>CM075937.1:25224430-25327844 GCA_038030265.1 Corythucha ciliata | reverse complement strand
GGTACTTTGGACCCAACTGTCCGAGTTTTCTGTGCTTCTTCTTGCGCAGATCCCAGCTTTACTTCGTATAGGCCACAAGGATTTTTATTTCCAGTAAAAACAATTTCATTTCCCTGGCGAATTTCGACTTTATCGCTCTCAAAAATTACTTTTCCGTCTCTTTTTGTGATGGCGTTGACCGATAGAAGATTTTTAGATAGTTCAGGCACATATAGCACATTGCTCAATTTCCATTCTGGGGTTTCAAACTGTCCTTCACTATAAGCGCGAATCGAGCTGATTCCCTTAGCAACGGTTATTGTAGTGTTTACAGGGCTTCGTTTTGAGAGTTGTTTTTCACTTATGATCATATGCGCGCTTGCTTCGCTGTCAACTACTCATGTTACTGACTGATCAGACGAGTTTGACGACGACTCGGCTATAAAAGCTGCTTGATTATTATTTCCACGATTCTTATTTTTATTTTTGTCTCGAAAGAAACAATCTTTAGTTTCGTGGTTTCGCTTTTTGCAAATTTGACATTGATTATGTGATGGGGGGTCTTTTTATGGAAATTATAGTCGGACCGCTTGTTTCCTTTGTAAAAAAGAGGCTTCGAATGTGAAGATCGTTGCTCTCCTGAGTAAAATGCTGCAGGAGTGGCACAGTCGTTATTTAATTTTCGAGATTCCTCGCTGAGAAGGCGGGCTGTCAAATTTTCTCACTTGCTCCTGCGCTCGCTTCAGCTGTTGGGGTGAGGACAGGGATGTGGTTCTGTCGCTCAACAGGAGTTTAAGGGCAGGCAATTAAGGCGCAAAGCCCTCTAGTCCCTCTGGTAAGGATTCACCCTGAGTGGTACAGGGCAGGAAGGTGGGGCCTTCGTCGACCAGTAGCTGGAAGAAGAACCCACCACCACAGGGAGGAGAACCGGTGTTCGTCGTTCGAGGGGAGGCTGGTCCTGCTTGTTCCTCCGATTATTATGTGCCGAGTCTTGTATCCAGTACTGCGGAGTTCCTCTCCAGCCATTCTGCCCCTAGAATTAGGTCTCTTAGAAGACCGGGCATACACCAACACTGAATGTATTGGTCGTTCCCGTTGAGTGATGCGTGAAAGTTGACCCTTTTGTCTAGGCGTTGTTCCTCCTGCGTGGCCGTTTGCACGGTTAGGGCGGGGGCCTTCGTAGTCTGCAGCTGTAGTTCTTTGACTAGCTTTTCGCTGATGAAGTTATCCCCGGCCTGCGTGTCCAGATGTACGGCTACTCTTTTGCCTGCCACATTAATCCAAATGGTGGGTTGCGTGTGACGTCGCCGTTCCGATAGGACCAGAATGCCCTGCCCTGCTGCTGGCGTTCCCGTGGGGGCTGACCCTGGTTGGGGGCGTTCCGAGCATTATAGCGCCCGGCGTCTCGGCTGGGGGGGGGGGCCGGTTGCCGGGTGTCCGGGTAGTTTCTCAGTAGTCTCTTTCTGCTTGTTTGGCTCTGGTGAAGAAACCTTCCAGGGTGGTTTCCGGGGGGTACCTCAGGTTACTGCGGCATCTGGCCGACACCAATTCTGTCACCTCATGGATGAAGCGTGCTGGTGGTTTACCTGGATAGAGCCTCTTCCAAAGGGCATACTTTTTGTGGAGTAATTCCTCTAGGGGTTCCGTGGGCCTCTGAGTGGTGCCTTGGTATTCTGCTCTGGCCCGTCCCCAGGCTACGGCTGTGCCATATTTGGTGCGCAGATGCAGACAGAATGCCTCCCAGTCCTGGATGCCACGATGGTAGGATGCCCAGGTCTTTGTGGCACTTCAAGTGAATTTTTCGGACACCAATTTCACCCAGGCGATGGAGGGTACCCCTCGTCGCTGTGATATGGTTCGCCTCCTCGCTCCTCGAGCAGGTGTAGTGGTTAGGTATGGTTAGGTGTGGTTAGGTTTGGTTAGGTCTGCTTAGCTGAGCCATCCTCCTTGAATTGCTAAAACACTCGTCAGACAGGCTCAAACATGAATCGAGAGAGAGAGAAAAAAAAAAAAGATTAACTGAGTGAGGATCGATCCCGCCCAACTCAACCACCCTTGCTTTCCATCTGATCTGTCTACGTTATCACCTTTTCACCCCTCACCCCATGTTGCCCTCTTTTCGGTCGACATTTCATGCTTTTTCGGGTTGTCGACAGGGTGGATTCGGTTCCTTTATTTGGGGGAAAAAAGAAGTTGAGTTAGTGCATTTATTTTATAATAAGAGTACAAAAGGTTAAAAGTTGGCTAATAAGCGGTTTATAATTCTGTAAGCGAATATAACTAATAAAATTCGTCTGATGAGTCCGAGGATGCCGGATCGTTGTTGATGTATTGAGTCATGAAAGTTGGTTGTTGTTGCGGGGTAGGTTCGAATTCGTCGTGGAGTGCGAGGTAGACGGCGTTGGGGTGTATTCGCTTGTGGACGAGTTGGTGTTTGTCTATGAAGCGATCTATTGAAGTGTTCCAAACACTTCGGAAAATCCTGACATTGAATGCATTGTCTCTAGAGAGTGGGTCGTCCTTACAGGTTATGATGACAGGGGTTCTGAGTATGACTTGCTGTGACTCATATTTGATGTTAGCAGGGGTGTTCATTCCACCTAGAAGTAATTTGAACATTTCGAAAGAGGAAGGCTCGACGTATGGAGTGGAAGGCTTGTATCACGCTTTTGTCGTTTTTCCTGAGTACGAAGTCCGCCTGAATGTTTTCCATACCTTGTCATTCGGTGTTCTCGCGGCTTCGTCGGAAGGCGCCACTCTGATGCGGATGTAGTACAAACCACCTGTTCCCTCCGATTGTACTGTAGATACGGATTCGCCCACCCTTCTCCAAATAATTTGTGGCATGAATAAGATGTTGGAACGTGGTGGTATCTGGGCTTGCATTTACCTTTAAGATACTGCGGTTGATATGTCTTTTATTATTTCCGATTGCTGTAACCTAATGACACGATAGGGCTGTTGTACGCCCTACGACTTGACGACTCAGGTGTTTCCCCTGACTATGTGACATCGATTTCTTCTTGTGAAAGGTAGAGGTTTTATCCTTATAATTTCGTGGTCAACGCGATGTACTGTCTTGCTTACTGTATTGTAGCCGTGAACATGCGCTAGCAAGCGCGAAACGTCGGCAAAAAAATATACTTTTTGAGAATAAGAGGTCTATTGGACATCCACAACTTGATTAACGCCATGTCCATTATCAGAACTAAACTGTCCCTATTAACTTGTGAACAAATAATCAGCAAATTCCACTTGAACAAAGACGTAAGAATTATTTACCGTGGCAGACAAAACAAACCTGTAATCGACTTGGGAAAATCCTATCACGCAATAAACGAATTTCTAACATTACAAATGTCACTCACTCAAATCGCTAAATTTAAGGAATTCACTCGCCAATGGATTAACAAACAAACGGGCAAAATGAACACCCTTCTTATACGAGGAACACCGAATAGCGGTAAAACTTGGTTTTCTAGACTACTCAAAGACCTGATGCTCAATTGCGGCTTCATTGGAAATACCAACCGCTACAATCAATTCCCACTACACGACTGCGAAGCCAAAAACCTTTTGATATTCGACGAACCCAATGTCGAGCCTTCCTCTTTCGAAATGTTCAAATTACTTCTAGGTGGAATGAACACCCCTGCTAACATCAAATATGAGTCACAGCAAGTCATACTCAGAACCCCTGTCATCATAACCTGTAAGAACGACCCATTCTCTAGAGACAATGCATTCAATGTCAGGATTTTCCGAAGTGTTTGGAACACTTCAATAGATCGCTTCATAGACAAACACCAACTCGTCCACAAGCGAATACACCCCAACGCCGTCTACCTCGCACTCCACGACGAATTCGAACCTACCCCGCAACAACAGCCAACTTCCATGACTCAATACATCATGTCCCACATCTTCAAGATCAACGACCCGGCATCCTCGGACTCATCAGACGAATTTTATTAGTTACATTCGCTTACAGAATTAAAACCGCTTATTAGCCAACTTGTAACCTTTTGTACTCTTATTATAAAATAAATGCACTAACTCAACTTCTTCTTTTTTCCACCAAATAAAGGAAATGAATCCACTCTGTCAACAACCCGAAAAAGTATGAAATGTCGACAGAAAAGAGGGCAATACTGGCAATACGGGGGGAACTGTGCGTTCCCTGCCGATAAATGGGTAGACGAGACCGGAAGTACTTTAAGCAAATTCGAGATTAGTCAAAAATTAAATACATATTTTGTTTCGGCGGGCAAAGATCTCGCTTCCGAAGTCAGAAGGAAGAGCGGGTTAAACGGTAACGAAATTGAAACCTTCGAAAAGACATTTATTGTATTCCCAACTGACGAATGCGAAGTCATTAGGGAAATAGGGTCCTTAAGAGGAGGCTCTGCACCAGGGCTTGATGATGTGCGCGCAAATACCCTCAAGATTGTGGGTCAGGAGTTAGCTAAGTTTTGACTTTTATATTTAACTTAAGCATTGAAAACGGAGTGTTTCCCGATAAATTTAAAATAGCCAAAATTGTACCAATCTTTAAGGGAGGCGACGCGAGTAAACCCCCAAATTACAGGCCAATTTCTTTAATGAGTAATATATCGAAGGTATTTGAAAAGATAATAAAGAAGCGATTAGTCGACTTCCTTGATAAATTTCACTTGATAAAAGAGAATCAATTTGGTTTCCAAAGGGGGAGAAGTGTTGAAGACGCCTTATTCAAATTTACTGAGGAAGTTCGAGAGCGTATAGACAAAAATTATAAGATTTTGGGAACTTTTTTAGACGTTAGCAAAGCATTCGACTGTGTAGACAAAAAAATACTGTGTGAAAAGTTGTACAAAATAGGAATAAGGGGACGGGCTCTAGAGTGGTTTACATCATATCTGAATCAGAGAAAACAGGCCGTAATGATACAGGACGTGTTAGGAAATACGGACTTAGTGTGTGACTATGGAGTTAGCCAAGGGACATCCTTAGGGCCTGTTTTATTTTTGATATTTATCAATGATCTTTGCGGTGCTCCTACTAAGGGCAAAATGGTGTTGTTTGCTGACGATATAGCATTAATAAACTCGGGCAATACCTGGGAAGAATGCTATAATAATGCTACGTTAGATCTAAAATTAATTGGAAATTGGATGTGTCGAAACGTTCTTACCTTGAATACAACAAAATCTTGTCACATGCCGTTTGTAGCGAGTAATAAAAGTTTACCTGGAAACCTTGCTCTGCACTACCACGTGTGTGGAAATGAAAATTCAAATTTAAGTTGTCAATGTGACAAAATTAAAAGAGTAGACTCAGTTAGGTACTTGGGGGTCAATTTGGACCCAAGGCTGACATGGGCTTCACATGTAAAATCCCTAGTAAATAAGTTAAGAAGATGTTGTTCAGCTCTTTATAACATTCGCTTTTTGGACGATAAAACAAAAAAAATGATATATTTTTCAATCTTCCAATCAGTGCTAACTTTTGCTTTACCAATATGGGGTGGAACATATAGATATCTAATCCAGTCTGTTTACTTGATACAAAAAAGAGCCCTAAAAACTTTATTCAAAAGAAATAGAGATTACCCGAGCAAACTGTTGTTTCACGAGCTGTATATTCTTGATGTGTACAAATTGTATCTAAAGTCAATGATCTCCCTGATATATAAGCGCAGAGATATATTTCTGGCAAACGTTAGGTACTCGAGAGGTGTTCCATTTAGAATTAAGCAACCAAAAATAAATAAAAAAACTAGCCGGTTGGGTGTATTTTACAAAGGAGTAGAAATTTTAAATTCAATGTTTAAAGAATTTCATCCCCTGTAAACTTCCAACATAAGTAGAAGAAAATTTGAAAAAGAGGCTTCTAGGATAATCTCTAGCTGTGAACTCGGAGGAAATCTACTCCACTCATTGTATCATAGTTAATTCAAACCACTGTAAATACTTAAAAGAAGTCTTCCTTTTGTTTTGTTTTTTTGTTTACTTTATTTTAGGTAGTAACATAAGTACCTTTAATTAATATAAAACTTTAACGGCCAAGTAGGAACGGTCAGTTTTCTCCTTTTGGTTAGTAATACAATACAAATATAGTATATTAAGTGCACTCCATGCCAGGGCACAGCCTTAGGGCTATCTGGCATGGCTAATATTAAATGAATTAGTTGTATCGACTTTGTATTTATAAATAAATTTCAAATTTCAAATTTCAAATACGCGGTGAGGGGTGAAAAGGTGATAATGTAGACAGATCAGATGGAAAGCAAGGGTGGTTGATTAGTAGGATGCGTGAAAGGCTTGGGCGGGATCGATCCTCGCTCGGTTAATCTTGTTTTTTTTCTCTCGATTCATGTTTGAGCCTGTCTGACGAGTGTTTTGGCAAGACAAGAAGGATGGCTCAGCTAAGCAGACCTAACCTGCCATAGCTCTCTCTGTTTGACTACACCTAGACCCGAAGGTCCTTTGCAGCCATATTCCTCCTTTCTTGGCAATGGACCTCCTCCCTCGCATAGCGAAGCCGTTCTCCAGAATTTGGCTTGCATAGCTATGGCAGGTCACCCCCCAACCTCGCTCAGGCTGTCAGTTAGAAACAGTGTGGGCCGCGTGAAGGCCGCCGGACGGTGTTGGTGCGAGGAGGGGGGAAAACCGACTCCTCATCGGTGACCGTCTCCTTTTATCTATGTCATCTCTCTTATCCGTGGTGCCTCAGATGAGCGGTGGGGGGGCCGCTCCGTCACCCCTGCGTTTTCTCCACCGCCTGGAAAAGTCAATAAACGCCTTCCTGCCGTTGCTTGTCAATAATATACTATCGATTCCTTTGTCCAGTCCTGTTTCTCTTCTAATCTCCTCATATGTCGCACACTCCTGCAGGACATGAGCCACTTCCTCGTCTCCTCGCTGGCAGTGGCAGTCCGGAGAGTCCCTCCGTTTGAACCTATACAGGTAACCATTAAAGTTACCGTGTCCAGTTGCCAGCTGTACGGCCTCGAACGGCAGGTCGAGCAGGCCACCCCTCTCCTCCGCCATCACGTTCGGAGCAAGACGATGTGTATGCCTCCCTACCGACGACGCGTCCCACCTCTTCTGCCATTCACTAATTATCCAATTGTCGACATCCTCCTTCCCCAGACTGTCGAGCTCGTGGCGGACGCGAACGCACTGTCGATCAGGGGGCGTCTTGGCGACCTTTGCATCCAAAAATAGATCGAGAGGCATTACTCCCGCGATGACCTGCAGTGCAGCCGTCGATACTGTCCGGTAGGACCTCGTGATGGCCAGGAGGATGACCCTCTGTGCTCTGTTCGCCTCTTCGCGTTGTTTGTGTGGTGGAAGATCCCACCAGACCGCCGCTCCTTACGTCAAGGCTGGCAAGATAACTGCTCGATAATAGGCCCCAAAGGCCTCCGATGGGGAGCGCCACGCCGCTGTCGCAAAGGTGCTGAAATTATGGGCCAGCCCCGCTGCCCTTTGGCGAATCTTCTTTAACTGATGCGTAGCGCTCCATCGCCTATCCAACATCACTCCTAAATACCTAACTGTGGTGGATGCCTCAATGTGAACCGCGCCCACCCTCAATACCACTGGGAACTCGCCCACGTAGCCCCCCATCATGACGAATTGGGTCTTCGCCGCCGCCAGTCTCAAGTGAGCCCTGCTACACCACTCGGCCACTATTCTCATCGCCCCTTCTGCCGCCGCCACAACCTCCAGCCTGGTGTCGCCTTCCACGAAGAGGGCTAGGTCATCGACGTAAGCGACCGCCTTCAACTCCTCCGTCTCCAGCCTCCTCAACAGGTCGTTGAAGCTGAGGGTTAAGGCCATAATCGTACTTACGGGTTTCACGTCTTAACGCCATAAGGTAGGAAGGGCAAGATGTAGAGTTGGCAGGGTGTGAGAAATTATGTTTAGTGGATTTACAATTGATACAAACTGGAGAGGAGGAGTGGGATGGGCAGGGATCCATTGAGGAACCAGAATGGCCGGATTGACTACACCATAAGCAATTTGGTTTGTCATGGGAACATCGGGATTTAGAGTGTCCCAAAAACTGACAATTGGTACAGCGATTAGTGGACACAAAGTCCTTAGCCATAATGATCTGCCATTCAAATTTGATAGGATGTTTGAGGAGGTGCTGGCGTAAAGAGGGAGAGACTTGAATGATCCAGGACACCCAAGGCCGGTCACGAGGTCCGGTTTTATAAATACATTGAAGATCAGAAGAGATGTTGGTTAAAGATGAGTTAGAGTTGATTAGAGTGGCGAGAACTTCGTCTGCGGAGAGGTGGGAGGGAATATCGTGAAGAATCATGCGAGGGGGAGCTAAGGTGGAGGGCGATGCTTTAATTGCCGGCAGGGAGGCTGTGGAGTTAACAATTTTGGAGAGTTCATTTTGGTCAGACACAGTAATTATTAATCCATTTTTAGATCGTTTGGAGGATACGATATTGATTCCAAGCGAGTCAGGAGAAGGAAGAGAAGTGATCCAAGAGGTATCATTGGGATCCTTAGGGGAGAACCGAATAGTAGTGGTGGGTGGACGGGGCAGGGGGCCACCTTTTTTGGCAAGATCTCGGCGAACTATTACGTGTGGAGAGATGGGGTCATGAGGACGTGGAGGATTAAGGTTGGGAGTAGTGGAGGGGGTAAGAGGTTTGGATGAAGGAGGTTGAGGTGCAGGACCTTTGCGAGAGGGTTGAAGGTGACGCCGAGCAATATTTGCCCATGTTTTTGGGTTTATGAGGTTATCAGGTGGTGTATGAGTGAGGGCCATGAGGGATGGAGTTGAAGAAGATGAGGAAGTCATGAACGTTTTTGGGTGTTCAGCGGTTGTAGGGAAGTAATAAGATTTTGAGAATTGGAGCCAGGAGGAGGAGAAATGGAGGAGGATGATTCAAGGATAGAAAGTCGTTTGGAAAGAGGAGCGATAGCAGATTGAACAGCGGAGGTTACAATATTGGAAATGTTGTGGAGTGATAAAGGAGTAGGAAGCAAAGAAATCTCTTCAGAAGGGGTGATTGGGTCGGATGAAGATGAGGGAGAAGTTTTAGAAATACAAAAGGAAGTAAGGGCATCAGAAGCAATGGTTATAGCAGGGAGAGTCATGGCATGACGAGAGCTATTTAGGAGGCAATGGAGAATAGCATCGCGAAGACGAAGAGCCACGGAGGGTGTATCATCAGGATTGGGCATCCCAAATTCCTGAATAATTTGGCTTGGGGAGTATTTAACAAGGGGGGTGGGGGTTTCCAGGGGAGCTCCTTTGATAGCAGATGACATTAGAGTTTCCATAGATTTATGAATAGGGTGTAAATTGGGGAGAGGAGGATGAATTGAAGAGGGAGACAAATTGGAATCAGTCGACAAAGGGGACGATACTAATTTCTTTTTTGGCGGTGAAGAGGGAGTTGATGAAGACATTGGACTAGACGAGAGATCTGGGTTGGAGTTGGAGCTCGGAGAGGAAGGAGGACCTCGTTTGGTCGGTTTTTGTTTAACCGAGGGTTTGGGAGACATTGAAAAGATCGATGAAAATATCCACTAAGTCAGATATTGATGAGAAAAAGAGTGGGGGTATCGAAAGGAAATTTGGTATGGAAGTGTAGAAATGTATGTCAAGTATTTCCTAGGAGGAGGGGATGGTGATTGATGGGCAAAAATTAAGGGCTCTCCCCGAACGAAAGGAGAAATAATGCGTGGGGGAGGGGGGGGAGGAAAAAATATCGAAATGACAGGATGAAAGGGAGTTAACACGTTGAGTGCCAGTGGACATTTTTGTGTTTTTCCCTGCAGGCCAGGCCAAAAAACGTTTTTCCTCACTCCCAGGCCAAATGTATTTTACCTTCTAATTAGCTTTATAGTTCCATCCTTGATGTAATTATGATTTTTCCAAATTATTTTTGGGCACCAGAAATCCAAAATGGCGGTTGTATCAATTTTATACACGTGGCCCAGGAATGCCGACTTTATATTTGATGTCTATTAGTGACCACTGATATACATCATAAATATGCCACTAATATGCTTGAATGTGATACCCAAAGGTAAGTTAGAGAAATAATGTAGTAATCGCCAATCATAATTAGGTCATATTTCGCAAACTTAGTAAAATACAGACAAAAGCATCGAAAAAAAGAAACAGAAAACAAAGAAAATCATAAACGTGAAGAATGATTATTCATCTTCATTTTGAGTTGCCTCGGGCTCGGCTCCGTGCAATTTGATGTTCTTCAGTACGCAGCGATGAATCTTGAAGAAACATCCCAAGCACATGTATTTGTACTTGCAGAGTTGACAAGTGGTTATGACTTGTTTACTCTGTTTTTTCGCCACTGCGCTATTGAAACTGGTAGTTAGTTGATTGTAACAAACCTGGCAGCGTCCTCTTTTTTGATGCACCTCTTCCAGGACATGCTTTTGGCTCAACTGAACGTGAGAGAGAGCGCTTGTTTCGCCATTTGCTTGGGTTCCCTTCAAGATTGATTTTATAATCTCTTCTCGGAAATGTACAATTGATATTTTTCTTCCAGTCTCCAAGAAATGCAGCCGATGGCTGTTTACAACAGCGACATTCAGTAGGACGTCAAGTGCAACTTTCCGATACCATTAGACTCCTCGACGCAACGCATTACTATAGGATGCCAACTGATCCGAAAGATCAATGTATCCCTTGGCACTGTTGTAATCCAAAATTGTTGATGGTTTTTTAACGATCTTCCCAGACTTAGTAGTCACTTCAACCATCGTAGGCAAACTTTTTGTGGTCAAAAACGCGACGTCCCGCTTGTCCTTCCACTTTCCAACTGTGATCTTTCTGTCAGAACGTTATAGAACTTTCATTTCACCTCTTTGAAGCTTGGCTTTGGTTACGCCTCCTGGGTTATCCTTTCTATTGATTCGAAGAGTTCCTATCAGGTGTGTTTTTCTCTTAGAAAGCTCGTCCGCTAATTCAACGCTTGTATAATAATTATCAGTATACAGGGTTCTGCCTTCGTCGAGCAAAGGGCCGATAATTTCCATTGTGACCTGCGTCGTTATCGTCAAGTTGCTGGTGGAGCGATCTTCTTTTCCCGTGTATACTTTTACGTGCCAAGTATATCCACTCAATAAGCAAAGTTTGAACACTTTTATACCGTATCGATGCCTTTTGTTTGGAATGTACTGACGAAACTTCAACCGACCCCGGAAAGGAATCATTGACTCGTCAATGGTGATTTTTTCCCCTGCGTCAAACATTTTAGAGAATCGTCTGTTCATAATTTTGTGCAGTCTTCTTCCGAGAGTAGCGGATTCGTTGTCAGAAAAGTGTAAGAATGAGAGCAGCAGTTCAAATCTATTCCTACTCATAAAGACGCTTACACGGTTTTCGTAGAGTTCACTCTTACTCCAGTAATCACAAAGAGACGGTTTCTTGTCGAGCCCCATCCACAACAGTAAAGCCAAAAACGTCAAGATCTCATTGGAGTTAGTTGGTGACCAGGCAGTGACTCGACTTCCAGGAGATATTTTCTCTGCCGTCATCTTATTTATAATTTCTTGTTCGGCATAGATGTTTGTTTGTGTGACGATGAGATTTACGACCTCAGTATCCAAGAATAGGAGAAAGAAATCTAGTGGAGACTTGTCAGTCCCTTCCAAAAGCCGATGACAGCAATCCGACACTTTATTCTCTTTATTGCAGGGGAAATCAAGAAAACAATCGTTGGGCTCAATCCATTTCGTCGAATCGCTGCAGCCATCCTTTTCGCTTGACTCCTCATTATCCTCCTCACTGAATCCTTCCGAGCCATCAATCGGAGACTCCTCGCTAAGAGCTGTAACATATATTCAAAACATGGTCACGCACAAGGTGTATGATAAAACATAAGGAAACACAAGCAGTTTACAAAAAGTATACTCACTATCGCTAGACTCGTCACTTTCTTCCTCAAGAAATCGAGTCACCTCCTCCTCGGGAAACTTTCTTTTTTTAGCCATCTTACGAAAGCAGTAGTATACTAAGCTGCGTAGCCAACTAAGGTGGAGCAACCCAACGCACTGTTTTTATTTCCCGTATGCCCAAGAGCACATCAGAGACAGTGAAAACGTAGGAGGAAGGTAAGGGGGTGTTTCTGGCTCAGTCAGCAATATTTTCTTGGCGCCAAAAGCAGAACGCGTTTCCCAGAGGCCAAGCAAGGCTGACTAATCATAGAAGAAGTGGAAAAAACGTGTATCACAGTGACACAAGGCAGTTGAAACAGCCCATCGAATGTGTATAAAATCTATACCCGTGGCCCGTAGCTGACATGTCAGAGTGCATCAAATATATACACATGGCCCCAGAGAGACCCCTTTGGGTGTATGAGAATCATGCACATGGCGCTTAACGTGTTAATGCCGTTTACAAAATTAAAATCGAGTAAGTACTACTGAGGGGGGTAAAATGATGAGAGCTATTAATAAATTGAAAACTCAGATAAAAGGAAGTGATAAAAATAGATTACAGTGATAGTAAGAAGAAAGGTGAATCAAATGATACAAAATTATTACCAAAGATATGATAGAAGACAGGAAAGGTTTAAATGATATCAATGATAAAGATAAGAGATAAAGAGTGCGATTTAGTCGTCCCAATTGATAACGCAAATTAAAGAAGCTAAAAATTGGCGATATTATTGCAAAATAAGGCGAGAACGTCAAAATTATTTATTGTTTCGATAAAACCAACACCAAGGAGGGTAAATTGAACAAGTGAGAAAGAGCCTCAAAAAAAGGTGGAAAAGGGAAAAAGGCCCAACAAGGCGAGGGGGGGGGGTGCTGCTTAATTTTCAGAAAAATACAAGTTTTTCGTGAAAATTTAACGCTAAATTTCGTTGAATTCAAAAAAGGATTAATGGGGTTGTTAAATGAGGAAAATGAAAGGTGAAAAAAAGCAAAATAAGGACGATTTAACAAAACTTAAGAATTCCGAGAAGGGGTTATTAGGAAGGGGGAAGGTTAAGAAGCAAAAGGAGAAAAATATTAATTACTCACCGAAAAATCAACCGATTTCGATGCGGTAAATTGTAAAACGCACAGCAATGGCTCACGAAGCGATTCGACTCAAAAAATATCGATACGACGCTAAATGAACCACTGAAAAGGCAAAAGAAAGCGGAGCGACTTTAGGTCAACCTTCACCGAGGAGAGTTGGAGAGCAAGTCCAGCAGACCTAACCTGGTTTGTGTCTTATCCAAGGGAGGAGACAGAGCGAGCCAGGCCGTGGGAACGACCCATAGGTTCGCGGGAAACTTGGCCAGGGCCAAAAGGGGGAGTTACGGCTATCATTCCTTCTCTCGAGAATCACAGAAGGGTTTTCGGGTGAAGCACCACGCCAGGGACCCTGAAAACAAGGAAGGGTTTGACCATCCTTGAGGATCTAAAGGATAAAGGTCTGCCGCGACCATGGAGAGGAAAGGAGATTCTCGAGAGGAAGAAGATGCGGAAAATCGAAACGAGAGGACTAGTTTGGACTGCCCGACACGTGCAAAACCAGGTTACCGATCACCCGGCCCGTTAGTGACTATTAGCGGGCAAGACTAATAGCCAACGGTGTGGACCACGCGAAGGTGGGCCTTTTACAGGTGAAAACTGTGGGTGATCGGGGGTGCTCTTAAAAGAGCAGAGTTTCATCCGACATCTTCGTCGGATGACGAAGAGGTCGGGTGGGGATCATCGCTCCCTAAGGGGGGTGCAGGAGGTGAAGAAGACGATGAAGGTTGCCATGTCTCGAATTTGGCTCGCCTGTTAGCCCATCCCTGAGCGAACCGACGAAAGTGGCGACGATGTTTTTTGGTGGAGAGAAGAAGTGAGGGAGGTAGAGAATTAATGCCAGTAGATTGGCGAAGAGATGAATAGAGGGGACAGCTCCAAATGACATGATTGGCTGTTTCAGGGCATTGTGTGTTACACGGACAGAGGTCGAAATCACGACGGTGAAAGAATTTTAATTTCGAATTAAAAGCACCGTGGCCCGATAATAATTGAGTCTCGGCAAAGGAGGGGAACCACTTTTTCAATTTGAGCCGTTCATGAACCGAAGGGAATATGGAGAAGGTGTGACGTGCTGTCGCATGCGTGTTATAGCGAGTTTGCCAAACACTAAGCATGTGGTCATGGGCTTCTTTAATTTGAGCATCAGGAGAGGGAAGTGATCGAATATTAGGGATGATGTCGTGAAAGGAGCCAGTGTAAGAGTGAAGGGAGCTAGATTTGATGTGATGGGTGAGAACAGAAAGATCAAGAAGTAAATCAAGAGGAGGTGATGCGGATAGAAGCTGAAGAGAAAGGTGAGATGTGGTACGATAAGCAGGAACAAGTGATCGATGATTTTGTCCGATACATCGATGTTTTAAACCATCGGGTATGGTGAGAAGAATATTACGCTGAAGGGTTCGTGCCTTTTCACGATCGCGCTTAGTAGGTTTTATCCACCAACCTGGAGCACCATATAAGACGGTAGAAATAAAACAGGATATATAATACTGATGACGGAGCGAGAGCGAGACTCCCCAGGTTGGTCCTATTAGGGATTTGAAGCGAGCGAGAAGTTTACAAGTTTTACAGGCCAGATATTCCAAATGGCGGGCAGGTCGACCTCGTGAATCAATATAGATCCCAAGATATTTGAGAAGTAAGGGGAGGGAAAGCCTACCTCATCGGACTAACGAGGGGACGACGGCAGACGCAGGCGGCAGTTCCCCAGGCCGCGGCGGAGGGGCAACCCGGGACGTGGCCTTGATAGAGTCCCCCGCCCAGCCCAGCAGGGTCCCATCCACTCACCAAATGGCACTACTAGGCTGGACGAGATTATTCGCAGGCTGTCCGTGGCAGCTTCCCCTGTGGTTAGCAGGGGTTCAGGCCCTAGTTCTAACCATGCCCCGCCACAGCACCCCCAGACCACCCGGCGAATGCGCTGCGACGGGACACCTTTGCGCCACCGGGAGGAGCGTCGCGAAGGGGTCAGTGGTACCCTCGCCCGGGCAGCCCCCCCACCCCGGCCCGAGGCGACCACACCCACCGCCGCCCCCGCGAGTCGACGTCCGAGGCAGGCGAGAGGAAGGAGAAGGGGGAGGGTAATACGGGTGAGTGCAGGAGTTGGGAACACCCGAATGGCGTAGAGGAGGTAGGGGATGCCACACCCTTGCGTTCCGGATTCAGAACGCCCTCTGACCCGTTGTTTGTCCACGGGACCGTATTCGGCCGAGGCCTTATTTCGATCCTACCCACCGCCGTGGGGGTCCGAAGGCCCCAACAGCGATGGGGTACCCCTATCCGCAACCCGGGGACGCGCCCGATGGGGAAAACGAACCCCACACGGGAACCAAACCTAACCACACCTAACCACACCCAACCACACCCAACCACACCTAACCACACCCAACCACACCTAACCACTACACCTGCTCGAGGAGCGAGGAGGCGAACCATATTACAGCGACGAGGGGTACCCTCCATCGCATGGGTGAAATTGGTGTCCGAAAAATTCACTTGAAGGGCCGCAAAGACCAGGGCATCCTACCATCGTGGCATCCAGGACTGGGAGGCATTCTGTCTGCATCTGCGCACCAAATATGGCACAGCCGTAGCCTGGGGACGGGCCAGAGCAGAATACCATGGCACCACTCAGAGGCCCACGGAACCCCTAGAGGAATTTCTCCACAAAAAGTATGCCCTTTGGAAGAGGCTCTATCCAGGTCAACCACCAGCACGCTTCATCCATGAGGGGAAAGAATTGGTGTCGGCCAGATACCGCAGTAACCTGAGGTACCCCCTGGAAACCACCCTGGAAGGTTTCTTCACCAGAGCCGAACAAGTAGAAAGAGACTACTGAGAAACTACCCGGACACCCGGCAACCGCCCCCCCCCCCAGCCGAGACGCCGGGGGCTATAATCCTCGGAACGCCCCCAACCAGGGTCAGCCCCCATGGGAACGCCAGCGGCAGGGGCAAGGGCAGGGCAGGGCATTCTGGTCCTATCGGAACGGCGACGTCACACACAACCCACCATTTGGATTACTGTGGCAGGCAAAAGAGTAGCCGTTCATCTGGACACGCAGGCCGGGGATAACTTCATCAGCGAAAAGCTAGAAAGAACTACAGCTGCAGACTACGAAGGCCCCCGCCCTAACCGTGCAAACGGCCACGCAGGAGGAACAACGCCTAGACAAAAGGATCAACTTTTACGCATCACTCAACGGGAACGACCAAGACATTCAGTGTTGGTGTATGCCCGGTCTTCTAAGAG
Source organism: Corythucha ciliata (assembly GCA_038030265.1). Classification (NCBI taxonomy): domain Eukaryota; kingdom Metazoa; phylum Arthropoda; class Insecta; order Hemiptera; family Tingidae; genus Corythucha; species Corythucha ciliata. The sequence goes on along the minus strand of CM075937.1, from coordinate 25,311,597 downwards.
ACCTAATTCTAGGGGCAGAATGGCTGGATAGGAACCCCGCAGTACAGGATACAAGACTCGGCACATAATAATCGGAGGAACAAGCAGGACCAGCCTCCCCTCGAACGACGAACACTGGTTCTCCTCCCTGTGGTGGTGGGTTCTTCTTCCAGCTACTAGTCGACGAAGGCCCCACCTTCCTGCCCTATACCTCCCAGGGTGAATCCTTACAAGAGGGCCTAGAGGGCTCAGCGCCTTAATTGGCTGCCCTTAAACTCCTGTTGAGCGACAGAACCACATCCCTGTCCTCACCCCAACAGCTCAAGCGAGCGCAGGAGCGCTAACCGATCGACAACCCGGAGGACCCGCAGACAGCGTCGAGGGACGCTCACTGACGTACTCTGAGGACCTGGAAAAAGCGCAAGGGCGCTAGTCGACCAGCTACCCAGGAGATCTCGAGCGAGCGCAGGAGCGCTAACAGATCAATAACCCGGAGGACCCGCAGATAGCGTCGAGAGGCGTTCACTGTCGACCCCGAGGACTCTTTATCGGCTTTGGCCAAAATTAGATTACTATTATCCTTAAAAAAGTTCTTTGTTAATATGAGGTCCTGTTGTAGTTCTCGCTCTAAAGTCCCGATATTGGCGCGAACTCTCCCTTCAATCTTCATGATGTTACTCTGTTCCTCCGCGATCTGACGAATAATTTTATTCCCAATAGTATTCTAGTGGTTGTCGGAAGTGTCTATTCGGCTAATTAGTGTGTCAATGCCCGCAATAAATTTAAAAATGTCTTTGTTGTTATTTAACTGCCCTAAATTAAAGGTATCCTTCAAACTGAGAAAGTTCAGAACGCCCCTGGGAATGCACCTCCCAGACGCATTTACCACAAAATTCCAGGTGTATAAATTTCTATACTGCGACAAAACGGGGCGGCCAACAACAACCCGAGCGACCCGGTGGGGGGGGGGCACCCTCAACGCTGTTGTGGGAAATAATTTTGTATCATGTTCAAAACAATAAGAGCCACTCCATAAGATGAAGCAATTATAACCTAATCTGTCTTATAACCTAGTCTGTGTAAAAAAGTGCATCATTAAAAAACTTACTCGCTTTAGTTCTTCAAAGTAAAATCTCTTTTTATTTAATTCCACTGCCTAATATCTCAACAGGTTATGGTACCCAGAATAATCGGAGTGCTAAAGTGATTCGTGAAAGTGAAAAACAAAAAGTAAAACTCGCGAAATAAAACGTAAATAAAGTAAAAACCTGAGTGAAGATGGGTGAGTACGAACTTTTAACAAGTAACCTCGAAAAGTTAACTGACCCCGCGGCATTCTCCTTATGGATATTCGAAATAAACAATTTATTCGAATCAGAGGCATTGATGGACATACTCGAGGGTAAAAGTGTTCTTCCAAGTGACGGTGATGCAAACGCTCAGACGGTTCAAGAGTGGAAAAGGAAGGATGCCCGAGCTCGACAAGCTCGGGCTGATTTATTGTGAGCTCATAGTTTCTGATTTGCTGTCGATCGTTAGGACCACTGAAGATGACCTTGTACGGTTGAAACCGGTCTGGAGTATAATAAATTGAAATCGTGGAGTGACTACGTCTTTTCTTTGCTTATTAAGTTATTATCTAGATTATCTCGGTCATCAGGTCGGGACGGAGGGGATAAGATGCCAACCTGTGAAGCTGGAGGGAATACTACGATTCCCGGAACCCCGAAACCGGAATTGATGTTGAATTGTTTCTTGCATCAATTAGTGTAGTTTTCGAGGTCATCATTTTGACAGAAACATAGAATTATGACCAACTAGCATTTAATCTCGGAGGGTATTTAAATTTCTTTTCACAATGCCAAATTAACAAAGCAGATGGGGTTTCTATGTGTATTAAGGAAAATATATCTGTTAAATCAGTAGAATATGACGTTTTGAAATTTTGTAATTCGATCACTGCCTCAGTTGAATGGAACGGCAACGTAATTGGACTAACGGCGGTTTATAGATCACCAGAGAGGGATCCATCGGAGTTTGTTGATAGTCTAGGCGATTATTTGCTGAGCAGAGAAGCCTCAAGAGCGGAAATTTTGGCCGGAGACGTTAATATAGATATAGCGAAATTATCATTTTTGTCTGGTCGGTACTGTAATTTACTTGCTAGTCACGGCTTTAAAAGTGCTATTAATGGTTTTACTAGAGAAGTGTCTGATTCTAAAATATGCATTGATCATATTTTCTTTAGGGGTAATGTTGATGTAGCGAGTAAAAGCATAATATTTAAAGCTCGAATAACTGATCACCATATGTGCTTGGGGGGTTTTGAACCTGTCTCAGAGCGACACAAAAATGTCAGAAAAGAACAATTACAAACTAAAACTGAGTCTGTTGCATCCCAAGTTGATTGCGCTAAACTTAAGATGTTGTTAGATCAGGAAAGTTGGGATGAAATTTATAAGGCAAATCTGGATGTTAATGGTCTTTTGGAGTTATTTTTGGTTAAGTTCTTTGAAGTGAAAAATATTCTCTCTAAAAATCAATATGGCTTTCGGCCAGGTCTGAGCGCTGAAAACGCCTTGTTCAATTTTCATAAAAAAGTTGTGGAGAGTCTGGACGAAGGAGAATACGCGTGTTTGGAGTTTTCCTAGATGTCCAAAAGGCATTTGATTCAGTGGATCATGAACTGCTGTTAGCGAAGCTCTACTCTTATGGAGTCAGAGGAAATGTGTTGGACTTATTGGCTTCCTTTTTGTCTAATCGTCCCTGTGTTACGAGGGTGGATAAAGTGGAAAGCAGTGTGGCGATGGGTGTTTGTGGAGTGCCTCAAGGAACGGTCCTTGGCCCTATGTTGTTTTTGATGTTCATCAATGATTTGTTGGATATAAAGGGAAACATTTTCGGGTTCGCGGATGATACGACCTTGATTTTTAGTGGGAAGGATGTTTCTAGATTAGTCGAATTGACCATCAGGGAATTAAGCATTATAAAATATTGGTTTGATAGCAACTTACTCTGTGTAAATTTAAACAAAACTGCATTAATGAGATTTTCGTTGAAAACAAGTAAACAACAGGATTTCAAGTATAATGTTCGGCTGCACAGCTCACTTTGTAATCAGGCGGATTGTGATGGGTCTAATTCTTGCGTAAGCTTGGAATTTGTTGAAAGACATAAGTACTTAGGTGTTATATTTGATGAGAATCTTAAATTTAAATATCAAATCTCCAGCATTGTGAGTAGATTAAGGAAGCTTTTTTATAAATTTAAGCTGCTTCGTCAAATTATGAATTTAAAAATGATCAAATCAATATATTATGGTTTAGTTTTTTCCATTTTAAACTATGGCATTGTTGTCTGGGGTTCCTCTAGTAAGTCATATCTTAATCCTTTGAAAACATCTCATAATGTCATTTTGAGAATAATATTACGGAAATGCCGATTATATCCAACGGTTCTATTGCATAGGGAGCTGGATGTACTTAATTTGAAACAGATTTTCGTGTTGAACTCTTGTATTCAGGTAATTAGTGCTAATGTAGTGCCGTTTAGCCATAGTACAATAGTGACTAGGAATAAAATAAAATCCAATATTATTTTACCCAAAGCAAATACTGAAGCTTTCAAAAGATCGGGGTATTGCTCTGCTTTAAAATTTTTATACGAAAAGGAAATTAATGTATCTCGGTTCACTTCGCTAACTAAATTTAAAAAATGTGTAAAAGAATTACTAATGACCCTCTAGTTATCAAAAATATGCTTAGTTGTTTAAATATCTATGCGGTCGGAAAGAGTGCATTTCATTTTGTATATGGATACCCTAAGCCGTCCCAGAAGTAGTAATGTTGAGACCATGATTTGTTTCGTTAATGTTTGACCCTCCATCGTACTGTATGCTGCCGGGTTTGTTTAAGCTGAACTTAATGGGAATCAAAGGGAAATCATCGTAATATAATGCTTCTGGAATCAACTGGTGATTTCTAGTGATTTTCTTTACCAGTTATTATCCATATTACCCCCCCCCCCCCAACCAAGTCGACTGATTTGGCCCAATGCAATACCACACGAGATCGTATGACTACTGATTTTTGTGCCAAAGCGCGCTCCGCTAAATTAATTTCTTCGAGAGTTATCGTGCTAACAAGACCACACACTTACTTCCACTCTCCGGAGGCACCCCCCCCCTCCACCTTGACTTTTTCAAAAAATTAAAATGGGAATCAAAGGCTAGTCTAGCATGGAGCGTACGTACCGAATATGATGCTTCTAGAATCAACTGGTGATTTTTAGTGATTTTTTGACCATTTGAAGCCCAACTCCCCCCCCCCCTCCAACACGATAAATTGGGCCCAAATGCAATACCGACCGGGGTCTTATGACTACTGATTTTTGTGCCGAAGCGCGTTCCGCTAAATTGATTTCTTCGAGAGTTATCGTGCTAACAAGAAAACGGCATATATATATATATGAATCCTGTAGACCACTGAATTCGTGTTCTAGAGGTTCTGAAACGTGAAAAAAACATGACATGACCCATGTTTGCCACCATCACGACGAGACCAATAGTGCATTTTCAGAATGAAATGCACTAAAAAAAAATTGTCAGTATCGTATCCATCACCTGACGTTTGTAATTGAAGAACATTGATACAGAATTTGGCGGAGCTTGAATATGGGCTTGTTTCCCACCTACAGCTCCAATGCAATCAGGGAAATTCCACAGACGGTAAAAATCTTCAGCTAGCCTTTTCCACATGTCGTGTGTCGGAGTAGGCATCAATTCTTCCAACATACTTTCAGTAATCAACTTGCGTGTCTCTTGTATGATGCGAGTCAATAGTGCCGTGATCCACCCGGTGACTAAAAGAGTTGGCCTTTAAGAAATCCCCAGGTCAGGTGTCAAATCCCTGAAAAAAAGGATATTTGACGAAAGTGCAGACGTACTTATATTTAGGCTTGTTCGCAGAACAGTTCCGTACAGTTCTTGAATGTTACGCGCAGGGGATTTAGTCTCAAATCCCATGCCGGCTAGCGCGGGACGATCAATATCTATTATTAAAATGTTTTTTACTTTTTCTGTTTCAGGAGAATGATGTAAGAATAGGCGGACCAACATGAGAGACCAGTTTAGAGGGTTTTTGAAAAAAAAAGAAGGAAAAAAAAAAAAAAAAAAAAAAAAAAAAAAAAAAAAAAAAAAGACGACCAGTGGCCAAAGTAGTGCTAAATTAGCAAAAAAAATTAAACACGCTGAACATCTAACTTTTCAAGAATGTTTTACTCAATAAATTAGTTAATTACCAAAATTTAACTTTTTATCGCCGTTTTTCGAGGAAACGAAGAGCACGAACAACATTCCAGAAGACGAAAACAATAATGAAGACGACGACCGGCATGAGGCCAACTTGATGGATCCAGTTCCAGAAAGTGGCCGCATAGAAAATGTATCAGCTCCAAGAGACCAAACAGATCATGAATATAAAAAGAAGATCGAACGAAACCAATCTCCGCCCAAAACAAATTCGGGCAGCCTCTCCACAAAAGAACGCACAGGACGCTTTCCTATCTAGAATAGCTCCATCAGCCTTAAAGAAATTGCCCCCAGCTTACTGGCATCACGCTAAAGCTGAAATATTTTACGCAGTACACAAATTTGAATTTAAATTGCTGTCAGAACAGAAACATTTTTCGGAGCCGGTTTTACAGACCACTCCGAGGTCAAAAATTGTATTTTTACTTCAAATTGATCAGTTATTTCTTGGAATTCCTGTTCACATTTCTTTACAATGTTTAGTTTTTCCTTTTGTTCCCTACGTGAATGGAAGAAGTATTAGTTGGAGAGCTAGCGACAGTCGCATTCAACCGGAAGAACATAGCCACAAAAGCTGTGCAAAATGATGGCATTTGACCCCCTATTTACGAGTCCGGAAGTCTGCCATGCTCTATCTGGGGCCTAAGGATTTTATAGCTAATTAAAGTCCTTAATTTGGGACATGAATTTAACCAGAAAAACATAGTCCAGAAACTAGTCTAATTCGAAAGGTTGTATGGAGCTGATTACGAATATGATTGTCTGCCGCCGTCTGCCTGGGGCATTTGCCCTCTGTGGCTCGCCAAACTCAGGTAATTCGGTAAATTTTAATTAACCGAAAGAACATAGTCCTGAAACTGGTCTTATTCTATAGGTTTTATGGTGATGATTACAAATATAATCGTCGGCCGGCGTCTGCCTGGAGCATTTGCCCTCGGTGGCCAGTAAACTCCTTAAATCAGGGATATTAATTAACCGGAAGAACTAAGTCCGGAAAATGGTCCTTTGCGACACGTATCGTGTGGCTGAATACGAAAATGATCGTCTGCCGGTGTCCGCCTGGGGCACTTGCCCTTAGTAACCAGTCAAACTGCACCGGAGGAAAATGATTAACCGGAAGAACATAGTCCTGAAACTAGTCTCATTCGAAAGGTTGTATGGAGCTGATTACGAATATGATCGTCTGGCGCCGTCTGCCCGGGGCATTTGCCCTTTGTGGTTCGCCAAACTCTCGAAATTTGGAAAATTTTAATTAACCGAAAGAACATAGTCCTGAAACTGGTCTTATTCGATAGGTTTTATGGAAATGATTACAAATATAATCGTCTGCCTGGGCCACTTGCCCTCAGTGACCCGTCAAACTGCACAGAGTGAAAATGATTAACCAGAGGAACATAGTCGTGATACTAGTCTAATTCGAAAGGTTTTATGGACCTGATAACGAATATGATCGTCTGTCGCGCTGTAGATGTAGGAAGTTTGACCGGCCACCGTGGGCAAATGCACCAGGTTGACGTCGCCAGATTATAATATTTGTAATCATTCCCATAAATTCAATCGAATAAGACCAGTTTCAGGACTATGTTCTTTCGGTTAATTAAAATTTCCCAAATTAAGTGAGTTTAGCAAGCCACAGAGGGCAAATGCCCGAGGCAGACACCAGCAGACGATCATTTTCGTATTCAGCCTCATAAAACCTGAAGCAAAAAGACCATTTTCCGGATTTAGTTCTTCTGGGTAAATAATATCCCTGATTTAGGGAGTTTGACTGGCCACTGAGGGCAAATGCCCCAGGCAGACGGCGGCAGACGATCATATTCGTAATCAGCTGTATTAAACCTTTCGAATGAGACTAGTTTCACGACTGTATTCTTCCGGTTAATTATTTTCCCTCTGTGCAGTTTGGCGGGTCACTGAGGGCAAGTGCCCCAGGCAGACGATCATTTTCGTATTCAGCCATATGAAACCTGTCGCATAAGACAACATTCCGGACTTAGTTTTTCTGGTTAATTAATATCCCTGATTTATGGAGTTTGACTGACCACCGAGGGCGAATGCCCCAGGCAGACCATTATATTTGTAATAATCTTCATAGATCATTTCGAATAAGACCAGTTTCAGGACTATGTTCTTCCGGTTAATTAAAGTTTAGTGAATTTCGTGAGTTTGGCGAGCCACTGAGGGCAAATGCCCCAGGCAGACGATCATATTCGTAATCAGCTCCATACAACCTTTCGAATCAGACTAGTTTCTGGACTATGTTTTTCTGGTTAAATTCATGTCCAAAATTAAGGACTTTAATTAGCTATAAAATCCTTAGGCCCCAGATAGAGCAAGGCAGACTTCCGGACTTCGTATATAGGGGGTGAAATGCCATCATTTTGCATACCTTTCGTGACTATGTTCTTCCGGTTGAATGGGACTGTCGCCAGCTCTCGGTCTATATGGTGTTCGTGAAAAAAATCGATTCCGAGCTGACTTCACATTCATGATGTACATCCTCAGAAAAGTTGAAAAAAGTGGTTTTCGGTATGCCGTCGGTCTGTCACTTTTTTTTTTTCGATAAATTGCATGAAACAGAAAACCTGGCTATTTTTTGCTATGAGAAGCACAAACCTGGCTTTTGTTTTAAGAAAAAATTATTTATCGGACATGTTCTCCCGTTACCGAAATGTCGTTTTTAAATATAACTTCAAAGCAAGTGATTTCAGAATTTTTGTATTTATTGTACATATCTCAAACAAAACTGCAAGGCGTTCTTTTGGTGAATATGCTTTTCTCCAATTTTGGTTTATTAGACCCCGTTCACAAGTTCTATGTTATGCGTCTGAGGAGTGTATGCAACCAAACAGATTAATTCTCTCGAAAAATGAAGCATTTTGATAGGTTTCATAAGGTTCATTCCATTGTTTCGTGAGTGCTACACTTTTGAAGAAAATCATCTGGTTTCATTCAATTTTTCAGAATAAGTCAATGAAATCACATGGTTTTCTACACTAGTGTAAAACAATGGAACGGACCTATAGACGCATAACATATGGTTTGTGAACGGGGCCTTATTCATTCTGAGTAATACACATATGTTTTCGGCCAGGTCAGTGTTTAGTTTTTTCCTTTTGACTTCCATGTTCCCTACGGGAATGGGAAGTATGGCGTTCTAACGCGCCCATGTTACCTTTTATCCAACATGAAATCGGAGGAGTCGGAGCACTGAAAAAATGGATACGGCCATGGAAGTTTTCTTGTTTACTTATTTTTTTTTATGCATTATTGATGAACGCCAAAAACGGGAACATGGAAGTATCGTGTGGTCCTCCTCACAATCCCTGAATCATCAATCACGCAGTCTTCATTCCTCAAACACTAAAATTTCCATAACCCTAAATCCAAAAAAATTCTTCGTCGCACATAATCAATAATCAACCCTCATCCCACATCGACTAATATTGAATTACCGACCCTTATCCATCAACGACTATAACCATCTATCGTCACTCAATTTTCAATCCTCCTTCAATCATTCGTCTTCGTTCTTTCATACAAAAAATCACAACACAAAATGTTAGAAAATAGTCCAAAATAAAGCCCAATGAGTACACTTGGGTCGAAAAAGGGCGATTTTAGGACCTTCGACCATTTTAGAACAATTTCGATAGGCTGTAGCCCGTTCCATGTTCGTCGTGGAAAACTACTTTACATACAAAAGTTGTAGGAAATTTAATGCTCAACAAGTTTTGTGAGTGAAGATTTTCCCCGAAAGTTACTCATTTTTGGGATATTTAGAAGAAAATAAAAGAAGTGCTAAAAAATTTCGGTTTTTGGGCTGCCAAACTAGCAAACTAGAGCTTTTCAGAGTTAGCATTTTTTTTCTCGAACACTTCTGACCTACACATACAAGATGGCAAAAAAAATACCCGTATGGAACATGGAAGTGAAAGGGGTTTGTTTTCGGCAACGTTGAGTCAATTCGCATGGAAATTGAACGAGAAATCTTAACAAAATAGTTACAAACTTCCAGGACCAATTGTTTCGAAGTTAATACCGGAAAAATTATTCCGCTACGGGGAGAACATGCCTGGGAAATGATTTACCTTCAAACCAAAGGTCATATTCGCGTTTTTCATGCCAAGAAACAACTAGATTTAGATTTACATATATGTAATTCTGTGGCAAATAATTTTTGACGTAGTCACGCCAAATCCTACTACTCCTCCCACAATTTTCTCTTAAACTCAGTTTTTTTCGGGTACAAAGCAATTAAGATACAAAGGGGCTCAATAGGCCCTTTTTTGCAATTTCGACCGTCATTTTTTGCTACTGGTCCTTTTGCGCTAAAAACGACGATTTTGTGGTTAATTCGCAAGGAAATTTCACGAGGAATCCGAAAAAAATATTTAAAAAATTCTGGAATCACTTTGAAGTTATATCCAAAAACAACAATTCGGTACGGGGAGAACATGTCCGATAAATATTTTTTTCTCAAAACAAAGGCCAGATTTGTGCTTCCCATACCAAGAAATAGCCAGGTTTCATTTTCATGCAATTTATCGAAAAAAAGCGACAAACCGACGGCGTGACAAAAAATACTTTTTTCAACTTTTCTGAGGTTATACATTATGAATGGATGTCAGCTCGGACTCGATTTTTTTCACGAACACCATACTTCCGTTCCCGAAGGGAACATGGAAGTAAAATGAGTTCAAGATGGCTTATTCGTGATACACAACCTCAGAAAGGCCGAAAAAAGTGGTATCGGCATGCAGTCGGTCTGTCGGTTTTTTCAGATAAATTTCATGAAAATGAAAACTTAGCCATTTCTTGGTATGAGAAGGCACAAATCTGGCTTTTGTTTTGAGAAAAAATCATTTATCGAACATGTTCTACCCGTACCAAAATGTCGTTTTCAGTTATAACTTCTATTTTTTTTGCTACTCAAAACCGACCATCCTGCTAACTTGAGAAGGAGTATAGATAAAATTTTCAATCATGCTTTCGTGACAATCTTTGCCTTTAGAACTTGGGCGTGGCGTTATAACTAATCTACTAGTCACAATTCACGTGAAAGATTACATGAAAATGATTTAAAATTAAATTTAAAACTAAACTTGAAGCTAATATATCGATACGTGGGCTTTGTCTGGCTGGTTTGACAGTAGTAGTTGTGGAATTGAAGTAAATATTGAAGACAAATTCAAAATAGAAAGGAAGCATTTCTTGGAAGTTCCCGACGTGGCCGCAGCGGTGGATTTTTGATGCGGAGCGTTGGATGTTTCGTGACATTCAATGAAGGACCTGATGGGGGGGGGGGATATATGGCATTAGATTTGGAAAATTTGCAGGAAAAATAACAATTATCGTTGATTTATTACGTTTCATGGGAGATTGTGAATCATTTCAGTCATCAGTTGACTAATTTGACGTATTTGGTAGTGTTGGAGGTTTGTGAGGCGCCCAGCCGCGTAGAAATAGCTAGTTCTTTCGAGAATGTGGGAGAAAAGCAGCGATGTCGTATTTCTGGCGTTGTTCTTCGGGCAATGTGCAATTTCTGGTAGGGGTACTGAGATGAACTGTTGGATAAAATGTTACTATCTGTTAGTAAGAAGTAATAAAAATCGAGGAGACTTCGACAGGAAATAATTTGCCACAATCAATGGGACAGGTCGTCCACTGGAAGCGTTTTCAAGCGGTGCTACAACGCGCGTACATCCAAAAAGGCTTAAATTAAATTCACTGCAGCTAAACCTGCAGTGGATGATGTCACATTCAATTGAGCCTTTGGGATGTAAGCTTGTTGTCACGCGTTGCAGTGCCGCTCGAAAACGCTTCCAGTGGACGACCGACCTGAAGCTGAAATTGCTTGAAGTAAACTTCGAATTTAACTTGAAATTAATCAATCGAGAGTCTCAAGTTCTCGATGTGCCCGCGGAGCCGTTCGTATGGTGAATATCGTTGAATGTTTCGAGACGTTCAATGAAGGATCTGCTAGAAAAAGAGAAAGAAACAAATGAAAAAATGTGGAGAATTTTTAGGGGAAGTACTTCCGGTGATAGTTACCTTTCGTTGAAAATTGTAAATCATTTTGTGATTGTTAAAATTGTTGGATCGATTCGTGTTGGCTGAGCGATGTCGTAGCTCGAGCGTTGTTGGTGTGGCTGTACAACATTTCAGTTTATGGTTAAAATGGTGAGGGTTGGGGCATGAGTTGAAATGAAGAAAAATTTACCCGTCATTGTTAAAATCACCAATAATATGCAGCTGAAATAGAATGAATACATTAACACACCCGCGGCATGGCAACAACGTAAACGTGTCGCAGTAAGCGCTGTCATGTCGGCGTCTACACAGTTTACAGCGTCAAGAAGTCAGAATATTGACATCTTTCATAAATACACCAGCGCTCATGTGGTATCCTGGTGGTAAGTGAAACGACCTTTTGGGGTATCCTTCAATTTTCGATTGGGTTTACTTCAATAATTTTCTTTCTGATTCTGATTCTCACTACCACAATAAACAAAACAAAGCAGTGGCACCGGTCAGATGTTACCCCAGGTTGTTAGTTCATCTTAGCTCGGCAAGAGCGCTGCTGTATTTATGAAAGATGTCAATATTGCGTCGAGTGGCACACAATATTATACTGGTTCTCCGAGTAAAGTGTGCAAAAGTCAGGAAATTCGGATTCGCTAGGAGGTCTTGAAAGGATGAAAATTGAGACACTTGTAGAACAGGGCTTGCGGCGTATTTTGATGCAGTACAGGCGGGGTTAAGGGGGGTTCAGGCGGGTTTCCTTGACCCCCTCCCAGTCAGCCCTCGCCTAAACTTCGCACATAAATTTTGGCTCCATTTCTGCATCAACATTCGATTTCAAAGTCTAATTTTAATCTTCAGGAAGTTCTACAGTGACGTTAGATCTTGCTTTTCCAAATTTCTAAAGTGCTTTGAGGTTATTTTAGGGATAAAATTTGAAAAAGCAAGATCTAACGTCACTGTAGAACTTCCTAAAGATTAAAATTAGACCTTGAAATCGAATATTGGTGCAGAAATGGAGCCAAAATTTATGTGCGAAGTTTACGCGAGGGTGACTGTGAAGGGGTCGAGGAAACCCGCCTGAAACCCCCCCCCCCTTTATTTTTAGCCAAAGTTATTAGTAACTGGTTGATAATGAATAACTAAATAAATGCAAGGAAATCCACACCACCGACACTGCAACAATAGACAATCGCAGACGGAAGCCTAACGCAAGGGGGGTGTGACATGCGGAACTAATTGTGCTTTTTGGCTGGATAAAAAAAATTATTAATTTTCGAAAATTGAAATAAATATAACCAGCAACATTTATAGCACCGTTATTACAATACGAAGGGAAGAAGATGTTTTTGAGAGACAATTGAATTTGCCGCAGTAAGAGTGAATCTGAATTACGTGACTTCCAAGTTTATAGTGACATTCATGAGACCTTCTGAAACTTTAAGATTTTTGATTAACATGACAATGGATCTCACCTCAAAATGGACTAGACCATAACACAGTGACATGTTTTGACACACTATTCAAATTGACACGGGTATTCCCCGAATGTAAACCCCAAAACCAGCCGTTGAAAATGGTTCCGTGAGCCGAAAACTAGTTCCGCCAATAATAAAGAAAAAAATTGTAAAAAGGACAATAATTAATTTATTCATCAATAATTTGACAAAAACCTTCACAACGACGCTGAAAGAAAAGCTCCATTGTTTCGCTAGGACTGCACTAGTGTGGAAAACCATGTGATCTCATTGACTAATTTTGAAAGTTTGAATGAAACCAGATGATTTCCTTCAAAAGTGTAGCCCTCGCGAAACAATGGAACGGACCTAAAATCGAAATGAACGACAGTGTCTGTTGCCTCCTCAACACGCGTAGGATGAGCTACTCAGACATCAATGAAGGGATACGGCTCATCAGAACGAGTGGGCATTTAACGTTGTTGAAGTTCCTCTAACGTAATACCTAATTTTTCAGCCTTCTTTTTAAGGCGGTACAGATGCATTCTTTCAGCCTTTCTTTCCTTCGCAGATTTCCGCATTGTTAATTCTGGATGGAGCACGTGAGAAGGCCCGGGGATTGGTGAACTGCTTCCGTCGACGACTTCAGATGACGAGGCGTCAAGGGCTACTGACTGGGAAAAACGAATTTCTTTCTTTTTCAGCCGGTACAACCTCATTCTTTCAGCGGCCTTCTCTTTTCTCGTTTTTGGGACTACTTCTAATTTAATGTTTTCAGTTTGTGGTGCTAAAGGTAGAGGAATATTTTGACCCACGTGCGATTCCTTCTTTATTAAGATACCATTGCGTGTCGTTTGATGGGTGCCAGGCAACGGCGACGTTTCAGGCGCAACCGAATCGCCGCTGCTCCTGAAGTTTTTAGATTTCGGCGTTCTGGACCGCCGTCTACTCGCCGATGCATCCGCGGCCGCTGAAGGAAATTTCATGTGAGTTAAAATTTGTAATGACGAAACTTAATAGCAATAGAATGAAATGTACCTCGAGTCAAAGCACTTGCGATGAGGCGCGCCGACCGCCTCCTTCCTGACGCGTCGTCGACGTGGTCTGTTGGGACGGTTGTCGGAGCGGGAGCGGGATCTGAAGTCTGTTCACCTTTATTTGATAAGCATAGTTGAAAAAACGGTGAAATGAAGCCTTTTAATATTTTTTTCTTTAAAAAAAAGCTTAAAATACAGTTGAGCCCAAATTAGGCTCCAGTACATACCAACAGCACAGACCACACCAAGTTTTAAGGGTCTAGCACCAAAAATACTCGAAATCTGTTGACCAGAAACAAAAGGCTGGGGGTATTTAAAACGCAGCAATTCAACCCAAGTTAACGTATACTTCTAACCTATACAGCTAACACCCCGGTATGATCTTCGCTGTAGGGTGACAAATAGTCGTTCAATTTGTTGCATTTAAAATGCCCGTCCCGCAATCTTTTGTTTCTGGTCAGCATATTTCGAGTACATGGCTTCGAAGTAAAGTACCAATAGTTTTGGAGCTAGAGACATGAAACTTGGCGTGGTCATAGCTGTTGGTAAGAGAAGTATTCGTGCCTAATTTGGGCTCAATTGGAGTATTTCAAGTACCCGGCCTGCGCTCTTTTTTGGAGTGTAAATTAGGGATACCCGGAAGCGTATTTACAATCCCCCCTACGAACTTGTATGGGTTTTGTATCTCAAAGGTGCCGTCTGCCCGAACTGCCGCAATCCCCACGAGTTCAGAGCGAATGCTTTTTTTGTTTCGTTTGTTCTATTTTACTGTTACCAATCCAATGGACTCGTTTTATTATTGTTAGTGGAGACACTTCAAGGCTTGTTTCACACATACGCAGCTCTGTCGTTACATCGCTGCTTCTGGAGGCCATTTAGTAAGTAGCTAACGCAGTGAAAAAGAGCTAATTCATGGGTAAAAGTGGAATTAAAATCGCTAGTGGGGCAGCTGGTTGGGATTGTGAAAAGCCCTAACGTCCTGTTTTTACGTGGAGTCCGCGGCTAAATTAAGAAAAACCACTAATTCAACGCTAAAAAGGTAGAAACCACCAATTCACAGCTAAAATTGTGAAAATCGGTCTTAGTTTTTGAGCATAATTGTTTTTTAGGCCTTTTCTATACTTAGCGGTGAAAATTTCATGCAGCATTGCAGATTTTAAGGCACTAAGTCCTGTGCAAATGGACTAGACCATAACACAGTGACATGTTTTGACACACTATTCAAATTGACACGGGTATTCCCCGAATGTAAACCCCAAAACCAGCCGTTGAAAATGGTTCCGTGAGCCGAAAACTAGTTCCGCCAATAATAAAGAAAAAAATTGTAAAAAGGACAATAATTAATTTATTCATCAATAATTTGACAAAAACCTTCACAACGACGCTGAAAGAAAAGCTCCATTGTTTCGCTAGGACTGCACTAGTGTGGAAAACCATGTGATCTCATTGACTAATTTTGAAAGTTTGAATGAAACCAGATGATTTCCTTCAAAAGTGTAGCCCTCGCGAAACAATGGAACGGACCTAAAATCGAAATGAACGACAGTGTCTGTTGCCTCCTCAACACGCGCAGGATGAGCTACTCAGACATCAATGAAGGGATACGGCTCATCAGAACGAGTGGGCATTTAACGTTGTTGAAGTTCCTCTAACGTAATACCTAATTTTTCAGCCTTCTTTTTAAGGCGGTACAGATGCATTCTTTCAGCCTTTCTTTCCTTCGCAGATTTCCGCATTGTTAATTCTGGATGGAGCCCCGGAGAAGGCCCGGGGATTGGTGAACTGCTTCCGTCGACGACTTCAGATGACGCGGCGTCAAGGGCTACTGACTGGGAAAAACGAATTTCTTTCTTTTTCAGCCGGTACAACCTCATTCTTTCAGCGGCCTTCTCTTTTCTCGTTTTTGGGACTACTTCTAATTTAATGTTTTCAGTTTGTGGTGCTAAAGGTAGAGGAATATTTTGACCCACGTGCGATTCCTTCTTTATTAAGATACCATTGCGTGTCGTTTGATGGGTGCCAGGCAACGGCGACGTTTCAGGCGCAACCGAATCGCCGCTGCTCCTGAAGTTTTTAGATTTCGGCGTTCTGGACCGCCGTCTACTCGCCGATGCATCCGCGGCCGCTGAAGGAAATTTCATGTGAGTTAAAATTTGTAATGACGAAACTTAATAGCAATAGAATGAAATGTACCTCGAGTCAAAGCACTTGCGATGAGGCGCGCCGACCGCCTCCTTCCTGACGCGTCGTCGACGTGGTCTGTTGGGACGGTTGTCGGAGCGGGAGCGGGATCTGAAGTCTGTTCACCTTTATTTGATAAGCATAGTTGAAAAAACGGTGAAATGAAGCCTTTTAATATTTTTTTCTTTAAAAAAAAGCTTAAAATACAGTTGAGCCCAAATTAGGCTCCAGTACATACCAACAGCACAGACCACACCAAGTTTTAAGGGTCTAGCACCAAAAATACTCGAAATCTGTTGACCAGAAACAAAAGGCTGGGGGTATTTAAAACGCAGCAATTCAACCCAAGTTAACACGTATACTTCTAACCTATACAGCTAACACCCCGGTATGATCTTCGCTGTAGGGTGACAAATAGTCGTTCAATTTGTTGCATTTAAAATGCCCGTCCCGCAATCTTTTGTTTCTGGTCAGCATATTTCGAGTACTTGGCTTCGAAGTAAAGTACCAATAGTTTTGGAGCTAGAGACATGAAACTTGGCGTGGTCATAGCTGTTGGTAAGAGAAGTATTCGTGCCTAGTTTGGGCTCAATTGGAGTATTTCAAGTACCCGGCCTGCACGCTTTTTTGGAGTGTAAATCAGGGATACCCGGAAGCGTATTTACAATCCCCCCTACGAACTTGTATGGGTTTTGTATCTCAAAGGTGCCGTCTGCCCGAACTGCCGCAATCCCCACGAGTTCAGAGCGAATGCTTTTTTTGTTTCGTTTGTTCTATTTTACTGTTACCAATCCAATGAACTCGTTTTATTATTGTTAGTGGAGACACTTCAAGGCTTGTTTCACACATACGCTGCTTCTGGAGGCCATTTAGTAAGTAGCTAACGCAGTGAAAAAGAGCTAATTCATGGGTAAAAGTGGAATTAAAATCGCTAGTGGGGCAGCTGGTTGGGATTGTGAAAAGCCCTAACGTCCTGTTTTTAAGTGGAGTCCGCGGCTAAATTAAGAAAAACCACTAATTCAACGCTAAAAAGGTAGAAACCACCAATTCACAGCTAAAATTGTGAAAATCGGTCTTAGTTTTTAAGCATAATTGTTTTTTAGGCCTTTTCTATACTTAGCGGTGAAAATTTCATGCAGCATTGCGGATTTTAAGGCACTAAGTCCTGTGCAAATGCATTTTTCGTGTCATAATTTCTGTGAAACTACTAACTGCGCGGCTTAATAACGAAACCGTAAGTTTCGGGACTTAATTTTAAGTTTGAGGTAGGCAAAGGTTTGATGAACGAACTAATTACGAGCCATGAAAATTATAAATGTGCCATGTTGCTCTTTAGCCATCAACTATCATCATTGGAGTAACGAAATAACGCATGAATTTTAATAAACATTTCTTTCTAGAGCCATTTTTACCAGCAAAAACGGTAGTCATAAGTGCCAATGGAAGTCGTGGACAGGCCGGTAGAGGCGGCCGAGGTGGGAGACTCGACTTTTCCGTATAATCCGAAACGGCCACCACTTTTGAAAAAATAAGCAGTAGAAGTTGAGAAATCACAGTTATTATACGAATATTCCTAAAAATCAGTCAACAAATTTTTAATCAAATACTAAAAGAGATAGGTCACTATAGGAACAGGACTTTTTTATCCCATTTTTGGTGTACTATCACTCAATTTTTTTTCGCTTCTCAAAACCGACCACCCTGTACAGAGCTAGCTACGCCCATGCCAAGGTTGGTGTTATTACAGGGCCTTCACGGGAGACTTGAATAGAAAATTAATACCTCTATCGTCGGACGAACACTTAAATGAATGATCTCAAGCCTTCGTATAATCCAAGACGGCGTGCATGGGCGTAGCCAGAGAGGGAAGAGTGGGCAATAGTTACCCTCCTCTAGACTCGAAAGCGAAGTCTCATTGTTAGTGGGGCAGCTGGCCACCCCTTCAGATGCCATAGGAATCAAGGAATGTAAAAATCTTTCGGGGTCCCCACATTTTTTTACGTTGACGCTCGAATTTCACTCACAAAAAAAAAAAAAAAAAAAAAAAAAAAAAAATTCGAGGATTTTTGCGCTTTAAAAATTCATTTTCACAGATCTCAGTCAACTAAACGGCAAATTTCTCAGATTTTGCCTTAAAACCCCAATTATGCGAATTTTTCTTTCAAAACAATAATAAAAAATGTTTGCGTGTCTAGCTCACTGAAACATTAATTTCGTGGGATTTGCCCTCGAAAAACATTTTTGCGCGTTTGGCTCACTTGAAACCAACTGCTCAAATTTAGCTAAGTTAAAAATCATCAATGCGTGGATTCGTTTTGCGTGTGAGTTTCCGTGGATGAAAATAAATGTATCAATTTTGTGGGATTGCCAAATTCAACGGATTTTTCATACCATATACAGACAATTTCCGCAGGTACAACTCACTGAAAACCCAATTTTTCGGATTACGCATCTCCGAAAAATTTCACCAGTACAGTGATGAAATTAGCAGTTTTTATGCAAAAATCACAATTTCAGGACCTAGTAGAATCGTCATTTTTGTGCTAAAATCGGCAGTTTATAGCGAAAACATCATTTTTCCGGCAACACTTGTAGGGTAAAACTTCAATTTGTAGTTAAAAACGTCAGTTTTGAGGGAAACTTGCCAGTTTTGTGGTAAAACCACCAGTCTAGGGGTAAAAATTTCATTTTGGGGTAACCTGTCAAATTTTGTTCAAGGGTTAAATCACTAGTATTGTCTTGAAATTTTTAGTTTTGATATAACATGCCAGGTTTGGCGTGATATCTTTAGTTTTGAACGATTTCATCTCAAAAAAGTGACGATTCTTGTCCAATACTGAAGAGTTCACGCCAAAGCTGACGTGTTATACCAAAAATGAAAATTTCACTACAATAATGGCGAGTTTACCCTAAAATTAAATTTGCCAGTTTTTCCTAAAAATGAAAATTTTACCCCGAAACTGGTGTTTTACCACAAAAATGAAGTTTTTCATCCCAAAATTCCAGTTTCTACATTTAAACAATTACCTGAAAACTGAAGGTTTCACTGCGAAACTGTCGATTTTATACCTTTAAAAAAATAGTGGTTTTACCTCAAAATTGAAAATGTCGGCGGTTTCAGCACGTGGTCGTCAGTTTCCGCGAGAAATCGTCCGTTTTGGGGAAAATGTCAGTTTGGGTGTATTTTGGAGTATAGTATCCAGTTTTGTGGTAAAATAATCAATTTCGGGGTGGATTAACAACCAGTTATAGGGTAAAATAAACAGTTTCGGAGTAAAATATTCATTTTTAAGGTAAAATCGCCAAACGTTTTGGGGTAGAGTCACCAGTTTTGTAGAGACATCTCTAGTTTTCAAAACAGAATCGTCAGTTTTGGCGTAAAATCATCCGTTTTTGGGGAAACGTTGGTCATAGTAAGACATTTATTAATATTATTACTTTTTAGGCCATACAACTTGATTATTATTTTATTTTTAGGGTCTTGGCTTTTTTCTTCTTCTTCTTCGCACAAGAAGGCGAAAGCTCAGGAAACGAAGAAGTAGAAGAAGAATTAAGCCAAAGAACCCTAAAAATAATTAATAAATTAATTGAACTGATGTTATCCGGACGACGATGGAAGGGCATAGCCCAACACGATTCGAGTTTCGAGAAAAAATGGCTCCCCGGCGGGATTTGAACCCGCAACCTCTGGATTACCAGTCCAGCACGCTGCCATTTGCGCCACGGAGAGTTTCGAGAAACAATGGACCTGGGTGGGGTTCGGCTTAGCTTATCCCTCGGAGTACGACTCCCAAAGGCGTCTCCGTGGCGCAATTGGCAGCGTGCTGGACTGGAGAGGTTGCGGGTTCAAATCCCGCCGGGGAGCCATTTTTTCTCGAAACTCGAATCGTGTTGGGCTATGCCCTTCCATCGTCGTCCGGATAACATCAGGTCAATTAATTTATTAATTAAAAATACCGGCGACAGAATTACTCATCATATCTACCCTAAAAATAAAATATTAATAGTAAGAAATTGTAAGTTTTGGAGTAAAATATCCAGTTTTGGGGGTCAAATCGTCATTTCGGGGGTAAAATATTCTGGTTTGTAGTGAAATTACCAAATATTGCTACTACAAAACAGCGATTTTACGCTAAAAGATAAATGTAAGCTTTAACTAATAGCACTCACCATTTCCCTGCAATTTTGCAACAGGGCAATCCGTTCCCACCCGTTTTCTTAATTATCGTACGAGTGGAAATTAACTACCCAAATGCAAAATTTTGTGCAAATGGGACACGTTTTTTTCATAAAATCTTAAGTCTTGGTATAAAACGTCAGTTTTGTCGAAAAATGGTTTATTTTTTTGGGTAAAAACTCGTAGGTTAGGCAGAGTCGTCAGTTTTGACGTAAAATCTTCGGTTTCCACATGGGTAAATGAGTTTTGGGGGGATAAAAGCGCCAGTTGTGTTGTGAAAACTCCAGTGATGGGGTATGACACTTCGGCTTTTGCGTGAAATTGTCTGTTTCGGAGTAAATTATTCAGTTTCGGAGCAAAATCTTCAGTTTTGGGTTAAAAAATGTCAGTTTTAACATCTCTCAGGCAAGACGTTGAAAATTAGACACCATTATTGCTAAGCCCTTCCTACAATTATCAATATTTATGTGGAAAACGTTGTCAGTTTTTGGACTTAAAATCCCGAATACAGGGTTAAAACAATAGTTTCCCATCGGAAATGTTAGTTTTTGACGGATGCTGACCCTTGTCACGAAAATTCAGTTTCTGGGGAACAATTTGACGATTCCAATCGCCTATATCTGAGTAGACGAACTACCAGTTCTCTTGCTGGGATTTCTGGGGCATCCGAAACCTTCTGCCAACCTCTGGACCAAGGTCTGGCTACGCCCCTGACATCGTGTAAGGCAGCTTTTCTGCACGCATAATGAAATTTGGTCAAAAAAAGAAGAAAAGTCATGGACTCTGAACTCGAAGGGGGATTGTAAATACGCAATCCAGTACAGCATACAGACTTCAAGAATTCTTGAATGGAAAAATTTGGTGGTAGGTGGAGGGAATTATTTTGTTATGCCAAGTGGAGAGAGAAGCGCGCGGATTGACGTATTATTTTATTGTGGCCTGGAAAGTATGGGCAATATTGAAATCATAATAGGCTTTGTTCAGGTTAATCGAATTCCACCCGTGAACAATTTCAAAATTTGCAGACGAATCATAGAAAGCTGCGGGGTCGTGTATAGCGTTGAAAAAAGTTTTAGTTGCTTTAGGCCCGGGTCGACCACATGGGTTTAAAGTTCACCTTAACACTAAGCTTCGCTTTAGAGCTTAAACTCCAATCAGAAATAAGTATTTTGAATACAAAATCGTTTAAACCCTTAGCAACGCTTAAACGGACATTGTCGACCTAGCTCACACTTGGAACATAATGAGGAAGTTTCACATTTTCCAAAAAAATTTTTTCGATGCGGCACATCAATCCTTCCAAGTAAATAAATGAATAAAAATTTAAAACCATTGAGAAGTATTTTTTATTTATTAACAAAAGTTGGCATATTTGAAATCCCGCCAAAACGAACATTTTCCGGAACGTAATATGCCTTGTATTTTGTGTCCTTTTCATGCCTCTAAATAGCTCATCTGTTTATCCTCCATATTTTATTATTGGAGAGATCTAGTAGAAAATAAGGCAAAGAAACACAACAAACCGCTCTCCAACAGCAACGTTACTGGCGATTTTTTTTTTCGGAAGGCGCATATGACACAAACATGCTAGCTGGCGTGTTTGAAATAACCTAAAACTTCAAAAATCGCTAATTTATTAACTATTGGGTTATTTTACGAACGGATCACGATTTATGCTCTATTTTAGTATAAATAAACCTTAAAAAATGGATTTATTACCAAGTTCTGACCCATGAAACTTCCTCATTGTTGTAATAAAATTAAATGAATATGGACTCACGTTGTCGTTTCCACCATCTGCTCAAGTTTGTTTGTCGTTTCTTCGGCATTTTCGAATAATTAATTTAATGACGAAAAAGAATACAAAAAGTGTTTGCAAAATAACTTTAGTCACTTTACGAAGACGTTCGTTTGTACGATTGAATGACGAAAGACGAATAATGATAGTGAAGGGAGTTAGGGAAATTGTGGAAGGTTCACGGAAGGCTTGACAAGGCGTTGTTGGTAACACTGTATTCGGGGCGGGCAGGTGGACCAGAGCGCGCTCAGGCGGATTTAATTGAAGGAGTCCCTAGGAGATTGAAGGTTTCGGTGTCTTAGGTTTCCCATACAAATTGTGAATAGTAACGTGGTTGATTGCTCCAGATAGTGGTTTTTTATTTTTTAATTAGTTTTCATTTGCTCGAATTGTGTTGCAAAAGGATGACAATCAAGTCTTAATGTGACCTGTATCCAAAACGAACGTTTCGGTTGACGGAATCAGGTAGAATTGATGTGTTTTTGGTGGGTACTCCTAATTTGCGGACCTGTAACGGGGTTCGAGCCGTACACTTACTTTCCGTGGGGTTTGCTTAGGTTGAGGGGTTGATTGCAAAAGAAAGGGGGTTAACACAGTTTGTAAAAAAATTGAAAGTTATATTGATTAGAAGAACAAGATGAATTTGAGAACGATGATTTGAAGAAACGGTGGTGTGGTTGCGTGCTGCGATCGACACTCAGGGTGATGCTTGTTGAGCGAGTTATGTTCTGTGAACACGGACAAACACCCTAAGCAACGAAAGCCAAAGAAAAAAAGAAAAGTAAAGGCACTCACCCGCTTGATTCCCTGTGGACCGCTCGGTTCGTTAAACCGTCCCTCGACCGGTGTCCCTGTAGTTCCGTTGAGGAAGCGAATCAAACTGGGGGGGGTGTAGGTGTGAGGGGGGGTGTGTGTGTGCGTGTCAGTGTGGGTGTGCGTGTCAGTGTGTGTGCGTGTCAGTGACAGGTGGTGTGAGCGTGTCAGTGTGTGTGTGCGTGTCAGTGACACGTGGTGTGTGCGTGTCAGTTACACGTGGTGTGTGCGTGTCAGTTACACGTGGTGTGTGCGTGTCAGTGGCAAGGGGTGTGAGGTCGACGGCAACAGCCGGCGAGCTGGTTCGCTTCCGCAGAGGAGGTAGAGACGGGGTCTTGAAGACGGCAGGCGCAGGGAATGGACTGACTCACGATGTCCGCTTCTGCGTTTCTGGGTGTAGTCGCGTGTTTGTGTTTGTGCGTGTGCGTGTCCGTGTTTCCACTTCGATGAACAGAGTCCGCCGGGTCCGACTACGGTGAGTGGCGGCGAAAACGAACGGCGAGTGACGTCTTGTGCGTGCCGGGTCCGACTACGGTGAGTGGCGGCAACGTCTGCGACGGTTGGTGTCTTGTGTGTGTGCGCCGGGTCCAGCTACGGTGAGCGGCGGCGACAACGAACGACGAAATGTGTCTTACTGCGTGCCGGGTCCAGCTACGGTGAGCGGCGGCAACGTCGGAGACAACTGTGCGTGGTGTGTGCGAGTGTATTGTAACTCGAACGAGCACACCGGTGAAAAACTCGTACACGGTGACGAGCGAGAGAATTTAGAAGAAAAGCGAGAAAAAAGACGCACAACTTACAGAACAGACGCACAAACGCGACAATTCACCCCGTGAATCACTCCCTGCCCTTTGAGTGAACTAAACTCACAAAATTACACTTGGCGTTAGGAAAACTATGAAAACTGCCAAAACTGCGTAAAAACTAGCAAGAAACTGTCAAAATAATGCCTCGAGACGAGCTCTGCACGCCTTTTTATAGGGACTTGATTTCCCCCAAATTATGCCTTTTCTTTCCCTTTCCTCCCGTTGCTAGGGGTTTCCTTTATTTATCATCTGGTAAACAAACTCGCTCAACTGAAGGTTTCTCCTTCTTATACTGGGGAATGAAATAATATAAATGAAGCCAAAAATTGGGGCCGCCTCGTTACAGACCAACAAAACGAATTCTGCGGACCAGCCCATAACTCTCCGTAAAGCGTTCCGACTGGGCTGATTTTCTGTAAACATACTCTACTCCGGTGGCAGTACAAGCCATCAAAATTTGATGACGATCCGGTAATTTGCTGACCCCCCTCTCACCACACCACAACGAGTTGAATTCTGCGGACCAGCCCATAACTCTCCGTAAAGCGTTCCGACTGGGCTGATTTTCTGTAAATATACTCTACTCCGGTGGCAATACAAGCCATCAAAATTTGATGACGATCCGGTAATTTGCTGACCCCCCTCTCACCACACCACAACGAGTTGAATTCTGCGGACCAGCCCATAACTCTCCGTGAAGCGTTCCGAGGTGTTGTGGCACATAGCAGGATCTCGAGGGTGAGACGGCGCGGGGTCGTTATCTTCATGAAGGGCATCAGCCGGCCTCCTTGCTCGTCGTAACAAAAAACGACCCTCCTCCCACCATAGGCCATTGTCGTTGGAAGAGAGTATTTCGGAAGCCGCCCTTTTGTGTTGGCCGTCGAGGAGCTGGACCTTGCCCTTTGTGCGTGCCTGAATGTGGGTCCCACCAGTGAACGTCGTGGGTGATGGGTGAGGGCTCCGGCCGAAGGAGAGGTGCCAAGCCGGGCACACAAGGTGGAGCAGGCTATATTATGTGCGCTGGCGTTTAGATGGGGGTGATGTAACGGCCTAAAAAGAGCGCTATGATATGTGAAATATAATATTGAAGAAATGAGCTCGGTCCGGGGTAATTCGCCGATCGGTGAGTGAGCGAGGGACAATGGCCAGGTAGCGTCAACTTTAACCTTGAGGGAACTGCTCGCTATCCACAACACTAAGGGATTTTAGAAACATGGCCCTGGGTTTCTGACGTTCTGCGAAGTCTTTATGGGGGACCCGTGCCTTCGCGACCTGCCCGCGCGAATACGCTTGATCACGTGACCTCAAGCCCGTCGGGTCGAAAGGAACGTAAGTTCAATCTTGGGTAGTTTTTAAATACACCATCACTTGTCACTCTACGCTTTTTCGCGCCACTACGGTCACTTGTTTGAATCTGTACACTCTGAATTGGCATCCCGGATCGTCATCAAATTTTGATGGCTTGTACTGCCACCGGAGTAGAGTATATGTATTTACAGAAAATCAGCCCAGTCGGAACGCTTTACGGAGAGTTATGGGCTGGTCCGCAGAATTCGTGTTGTTGGTCCGCAAATTAGGAGTACCCGTTTTTGGTTGCCACTTGGGAACGAAGGATGGCGTCAGCCTTCACAACTTCCCTCGCCGGAAAAATTAGTGGTTATTGCGAATTTTATAGCCATTGACTGTAGCTAGCTGCTACTAAATCATGAGTTGCGACTTACATTAATTCCAAATAATTCAATTTGAACGTCCTTCAATATGCTTGTCGGACCACCGTTACGTAAATTGATAGCTGAGCGCAGTTTCTAGAGAAAGTATAGTGTAAGGCCCTGTTCACAAGCTCTATGTTTGTGTTGTGTGGTGTCTATGCAAGCTATAAAAATGCTTCATTTTTCGAGGGAGTAAATCTGCTTGGCTGCATAGACTACACAGAAAGTATAGTGTAAGGCCCGGTTCACAAGTTCTATGTTTACGTTCTGTGGAGTCTATGCAGCCAAACAAATTTACTCCCTCGAAAAATGAATCATTTTTATAGGTTGCATAGGTAGTCCAGTCAAACGGTAGTTCCACGTGGACAAAAATCTCGTCTTCGATTTTTTCACTTTATTCCATTTTTTTTGGGGTGAGGAACACGAATCTGAAGAGATCCAACAAAATTTCCCTGTGCGTTTTGAGAAAATCGCGAAAAACTGCTTATTTTTCGCACTTTTTTCAGTTTTTTGCTTATAACTCCTTAATGACGCATTCTA
The DNA here is from genome assembly GCA_038030265.1 of Corythucha ciliata. Taxonomy (NCBI): domain Eukaryota; kingdom Metazoa; phylum Arthropoda; class Insecta; order Hemiptera; family Tingidae; genus Corythucha; species Corythucha ciliata. The sequence continues at coordinate 25,285,768 of CM075937.1, read as the reverse complement.
CGGTAAATGTTAACCTCTCACTTTTTGAAAAGCATTGAATTCTGCGTCGAATCGTTCTTTCTTTTGTCACAATTGACCCAGCCGTTTCACCGGTATTAATTTTTTGAAATGGTCATTTTTAGCCACTTTTGGTAAAATTAATAAAAATGACTAAGGCAGCTGCAACTTAAAAACGGCTGTTCCAATCGAAAAATGTCAAGAAATCAAAGTTTTCAGAATTGAATTCATAAGTGAAAAGCCTTGAAGCCTACACGAAAAATTAGTGGTATCAGTTAGCGAGAAAAATCGCGAAAAAAGGCGGCCCAAAAACCACGTTTTTCGCACATTTTTGCCAGTAGCTCGAGAACTAGTAGTCCAATTTTTTTCTGTGAAAAACGATCTGAAAGCTGATTGAATTTTCTATCAGACCTATTATATGAAATTTCATTTGAAGATTAATATAAGACTGGGCCATAACGTCAAACAATTTGAAATTTGCTGCAAAAAACCCTTTTTTGTCACATTTCGGCCTATAACTCAAAAACTATCCATCCGATTAAACTTTAAAGAAACTCATCTGGAAGCTGATATATGGCGTTTTTATAAATACCCGATAAGTTGCAATAAAACACAGTGGGAAATTCGCAAAATGAGTAATTTCCCAATAACTCCTTTCTTCAGCCGAACGTTTTTGCCTATAACTATCGAACGAAGCCTTCGATGAAAATTGCACTATTTTTCAGTGAAAGCTGGTAAAATTTACAGTCAGAAACCATATTTGCCAAATTTTTCAAGACCCGGAAAATATTATATTCAGGGCGATGAAAATATGAAAATAGGTTTTGTTTTTTAAAAAAAAGTGGCTATGCCCACTAACTTTGTCCACAAATGTTAAAACTCACCAGTCTTATAGGTAGCGTCAGAGATTACATCACTCAACTGAGAGTTGAACTACTTTTATTTTTTTACCCACTTTTGCCAAACGCGACTAAAAATGACCATTTAAAAAAAATCAATACCGGCGAAACGGTTGTGTCAATTGTGACAAAAGAAAAAGTGATTCGAAGCAGAACTTGATGCTCTTGAAAAAAGAACAGGGGACGTATTCTCTAACAACAAGCAATATTTTTTTCGCCAGCCATGTGTCTATTTCATTCATTTGTTTGAAGAAAATTAATGAAATAAACATATGACTGCGAAAAAGCTATTGCTTCGGAGTTAGAGAATAGGCCCCCAGGGTACAATTTTCCGTAGAAGGCGTCATTGAGGAGTTGCAAGCGAAAAACTAAAAAAAATGCCAAAAATTATCAGTTTTTCGCGATTTTCTCAAAACGCACAAGGAAATTGTGTTGGATCTCTTCAGATTCGTGTTTCTCACCCCAAAAAACATAGAATAAAGTGAAAAAACCAAAGACGAGATTTTTGTCCACGTATCGTATTGTTTTTATACGATTTGATTGGACTAAGACACCACCAAAGTCATGTAGAAAAACAAGTTGTCTCACTGAAAGAAAAAAGTGACTCCAAACGTGAGTTTGAAATTTTTATCCCGTCAGAGTGCACCACTGGTCCTATTTGACGGGCTAGCACACCGGAAATTCATGGGACAACTTATACTTTTCTCACATTAAAAATTTGTGTAATTGCATTTTGAGCTATTTTTTTGCGCAAATAAGCTTATGTCATCGAGACTGCAAAGGAATAATTTGTTTACTCATGTTTATACTAATTTATTTCAATTATAAAAGCCAGCCAGAGGCCAGATTTACGTTGGTTTCGAACGAAACTGCATTTGGTCGGCAAATAAATGTATTGAGTAAATAATTATGAATGAATTGAGGCTATCAAAGCAATTAATAAGCCATTTTATTTCATCTCGGGTGGAACCAATTTTCGGACTGCATGCCCATTTTTAAAGTTGTTACTATTTACCAGCTTTAGGCCCGATTCTTCCTAATTGGAAACTTGCACATTTTAAAAAATGGGTTTTCTTGAAAAGGGCTCTCTTATAATACTATTGTACACAGTCGGATTTTATTCAGCGAATTTTGAACAATTTTGAGTGGGGTTTGACAAGTCGCAAATTATACTCACGGTGCGGGGAGAGGGGTGTAAGACGAGTTTTCTGGAAGGCAATTTTTCTTGCTACAGTAAACGAATAATTTCTTTAATTAACTAATTATTTATTAATAACACCACTAATCACACAACTCAAAACACAGCTACAAAATGGATAAGCTATGTCAAATAGGGACCACCGCGCTGCTAACGGGAGCAAAAATGATAACTCAGGTTTAGCTTCAGTCCGCCTTCTAGTAAGTGAGACAACTTGTTTTTCTACATGACTTTGGACACCACACAACACAAACATAGAGCTTGTGAACAGGGCCTTACACTATTGGCGATTGTAGCTAAGGGATACGATATCTGGTGGCGTTTCAGAGAAACATTGAGTCCGGTACTCCATGTGATTTGTTGTTGTCGTTTGGCAACAAACCACAAAAGGTTTTCTACAATGAGGAAGTTCCATATATCAAAAATGTTGGTCAGTGACACTTTTTTACCGTGAACTACGGCTAAAAAATCCGACGGTGACGAGGAGGCCTCGATATTGTTTGGCATACCTTTGGCACCTTTGGCATCGCCGAATCAAGAAAACAAGGCGGTTATGCGGGTACGTGGTACACTCGTACAGAAACTTTCACTACCGGCTATTTGTTGGGGCATGAAAACTCGAAAACACCGATTCAAAAAGGTTTTCAACCATTTTTCTGAACCCCTGCCGTTCTTTTTTTTATTTTTTATTTTATTTTTTTTTATAATTAATTGGCATTGGTGTTGGAAACCATACAGCCACTGGTGTAAATCATTTAGGTAGGTGTCAATACGAGGTCATTTAGATTACGCAGCGAACAGACTTCAGAAATTGGTACACATCGAGATAAACGTCGGAATTATTAGAGGCGAGGATACAAGTGTAGTTAAAAGGGTTCGAGAGTTTATTTTGAAGTTTTTTCAATAGGAGCTCCCTTTGATTTGCGAATAAGCTGCAGGACATAACAAGGTGCTCCAAAGTTCCATCTACATTGCATGTCGGACATAAGGCAGATTGCGCTACTCCAATTTTGAACAAAAAACTTTGGCAAACGCCGTGATTCAGTCTTAATCTACAAATAGTTCGAATAAAGTCTTTGCAGTCATTTTTGCCCTTCAACCATGTACTAGATGATACAGAAGGAACGTAACTTTTATAAAATTGTCCAGTCGGTGTGGAAGAATATTTATTCGAGTACTAGTCAAAGTAGGATAATCTAATATCTACACTGTGACATAAGTCCTCCACCATGGGGTTCCTCGCCAGGCGGTCTGCTATTTCGTTTCCTAGAATTTCGGAGTGCGACGGGATCCACATGAGGGACACACGTTTATTCATTCTACCTAGTTCAGCAGATATTTGTAATATGTCAACAATAGTGTAGGTCAGTTTTGCCTCGATTTTATAATTTTTTATGGAATCAACCGCACTTTTGCTGTCTGTCATGATCAAAAGATTGTCGTGTTGAATGCTTTGGAAATACTTGATCGCCTCGAAAATGGCGTATAGCTCGCCCGTGTAAATGGACATTTTGTTTTCAAGATTGAAGCGTTTACCAATGCCACGCAGTGGGTCATAAAATGCACTGCCTACATGATAGCTAGTTTTTGATCCATCAGTGTAAATAACATAATAATTTTGAAATTTAGTGTGTAATAGATTTTGAAGAGATGCATTCATTCCTGAAGTGAAGGACTCAGTTTTAGTGAAATAAAATACAGGGATTAGCAGATTTCGTAGTACGGCTGTGTACGATTCCTCACTCATAGAAAACAAAGGGATTTTAATAAGAGGGTTTACCTGACTTGAGATTCTGTGTGTTCGCAGGAAACTTTCTGTCAGTAAGGGGGACGATTTTTTGGACCAGAAATTAGAGGTTAGATTAAGCGTGTTGAGGTGAGATATCTTAGCAAAGCATAGAGGATATAAGGCCTTTATCTTTAGTAGAAGCTTATCTGCCGTCATATCCCTACGTATGCTCAGCGGGTATTCACCCACTTCATTCAGCAGAGCATCCGTTGGTGTTGTTTTCAGCAGTCCGAAACACAACTTCAAGGATTTGTGTTGGACAACGTCCAGCTTACGAAGATGGGTTTGCGCAGCTTGACCATAAAACACACACCCGTAGTCAAAAAGGGATCTGATAGTAACACGGTAAAAAGTGAGGGCGATATGAGGATCGGCCCCCCAACGCGTGTGGCAAACAAGTCGTAAAATATTAAGATATTTGTCCGATTTTTTCAGTATGCAGTTTATATGATGGGACCAATTTAATTTTCTATCCAGGTAAATACCCAGGAATTTAGCGACATTTTTTACAGGATAACTTTCGCCGCCCATGCTCAAGCTATCTGGGATAGGCAAATTCCTCATTCTGGAGAATGGACAAATCACAGATTTCGTGGGTGAAATACTTAGTCCAAGGTCGGCTAAATATGCCTTTATATTATGAAGACCTTCACAAAGAGCATCAACTGCTGAGTCAATATTGCCGCTCGTCGTATAGAGACAGATGTCATCGGCGTACTGCAGTATTTTAACATTTTTAGGGAGTACGGATTCAATATCATAAACGTAGATGGCATATAAAATAGGGCTTAGTATATCTCCCTGGGATAGGCCATCCCTCACCATGCGTGGTTCCATCAGAACGCCATTCACTAGCAGTTCGGCTCGCCTTTCTTCGAAGATAGATATTATTAGACGAATGAACCTATTAGGAAAGCCTATATACCCCATTTTTGAGCGCAGGACAGAGAGCCTAACATTATCAAATGCACCGGACACATCGAGAAAGAGGGCAATAGTGGACTGCGCGCCTGTAAAACAAGTCTGGATGTCTGTGACGAGATGTACGACACTATCCAAACAGCCACGACCTTTCCTAAAACCAAATTGACTTGGAGGTAGGACATTATTGTGTTCCACCCAGTACTCTAATCGGTTTTTCAGAATCCTTTCAAATGTTTTTAATAGGCACGAGGCCAGAGAGATGGGGCGATAGGAATCACAACTATTGGGAGGCTTGCCGGGTTTCAATATCGGCATAATGCAATGACGTTTCCAGTCCTGAGGTACCTCCGAGTTGCTAAGAATTGAATTATAAATGGACAAAAGACGGTGTTTATACAAGTTAGGGAGGTTGTTAATAATAGGGTAGTCAATGCGGTCCAGACCGGGAGAAGTGTTAACTGATTTTTTGAGCACAGATTCAAGCTCTGTAATGGTGATTTCCTCAGTCAGTATGCTTTGAATGCTATATTCATCTGGGGTTTGTGGTAGAGGAGGTAAGGAAACTGAATCTGGGGCTAGTTTCCCGAGAAAGTCAGAGATCCACTTATCAGACAAGGTATGTTGCCCTTGAGTAGTCCCACAGCTATTGTTTAGTTTTTTGATTTGTCGCCACACTTCTGATATGGGGGTGTTACAACTGAGCTTATCGCAGAAACCCTTCCACGAAGATTTTTTCGCGGCTATGAAGACCTTTTTCGCCTTGGCACTTATCTTTTTATACTCAAAAAAGTTATTCATAGTCGGCTGACGTTTGAAGTTTTGAAAGGCCTCCCTTCTCCGCTCCCTGACCTCCGTGCACGCAGTATTCCACCAAACTGCGGAGGTGAGCTTCACGGCGTTCGCTCTACGTAAAGGAATACATTGCTCACACGCTGCGTTTACGTCCAAGACAAATTTCTCATATGATGTGCTACCGTTGTTGTCAGTGTATGAACTGTCTAGCGTGGTTCTATAAACGTCCCAATCGGCTTTCTTCGATTGCCACTTTCTTAATCAAGACTTAATAGACGTGTAAATCCATTTATTTCTCAATTGAATCATTATGGGGAAGTGATCAGAGCCCATAGGTTCGTCCGTCACCCACCAATTCAAAGACGACGCGAGTATCGGAGAGCAAAACGTTAGATCAAGGACTGAATACATCGATTGACTGGAAGAGCTAAAATGAGTGGGTAGCCCTGTGTTTAGAAATATCAAACCCGTCGCATCAACTGCATCTAGCAGTTGCACACCTTTGGACTGAGTGAATACGTCCCCGAAGGCCGCATGATGACAGTTAAAGTCACCCATAACAATACACGGGTTAGTTACACGAGAAAAGAGACGTTCCCATTGGGTGTTTTTAATATTGTTAGCCGGGCCGTTGTAAACCGAAATGACGTCCATATTACTATTGTCAGAGAGTCGCACCGTCACTCCTATTGACATGATGCCCGCAATATTGGGCAAATCCATTGTAACATAGTTGATCCCATCCTTAAGCAAGATGGAAACACCAGCCCTGCCATCGGATCGGTCTTTTCGTACAATCTGATATCCACTCACAAGATAAGAGCGGTTTGGGTGAAACCAGGTTTCGGATATGGCTGCAATGCTAATATCTAAACGTTTAAAAAAGGCTTCTGTCTCGAGTAGCTTAGCCGCAAGCGAGCGCGCATTCCACTGAAGTAGTTTGAAATTATGACTTGGATGACGCATTAAAAAATAAAAATAAAAATAAATAAATAGAAATACAAAAATTAAAATAAATAAGTATAGCTTATTATGGATGGATGAACTACGGATGATTTTTTAGATTAATTGACCCAATTCGATCTCTTATAATATTCTTCAAAACATCTTCGTCGATATTAATATTTTTGGTGCGAATATCTTTGCACACGGAAAGTACTAGGTCTAGGATTCTCTCCGGATCAAGAGTTTCGTCTTGAGTAGAAGTAGAAGCAGTGTCTGACGAAGTCTTGTATTGAATTTGATTTTGTCTAACTAGACCGCCGGGAATCGTCCGCCGAAACGGAAAAGAGGGTTCCCCAACTGGAAGTCTGTTAGGAGGGGGGGAAGAAGCTCGAATGCGTTTTAGGCTCTTAGAAAATTGACTACTGCGAGTAGAGGGAATCTCCAATGTACCATTGGAACGCACATTAGTAGAGCGCGGTAAAGGTGGGAAAACTGCGTTGTCGTCCATGTCAGTTAGGTCAGCGATAGCTGAATAATAGGAGCCCGAGTGCACTTGTGTAGCCTCGAAGTAAGGAATATTTTTCTGCGCCATTAATTGCTTGATTTTTCTCTCTTTGGAATAGGCGGGGCACACTTTTTTATCGACCGCGGAATGATTACCATTGCAGTTGACGCATTTCGTTTGATTACTGTGGCATTCACTGCTTGGGTGAATTTCGCCACACTTTTCGCACCGTTTCTTCCCCTTACACTGATCAGAGTAATGACCGTATCTTAAGCAAGATCGGCACTGTATCACATTCTGAACGTACGTTTCTACCTCGCATCGAGAGTAATAGATATATACAAAACGCGGCAGGCATTGCCCTCTTACTGTTATAAGGACAGATTGGGTCGGTGTATATGAGGTTTCTTTCTTTTCTCGATCAACAACACGCCGGTTTAACCTTTTAATATCAATCAAGATTCCAAGCTACCAGTGGAGAATTTCAATACCTTTTTTATTTCATCGTCACTTATTTGGGTATCAACACCTCTTATAACACCTTTCCTTTGTAAAGCGAACTTTGGAATGTACGCTAACATATTTTTTTCTTTTAAGATTTTAGAGGCAACTAGCTTATTCGCGGAAATACTACTACTGCATTCCACAGATATTCGATTCCTCCCCACTGAACTAATTTTCTTTATATTACCTGAAATTATTGTTTCTTCTTGTTTGTTGTTGTGCACTAAAACAAAAAGGGTGAGCTGGCGAGTACCAATAAAGAAATGCTAAGGCGCTCGTGGGATGTCTCTCAATGGTGAATCCAGAGAAAACTCCACCAGAGAAAAGCCAACTAAATTTGCTACAATTTAAGCCATGCCCGAGCATCCTGGGTCTGTTAGTTCAGGAAATACATGCAATCAACAAAATACCTAATCTCGCCAAAAAGCGAGATTTTATTGGTATGGTAATTTTTCAAGAAACGTAGCACTCAAATACACGGTGATTGGTACTTGGTTGAACAAAATGAGAGGGATGATTGTACACTCAAAATGCAACAAAAAATTTCCTATGACCTAAGGTCGGATTTCCATTCCTAGTTCAGATAATCAATTTGTTGTTTTTTAGCACATCACGGGTTTTCGCAACAAAAACATATATGTAACATGGGAAGTAAGCGTCCTAGGTTAAATCCAACGACACCAATGAAAAGAGCACTCTTTTTTTGTGTGTGAGATCCAACGACACCAATGAAAAGAGCACTCTTTTTTGTGTGTGAGTAAAGACATTTTGTCTAAACTAACTCAGTTTAATACTTAATGCTTATTTTACTTCTGTCCTTTGCAATTTCTTGATAAAAATCCATTGTTATACCAAAAAATGAGGCAATTAGGCCCATTTTGAGTGCCTACAAGAAGATCAAGAGCCATTCCCAAAACTTTTTTTTTCAGCTTAATTCACTTTTCCTATGCTAATCTATGAGGACAGACAAATAAAAGTGGAATAAGCTGCAAAAAAATCTTGGAATAGCTTTCGTATCTTCTTTTAGGCACTCAAAATGGGCCTAATTGCCTCATTTTTTGGTATAACAATGGATTTTTCTCAAAACATTGCGAAGGACAGGAGTAAAATAAGCATGAAGTATTAAACCAAGTTACTTCATACAGCTTTAGAGGGCTTTGCCGGGCGCTGGGAGCACCATGGCTAGTGTAGTCTAGCTTTGAACAGTTGTCAAGAACTGACATTTTTTCAAATATCCTGATATTTTCCCAGTTTACTCCAAGAATCTTTCGCTAACTTTGGACAAAATGTCCGTACTCACACAGAAAAAAGTGAGCTCTTTTCATTGGTGTCGTTGGATTTAACCTAGGACGCATGCTTCCCAAGTTACAGCTGTTTTTCTTGCGAAAATCAGTGATGTGCTGAAAACGTGAAAAAATCTATTATCTCGACTAGGAAAGGAAATCGGAACCTAGGTCATAAGACAATTTTTGTTGCATTTTGGATGTTTAATCACCCCTATTATTTTGCTCAACCAAGTACCAGTCACCCTGTCCTATAGAATATCGACGCGAAAATAAATTTTAGGCAATAGCGTCAGATTCAAACTGAGCTACTGCCTAAGAATTATTCTCGCGTGGATATTCTGTAGGACCATTATGTTTGAGTGCTACGGGTCTTGGAAAACCTCGCTATCAATAAAATCTCGCTTTTTGGCCATATTACACATTTCTTGATTGGCTGTATCTCCGAAAATAACAAACGTAGGACGCTCGGACTGGGCTTAAATTGTAGCAAATTTAGCTGGCTTTAACAATGTATACCTGTGGTCATGCTCGAAAAACGCTTTCTTCTGGTATTTTTGTTTAACAACCTAAAAAATTGATGGAATTTCGTGGTTTTTCGAATGCCACGAGTTGAGCACAAGGTTTTGAAGGTTGCAAACTTGAGTATAAACTGCTCTCATTGGCCCTAACAACGTGCAAAAGAAAAAACATTTACATGCATATTTGCGATGTTTGATGTTTATGTTACCGTCAAAACCCGAAATCAGTCAAAACCCGAATTACCTAGACATAACTAGCTTTACCAAAGCTCCTTAGCTAAAACTAGTATTTACTAGGTAAATCTAGAATTGACGATGGAGGTCAGGGAAAACTAGAATTTACGGATGAATTGTTCCTTATTAATATAATATTAGTTTTTGCTAGTTAAAACTAGTGAAAACTGAATAATTCAGTCAAAACAATAAGTTTTGCTCTGCCAACGGTGCTGGTGCCAACCGTCTAAATTTGGGATTCAAAAATTCAAAAGACCACAACCGCATGCCGTGCATCAACAAATGAACTGTCTTTACGAATGCGAATCTTTTAATTTTCAATTCGTTATTGGTTTCGTACCTACTAATAAATTCTAGGATTTCTTTTTTCGTTCAGTTTTAGTTGTTTGTCAGACCATTTGCCTGGAAAATTTTATGGTCAGGAATTTCGGGTTTTTACGGATTTCGGGTTTCAACGTTGACCCCAAGTGGCTACAACTAGTTTTAACTACAAAATTTTTAGTAAAAACTAGAATTGTCTGGCAACTTTGGACAATTCTAGTTTTGCCTAGTGAATACTAGTATTCACTAAGGGGCATTGATAAAACTAGTTCTGACTAGGCTATTCGGGTTTTGATTGACTGATTTCGGGTTCTGACGGTAACATTTATATTGACTGGCCTATATATGAAAGGCACATGTTGATGAAAGTACTACTTAAAAAATCGCAATAAATTAATAATCATGAAATCCGACACTTCATTAAATGAAATTAACGCTTCATCTTATAACGCGGCTTCAGTCGAGCTATAAGGACGGTCAAGGAGCCCGCGTCAGCCTACAGCAGGGGTGACCAACTCAGGGCCCGCGGGCCAAGAAGTGGCCCGCTGAGGCTTTCACAATGGCCCGCTCGTGGTCTGCACCCCCCTGGTAAAAATTAACATTTTTAATCTTGGATTTTGACACTACTCGGCTTTTGTGCAAATGAAAAAGCTACAGTTCGCGCCTCCCCGTGAGCGGCTAAAATTGAGAAAGCGCACTTACGAGTGCTTTTCTTGGGGCAAGTGAGCGTATAAAAGTTTGGAAGGTGCTGATTTCGTGCCCACTTTATCCACACCAAAATTGAAATAACGCTAATTTGGGACTGAAATTGAAATAAATGGCTAATTCACGGCTGAAATTATTGAGAAAAATCAAGGGCCAATTTCACCACCGGGAGTTAGGTTGGAGTTACCTAACACCGGTTCAGTGATGTACTCTGAAAAAAGTGCCACCGCGCCAATGAGTCATCCAATCTCCACCAAATTTGGATGGTGACATTCCAACACAATCCCTAGGTGCCACCGAGGTCAAAACATCAAATTTATTTCAAGTACTGGTACTTCCCTCCGCACTGGTTCTGTGATGGACTCTGAAAAAAGTGCCACCGCGCCAATGAGTCATCCAATCTCCACCAAATGTGGAGTCGCCCCGGCCCACCGTTTTAACTTGAATTGTTGTATTAAGAAGTTTTCTTATCGTGATCATTACTACGTTCGACTATCTAATTTTCACCACTCTTATCATATTTGAAATCATGCACGTACTGCAGTAATAGTCAACACCTGCGTTAACTTTTAGTTCCATAATCATTGCAAAATACATTCAGCACCGCACAAATAAATGATCAGGGTCACTCGTAATGTTACTAAGCATTCCATTTTCACGGTGTCCGTAAATTCCCATTTCTACTTCTGGCCATCTTTTAAGTTGCAAAAACGTAATATGTACGATTTATACTTTCTCCTCTGTGTTCCCCACCATTAAACATGGATTTCATTCATGAATTTTATGACGACTACTATATTTTTTGTTACACTTTGTAAGCATGTGATTTTCATTTCAGATTCTTCGGCCGTATTAATAAGTATATTGTAATACATCAATACGTACGTGGAAGGGGGAGAGGAGGAAACCAATAAAAGTTTTATGTATTAGTTAATAAATCTACCTACCGTATATTCCAAAGAATTCTCCCACTTTTTTTTTTTTTTTTTTTTTTTTTTTTTTTTTTTTTGCATGCAAATTTGAGAAGCAATTACACGTTTTGCTTCGAAAGAGGCAATTCCGGTGGTTTAGCTCTTTCGAAGCCCTGCAAAGTTTGCAGATCTGGCTCGTTAGAAACCAATGTCGTGAACCCGAATCACGATGTAGAAGGTGCGAACGATAATTTTTAGGAGGTAAATTCAACACGAAGCAATTTTTTATCGACTCGTCTAACATCGGATTGGGGGAGCTATTCTATTTTTTGCTATTCCACGTGACCACCCACCAAACGAGAAGCCGAAAGCCCCCAAATTAGAAGAATCGGTTTTCGCAGGAGGGGCGGATCCACGGGGGTTCGGGGTAACTCCCCTCCCCCCAGGATTTCACAGAAGTTGATTTTTCAAGAAGTTGATTTTTGAAGACGTGGTTTGACGATGGCATGGTGGCATTCCAACACAATCCCTAGGTGCTACCGAGGTCAAAACATCAAATTTATTTCAGGTACTCGTACTTCCCCCCGCACCGGTTCAGTGATGTACTCTGAAAAAAGTGCCACCGCGCCAATGAGTCATCCAATCTCCACCAAATTTGGCATGGTGGCATTCCAACACAATTTCTAGGTGCCACTGAGGTCAAAACATCAAATTTATTTCAAGTACTGGTACTTCCTCCCGCACCGGTTCAGTGATGTACTCTGAAAAAAGTGCCACCGCGCCAATGAGTCATCCAATCTCCACCAAATTTGGCCAAATTTCGGCCATTATCACGATCATTCTCCCTGCAACAGAGCGGAAGACTCCCAATGCTTTTCATTGGTAGAGCCACTCCGTCACCCTCTTTCGCCTCCTCCAGCTTCGGCCCAACTTCTGGTCGTTTAGGCCTTCTGCTGATCTCTCTCTGGACGCAATTAATATCAAACGACTTCTTTTGTGGCTGGAACGGGGTCGGCAATGCTCAACTCAGAATTTAAGAAAATTATCGGACAACTACTGTGAAAATCTCTCTCCGATCGGGGACTTCCTAATCTGCTGACCAAAAAAAAAAAGTGCCACCGCGCCCATGAGTCATCCAATCTCCACCAAATTTGGCATGGTGGCATTCCAACACAATCCCTAGGTGCCACAGAGGTCAAAACATCAAATTTATTTCAAGTACTGGTACTTCCCCCCGCACCGGTTCAGTGATGTACTCTGAAAAAAGTGCCACCGCGCCAATGAGTCATCCAATCTCCACCAAATTTGGCATGGTGGCATTCCAACACAATCCCTAGGTGCCACCGAGGTCAAAACATAAATATTTCGATTCTTTCGTTAAAAATTCAATATTTTACGTGAAGGAGTTTCACTTGAAGTCCGATGACGACAATTTTTGGCTGGAGACACTTATTTACGCTAGTCGCGTGCGAGAAATAGGTCGGAAACGTATGAAATATTGTAATTATTGGAAATCAGCTCGAATTACGGCCGCCATATTGGTTTTATGGATCGGCTCTGAACCACAAATTACGCCCTCATATGTGAGAGACACGTTCATGAAAAAATCTTGCGCAAATCGGGGATCCTCAGCCCTTGAAAGGGAGTTGAACACGGGGCATAGAATACATTTGTAGCTCCACCAGCTGGGGGGTGATTTGGGGTTTGAGGTGAAATTTAAATTTCAGTTGCAGACACCCTAGGACAAGGGTGGAATGCAATGGAATTGAAAGAGATGCCCTTAGTATCCAAATTAGGCGAGCATGGAGAATCATTTTTTTATGTAAAGACGCGTAAAAGAAGCTGCTGCATAATCCACGTGCGGTATTAATTGATCGCTCCAATGGTTGTTTTCGAACTCAGAGCAGTATAATGTAGTCCTTAACAGCGCTTCAACCCGGAAAGAGTTTGAAAAAAGCGCTGAAACGGCCAAAATACTAAAATTTTCAACGGCTATCTTGAATAACAGCCGTCCTATGCGATGTCGCGATTGCCTCCAATCTTAGAATCAACTCGTCAGCCATCCAGAACACACCTGCAAAGTTTGAAAGCTCGACTCAAAAGTGCACGATTTTGCTATTTTTCTTGAATCTGCTCCTGGACTACTAGGAAAAACCGTTAAAAAAGGAGGGAACCTAAACCGACTCAAGGCCAAGGCACCCCGCACTCAAAAGTATGGAAGAGGGTTTTTTTTTGTCGACAGAGGAAGATGTGACCTTGAAAGAACCAATCACAAAAGAGAAAAAAATGGGGGGAAGAAGACTGGCGCATTATTATATTTTCTATTTTCTTATTCCAAAACCAATTTTCCTGATCGCCACCTCGAGTTTGTGTTGTGTCTTGGTTGTGTGCCACACATTTATTACTAAGAAGTTCTCGTCGATTTTATTATAGAAAATTCTTGTGAGTATTTTTCTACCTTTTACCCTAAGTGAGCTTGGCGTAAATTAACCGTATTTTATGTTTTGTGAAATGAAATAGGAGCACAACTATGGCGCCAAACCATTCTTTCAACAAAAGGCCCCGAGTTTCCGTCGTAAGTATAAGGCCGGTCGTCCACTGGAAGCGTTTTCGAGCGGCGCCAACGAGCGTACATACAAAAAGATATAAATTAAACTCACTTCTGCTAAGCCTGCAGTGGACGATGTCACATTCAATTTAAGGCTTTGGAATGTACGCTCGTTGTCGCGCCGCTCGAAATCGCTTCTAGTGGACGACCGACCTATAACTGGCATTGTTAACGTCCATCGGTTCTGTGTATGCACGTTGTTAATTTATTGTACTTTCTTGGGGGTTTTCAGAGAATTGGAGGCCAAAGTTGAAGTCTTGTACTGGGTGGTGAAGTCCCTGAGGGACATTAAAAACGTAGAAACACTAATAAAAATGGCGGAAAAGGTCGGTGCAATATTTGTTTCTATTACTGTTTCCATACTCAATCAACGATTAAATAACATCAAGAGCACTCGCACAGAGCAGACTATCCATTGCCCGATTGTTTTATCAAGCTCTTAAGGGCCTTTATAGGCGGGTTTCCTCGGCCCCTTCCCAGTCGCCCTCGCCTAAACTTGGCACATGAATTTTGGCTCCATTTCTGCACCAATATTCGATTTCAAAGTCTTATTTTAATCTTGAGGAAGTTCTACAGTGACGTAAGATCTTTCTTTTTCCAATTTCATCCCTGAAATTACCTTAAAACGCATTCGAATTCCTGAGTGTTTTTTTGGTTATTTTAGGGGAAAAAATTGAAAAAGCAAGATCTAGCGTCACTGTAGAACTTCCTCAATATTGAAATAAGACTTTGAAATCGAATATTGGTGCACAAATGGAGCCAAAATTTAGGTGCCAAGTTTAGGCGAGGGTGACTGGGAAGGGGTCGAGGAAACCCGCTTAACCCCCCCCCCCTTAAGACCACGCCACAACGCGAGCTCACGGCGTGGACGCGCTGGTCCACGTGGGAGTACATTTTAAAATTCGATGATCGATCGTTCAAAATCGTCATCTAGGTTCCTAGAAGACGCTGCTAAAATTTGAATAAGGTTTGTTAAGCGGCACAGTTGCTGCTACGGGTTGGAATATTTTTTACCTTTTTTTGCCCAAACCTATCTCCTCCCAAGATTTTAGTCCGTTTTCCTCTTATGACTGCTTAAAATGACCACAACAAAATTACCCATCCATGAACTGGCCATTGGTCAGCAGCGTGTGAGCGTCCTTGACAAAGGCACTGTAAAATATAATTTGATCTCATGTTGAACATAATTTTAGGTTTTCCGAAAATATTCAATTTGACGTTAAAGCAATGTTGTTGTTTCAGATTAGAAACGAAGAAAAAGAAAAGGCGGCCGCCAAGAAAGGAAAAGTGAGTATCTCGCGTTCATTCTTCTTGTAGCATTATAGGCTCAGAAGAGTGCGATTTAGGTACTAATTATAACTGAATGCTTATTCCCCCACAGACTGTCACAATTCATCCAGAACAAACCGATGAAAATGATCAAAATGTAAGTTCAAATATTGTCACTACGGCTAACCACCTAACAAAATATCAAAACGCCACTCTCTTGATTACAGGGGACCACATCAGGACAATAAGAGTAATATCTAGAAAAAATAAATAACATTAAAGATTGTTGTAGCTAATCGAGAAATTATTTCATTTACAACGACAATCACAATTGCCGTAATGAAAAATTTAGGAGGTGGATGAATGGGTATGCATTATAATCGTTATACGTTGTGGTCGTGCGTCCCCCTTTGGGAGCTGTTTCATTTAGTTGGACGGTGGTTCGTGGATGTTGTGTCCAATTTTGGGCCGAATCGATCGATAGGAATTTGCGTGGTGGTGGAAAGTACCGAAAAAAGTAGAAATTATAGCGGTTTTTGATTTTTGACTCTTTTATTTGGGGTGCGTCCACCTTTGGGAGCTGTTTCCTTTAGTTGGAAGGTAGTTCGGGGATGTTGCGTCCAATTTTGGGCCGAATCGATCGATAGGAATTTGCGTGGTGGTGGAAAGTACCGAAACAAGTAGAAATTATAGCGGTTTTTGATTTTTGACTCTTTTATTTGGGGTGCGTCCACCTTTGGGAGCTGTTTCATTTAGTTGGACGGTGGTTCGGGGATGTTGTGTCCAATTTTGGGCCGAATCGATCGATAGGAATTTGCGTGGTGGTGGAAAGTGCCGAAACAAGTAGAAATTATAGCGGTTTTTGATTTTTGAATATTTTATTTGGGGTGCGTCCACCTTTGGGAGCTGTTTCATTTAGTTGGACGGTGGTTCGGGGATGTTGTGTCCAATTTTGGGCCGAATCGATCGATAGGAATTTGCGTGGTGGTGGAAAGTACCGAAACAAGTAGAAATTATAGCGGTTTTTGATTTTTGACTCTTTTATTTGGGGTGCGTCCACCTTTGGGAGCTGTTTCATCTAGTTGGACGGTGGTTCGGGGATGTTGTGTCCAATTTTGGGCTGAATCGATCGATAGGAATTTGCGTGGTGGTGGAAAGTACAAAGAAAATAATTATGAAGTTTCTATGCAACTTCAACTTGTTTTTCTTATAAGAAGCGTTCTCTTATTTCACTTGTTTTGTATCTCTTTGGTCATGCCTCAAATAAACACGCCTGATGGGCTGCGTCTGCGACGACTTTTCATCTCTACCTTGTTAGAAATGTCATAGATCTGCTAATGTAGGGGAAATCATCAAAACTAAAGTCTTTCCACTTAGTGATTGAATCTCGTCCGCCCCCTGAATTTAGTTTAATGGTTTCCCCTTTGCTCCTTCTACTAAAAATAACGCACCGGGAATGATTTTAGAACAAATGATCACTGTTTAGCGTCTATACGTAACCATAGTACTCGTAGTAAAAGTTCATTTTTGATCCGTTGTTAACTTCTTTAGATATATTCGGTGGGGGTGAACAAATCGAGCTATCGAAATGAAGCAACATGTTTGAGATTCCATCACTAAGTGGACAGACAATAGCAGTGCAGTACTGGGACAGTGGGAGAAGGATTTTCTGGATATATCGATGTCGCCTTTAGTTTCATGATGAGTACCGACTGTTATATCCACGTGCTTGAAATTTGCCTTTGCTACAGAACTTGCTAATTATGTTCGCTTGCTTCCTTTGTTCCAGATTTTTGAAAGTTGAAGACCGAGTCATGTGTTTATCGCGAAAACCGTGGATGGCACCAAGACGAAATGTGACATTATCCTTCCGTGTTTCTTTTTTTTAATGATTTTACCATTTTAAATTAAATATTAATTTTTATATTGATCTTAATGTATTCAATTACCTTAAGGCCGTTTTCACACTTGAGAATCTGGTATCCGATTCCCGAATCGAGGGTACTAAAAATACACTAGTCAAGGCACTCCTTCACCCTTAGATTCCGGAATCTTTTGTGTTAATGACCGCGTTTGCCGTATTGTATTTTTATTATCCTCGATTCGGGAATCGGATACCAGAATCTCAAGTGTGAAAACGGTCTAATATTCAAAACAGTTGAATCGCGATGGGGCGGGGGTAAGGGAGTGGGACATCTGAGTAATGCAGATATGAGTAACCCCAGAATATTCAAAGCACATTCCAAATACCCTGTGAAAATGCTACCATTATCTTTCGCGAACCTTCTATGAATCACTTATCGAGGACATGCTATTGATATTCATGGAACGTTACGAATGATTTCGGAATATTCGTTTGTGAATAATGACGGGATATTGCATTTGACTCCCATACGTGACTCCTAGGAATATTCCTGAGTGAATTTTGTACGATTTTATATCTTCCACGAATATACCAGTATCCAAATTGAATATACATACATTGCGCTTTCCTTGAATATTTGTGTGTTTGTTGGGTAAAAATAATTTCATCCCTTCGGTCATCAGGAATTTTTCTTTTTTGGGGAAGGGAGGACGAGAGGTAAGACGGCTGGTTCTCAAATAGGCTGGGAACAGCATCTTCTCCGAGCTTAAGGTGTTTACGACGGAGAGTCACGACGCTGAGGTCCGCTAGTTTAATAGCGTCATTTCGAATAATAAATCGTTCCTCAAAGTGTTTGATACACACTTTTGAATACTCCGAAGGCTTAAAATCTTGCCTGTGAATGGCCCTTGCCCAAGTATTCCTCACTATTGGGTCTCGAGGGAAAGAAAAAACGGGTATATAATCTGAACCCGAGCCATAATTAAACCGACATCCAGGAACACAGCACTTTGGCATGGTTAATATTTATTTATTTCAAAAAGGCATTTAATTTAATTACGCAGCAAAAAAAAAAGTAAAAAAAACAAAACAAAGGCTTCTTCTGAACCTTCTAATCTCCACATTCACTCTTCGCTCGTATACAACAGGAGAACAGAACCGGACTGAATGAGTCGGACCCGGGAATGAGTGGGACTGGTGAATGAAGTGGTGAGCGAGTGGGAACGAATGGACTAGTTGCGCCGCCATCTTTGTCGTTCTAGAGTGGAAGGGTCAGGCCTGAACGAAGTGAGTATAGAGGGCCTTGGTCGGCATTAATACAGACATGGCTCTCGAGTCTCTTCACAAAGTATTCAAACACATTTACTTCCAAGGAAAGAAAGTTAAGCGTCTCGATAATGCTCTTCACGGGCTCGTACGTCTATCAAGAGACAAGTTGTTCAACATTGTAATCGACAAATTGAGAGGGGAACTCACGCCGAAAATGGAACGAGGAAGAGGCACGATCGGGCGTTGACGATGACATCCTTCGTCATAGAAACAGATGCAGGGTTCAGCGTTCCATCAGAGTCCGGCAACGACATTTACGAAGTACGAAAAGAAAGTACAGACGAGAAAACTTGTGACTGTGGAATCAAATGCATTGACTGTGCGATTTGTATCCACCAAAAGTCTTGCACCTGTATAGATTCGGTTGTGAGCTACAACATTTGCAAACATATTCATAAAGTAAGAATGTACCTCAAATCACAGGAGCCGAATTCCGAAGGATCCGCTAATGGAATAAAATAATACAACCACCGAACCAATGGACCTCGTTGTGGACGAAGACACGCCAC
Organism: Corythucha ciliata; assembly: GCA_038030265.1. Classification (NCBI taxonomy): domain Eukaryota; kingdom Metazoa; phylum Arthropoda; class Insecta; order Hemiptera; family Tingidae; genus Corythucha; species Corythucha ciliata. The sequence goes on along the minus strand of CM075937.1, from coordinate 25,266,661 downwards.
TCCTGCAAGGGCGTGTAGTTAGCCCTAAAAATTCCCATAAGATACTAAACCGTAATACACGAATGACCCCATAGTCTAGAGCCAACAAATAAAGAAGCTAACAAAATTGAAAATTTCAAAAATGAAGTCTAGGCGCTGGCAGATAATTCAACAATAACTGATAAGGTGGTGGGATATTATTGTAGAGGGTATACCACAGAAAACGTTGAGGGGATAGAAGCCCCTTAGGCCCATTTTCACCAACAAAATTGATCTCGTTTAAAGTTGACCGTGATTAGTTGCCAATGACGACTCATATGTATTGTGATATAAGTGTTTACATTGTAATCGTGATTAGTTGTTGATCGTGGTTTAAGAAGTTGGTGAAATCGGGCCTTAGGGTTAGGACACATTAACTTATTTGAAACTTTTTTGTCGACTGTTATCAAAGTCAGTGGGAAAAGTCTTAAAATATCCGTAGGAGGCTAAAAAACAAGGGAAAGCTATCCGCCAGCGTCGAGATTTCCTCGTTCGTGAATGGGGTGGGGGTAAATGGCCGTAATCTGGGGCAGCAACACTCAAAACTCCGCCACGGTCAAAAGGAATGGCGAATAACTCTGGAAAAAGTCCAAAAATATTCATTAGTACTTATGCACTGCTTCTCGCGTCACCTTACATGGAAGCTTCACAAATTATTATTTCATTACGTAACTTTTTTATTCGTTTCTTTCACTCATCCATCTATTTACGTGTTCATGATTTTAAAAAAGCTTTAGTGAAGGTTCCATGATGAGGTACAGTGCGGGAACGCGTTTTTTTTGTTTTTGCCAGTGGTATCCCCAGTAGGCCTACGTCCACTGCCATAGTCAAGAATCACGAAGGGCCGTAATTAAGGCAACCAAATTACCGCATAGTTTTATTGTCCACCCTGGGGTAGGTGTGAGAGTCACTGAGAACTCTATTAGGCTATTGTAGTGGTGCGAAATTATTCACTAGTACTTCTGGCTTATCATTTTCCCTCAAATGGCTATGCGTTCACTTGGTAGATACGTTAGTTCCCATCATACAGTCCATGGAGGAAGAGATATTATGGAGATGCGAAGGTGCGACACATTCCAGTATATTCATTTCTCCATGAATCATTCATGCAAACTTAGTTTTACAGTTACAACTAATGTCGGGCGCGTTTATCAATGCACTTATTTTCCATATAAAGCTGTGGTATACTTAATACTTCACATTATTCCACGACATATTCAGTGATTGATAAACACACCCTTCAAGTAACACGTGTTATCAAGAACGAGCAACGTTGAGTTAAGGTAGGCAAACTTAGGGAGAGAGTAACTGTTTGATCACTTGAGAGGTTACTGAGGATGCACGACAGACATGACAAATGTGAACGTATCGCTTTACCTCACCGGACTTGACACTCTGAAAATAATTTTCGTGACCTCCACCCATGCGTTTTTTTTGTAGCATGTTACCATCTTTTACATACTTCACATTCAATCCACGTTTCTGGGTTTTGCGTGGTGTACTGGTATACTAGTCCACATGACAAGCAAACGTTTATCATTGGTAGTGATCTAGCCAGTAATTTTTTCAGTATGATGGCTCTTTGTTGGTTGCAGTCGACAGGTGAACTGAGGTCATCACCCATTAGGTATTTTTCAGCGTAATAAAGTACATAAACTCCACAATTGAAGCCGTCTTTCTGCTCCACAATTTGGACGTGTTCATACGCATAATTCAATATGCAAGTGTACTGCTGATAACACCTCTTCAATAGGGCATCAACCCCAGTTAAGGAATTTTGTCCCAACGATTTTCGAGTTTCACAGGACTTGATTAGTGAATCGCAATAGGTGAAAGTTTGTTTTATGTGATTCACAATTAATAAAGACCAGTGAGAACCATGATTTACGTTCATGGGCACGAGTAGTACGTCGTGGTTAGGGACTTTCTGATGCATAAGACTGAAATTTTCTTTGTCAGTGTTGTTGACATGGAGCCAACAACTAGACATTGGGGCTACAGCTGATGTTTCACTTTGCGCTATGTAACATTGCATTGTGGCGTCGATTATATCATCTGTCAACCACTGTTTTGGCTTGAGAGAAAATATCTCGGACAAATGAATGTCTAGTGCATGCCCCTGGTTCAAATAAGTGGGAATTTTACATACGTAAACGTTCCGTAAATGTGGGTCCAGTTTTTTTGCATCTACACCAAGGTAGTAATCTGCATCACAAAGGCCGTTGTCGAGTACAACAGGTTTTATTAAACAGCTACTTGCCTTTTTTTCAAATCTAGTTTGTGCAAAAACTTCTGTCCAGTTGCAACGTTTAAGTATCCCATTGGTTTTTTGGAATCTCGTTTACCCCATGATTCCTCGTCCTCATGAACTGAAACATCAATTTTAGGTTCATTGTCATTTTTGTTAGAAATACGTTTCTTATGAAACCTTGATGGTTTTTGACGTTTAGCACATTCTTGGACGGAATGTCGTGCAAAACAATTTTGACTTGTGCCTTGTGCAGGTCTTTTATTAGGTGGATGAATCTGTCCAGCCTCAATTTACTTTGCCTCTGGAGTACTGAACTTTTAACAATATTAAAATACCCCTCAACTATTGCATTACTCTCCCTTGATCTTTGGTTAACGCTATGTCGAATAAATCCTGACCAACATGGTGATTCTGGGATGTATTTCTTGACAACGTGATCCAAGAAAGAGGGATTGTAGAAAATGTTGAGTCCGTTAGTCCAGCCGGAAATATCATTGTCAAGAGATTTCTGTACGTCATTCTTCAATTGTAGGGCCCATTGGTAAAATTTGTTTCGTACATATTGAGGGCCACGGTTGGTGTCTGCCTGTTTGTCAAGTGGGATTGTCTTGTCAGTGTTTTCGACGCTGTCAGCTAAGCTGTCCCAATTCGTGTACAACGCCTCTTGTGCGCTTTCTACTTGGGATGTCACTTTTTCGCTTAACAAAATAAGACAAAATTGTTTGAAACGTACAGTGAATTCATCCCAAGATGAGCACAACATTAATGCACACATGAAAGAAATCATTTGATAGCGTTCATTGTTTTTCAAGCCCAAAGAAGACACATCGTTTGCAACAGTTTTTACGAAATGCGAGCAACACAAAACTATAACTATTTTCCCTTCTTTTGAAACCGTTCGGTCCACGGCCCACTCGTAACATAACGCCAAATAGGCCTCGTAACTCATCTGGTTCCACGCTAGTAATACGCCTCTAATTAGAGCAAGGCTCCAATCAGTTACAACCTTAGAAATGACATCTGTTACTTTCGTTGGTAACAACGACGAAGCGAATTTAGCAAGCCAGCCCAAAATTGCAGACGTCGTGTGACTGTTACAAATCATTTCAGTTATTGAAAAAATGACTAGTTTACCATCATTCAAGGGTGGGTACGCAGTTACTGCAGAGTAATAGTAAACCCGCTTGAAATCTTGGCCCTTTTCTCTGAAGTCCTTAACGCAGGATCCTGTTGCATCAATATGTACAACGACCCTTTTTTTACACACACGTTTTGTTTTTTTCAAAGCGTCTATTCCATCTTGGCTGTACATTATGGAACACAAAGGAAATGAAATATGTTGTACATAACGGTCTTCATTTTCAATTTCATTTCGTACAAGAAGGTAACAGCTTACGAAAGGATCTTTGTCGCGATCGTTAATAGACATTGCCTCTTGCTTTACTTTTCGTACAACGGCAGAAGATTTTACACTTTGCAAATTGCCCTGGCTCAATAAGGTGGCATTGGCTTTGAGCACACACTCCATTCTATAGTTAAACGCGGATTTATGCAAAAGCCTATCCTTAGCAATGAGTCTATCTTCCCTATTGAGACTGCACGTTAATTTCTGGGTTGCGTGCGATGGTGATAATGCAACCTCGTTACAAAACACACTAATGCTGTCGTACGTTATTACTAATTTAAATTTTCTACACCCCTCGTTTTTGCATTGGCCGTACACAGTGAACGCAGATTTCACCACATTCTTCCGTTTCACAATTACAACACAAGGTATGTCACGTTCATTAAGAAAAGATCTTATGACGTTACTATAATTTTCGGTCAAATCCAGCAAGTTACTGCTAATTATCGCATCTCTCAAGTCTTTCGACATGTCTACCTTAAAGAGGAAGTGATTGATTCTCTCCCTTATCGTTGCCAAGACCTTATTAACGTTGTCATTGTCACAATGTCATACGCCACTTACTAACTCCTGTGGTGCCGATGCTTCACCGGTAAACTGAGAGTCACATGCATGAAATGACGTATCCAATGCGACCTTACTACTGACCAAATTATTCGACACAAATGCTTCTCCTGTCGGCCAATCGGCGAGGCCATTTTCCTCCAGTTTGATTGGGTCGTTAATCGAATGGATGGAAACATGTCTCAAGCCGTCGACTTCCACGTCCGATGCTTCTTCAGTACCCTCAACAAGCAAATTGTCATGAGGATCATTGCAAAAATCTTCATTGGTTGAGGAATTATTCTTTGACCTCATTATTAATGTAATTTGATGTCGAAGGTAAGACGAAGATTGATTATACCTATGCCTTACCCAGTCGGCCTTCTTGTAAAGCAGTCCTTTTCTGTATTGAACATACGATCGCATATTTTTGAAGTCAACACAATAGACGTTTCGTTTGATATTTTCTCTCGAGGCATATGGTAGGCAAATTCTTCTTCAAAAACTTTGGCAACGTCCACAGCAATTCGTTCCTCGTTGGCGATGGAAAATAAGTCAGGGAACATCCCTTTATTGTTGCGGGCTGCGGGACCTCGATTTGGCGCCATGACTCAAGTTTTAAATTTTCACCTGAAATGTAAAGAAAGAAATTGTTAATAATTCATAAATAACGATAGTAATAAATCCATAACGTAATAACTGAAAAAATTTAAATTCGAGATGCATTCATGCGAAATAAACCACAAAACTTGAACTCCTAAAATACTAAAATACCAATAGTTGCATCCCCAAGAAACTCTAACCACAAAAAGGTCGAATCACAGAAAGCAGCCACTCCAAAATGCTCTAATCAAGAAATGTTCTTAACAAAGATTACTCCAACAACAAAATGCTCTAACCACAAAAACTAGGTTCCCTAACAGCTCGAATCACAAAAAGCTCGAACTACAACAAGCTCCAATCGCAATGAGTATTGTAATGAAATAAAATTCAAACAACAAAAAATTGAATCCAAGGAGACCATACGCCCGTAATAGTCCAGTCAATTTAGAATTTTACCTTACAGGTACAGTATCACTTTTGTTTTTTTTTATCTTGGGCGTATTAGGTAAGAGGTCTTTTGGAAAAAAATGTAAATTTTTCTCCCCAACACAACAGAAATCGTAGTTTGAAAACTGCGATTTCTCAAAATGTTTTGCTGTTTTTTCATCGTATCCCTTAAACCATTGGCTTTAGAGAAAAACCTCTCATACAATACAGGCAGAACGTTAAATTTACTACATCAATTGTTTTCGAAGTATTTTTCTTTGACCAATGTGGAACGCGTTACAGCTTGTCGGACCATTTGTCATCTAATGGTTAAAATTAATAATAGTTTTCGTCCAAAAATACGTTCGGTGGGCTAAATTTCTTGCCGTCAACATTCATCGCTTTGTCTTTCCCAGACTTTCGGACACCCTCGCATTACTCGGATGAAAATTTCAAAAACACTTTTTATCGGACAAGCTGAAACCTTGGCAAGTCAGCTCCCCGCCATTGTCACTGTACAAAACTCCAGCCAACTGCTATCTCCTTTTCTCCTAACAATAAAGGATTGGAAAACAATTAGTCAAATTTTTCCCAAATGGGGAACTTGCACATTTTTCAAGCACTGGTGTTTCTTGAAGAGGGCTCTTCCACAATGCTATTGCTCACATTAAACATTAAAATCAATCAAGGATTTTGTTAGAGCGAATGTTTAAAAATTTTGAGTGTGGATTTGATAACGTCCAAGCCTATTTAATGAAATGGATGGTGTGAGGAAGAGAGGGGTAAGACACATTTTCAGGTGGACAATTTTTCTTGTTATTTGTAACGCTGCGTTTACAAAATAGGGGTTGTACAATAAAATTGAACGTGTATGGGTAGTATTGATGGGTTGCACTATACAGGGTGGAAGGGGATACAAAAATTTGGGTGAAAGTAGACCTCATTTGCGACCGAAATCACCGTACAAACCATAGTCCGAAAATCAAAACCCTTCGAGATATGATTTTTCAAACGATTTTTAAGGCTTACATAATTTTTTTTAACTAACTGCGAGAGATTCGCATTCAATTTGAATTTTTGCAACTTTTGGTGATGGATTCAAAAAAAGCACACTATTTTCTGTTAGGATTAGCCATTTTCGATAGAAGTTAACTATTTTTATGTGCCTTTAAATGCGGCTCAAAGTAGCGCAAATCGGGGATTTTATTTTTTTCAAAAAAAGTCAGTTCCCGTTTGTCCTCACTAAATCCGAGTGTACGGGCAACCCGTGATTCAGAAAAACATCTTCAAAGTGTCCTTTACAAAAATAGTTATAAGCGTTTTCTTAGTTGATTAGCGAGTTTTCGTCATAAATGACCATTTTTTAGAAAAAATAATGTTTCTTCTTTTCAACATCGCTTGTTTTGACCTGAAAAATTCGACCAATCCTTGCGATTTTAACACACTGAAAAGGTATAAAACCACATCCAAAGCTATCCTTGTAGTGGAATTCAATGTGAGCGCCTGCCAAAGTATCAAAAAATGTTGCTCCGGCAGCTGGCTGTCGGGTTAAGTGCATTACACTACTACAAGTTTCGACGTTTTTAGTTATTTAACTATTATTCGGCATTAATTAACATTTCACTTTGTCGTAATCAAGTTAGAAAACCTGGTAGGCGCTCATTTTCGAAAAAAAATGATTTGCTACTTATATTTCCTCGAACAAAAAAAAAAATTGAAAACATATTTCTCAATTATCATTCAATCTTAAAGTTTCAAATTTTATTTTGGCAGCAATATGATTTTTTTGTTTTTGATGCAATTTTTATCTGTTATGCCTTTGTATCACACTAAAACTACCACCAAGTTTGAACCTTTTTTTTTTATTATTAAAAAAAAAAAAATATGACTTTAAGCGTCGATGGCAAAGGGAATTAAAGTCACCACTGACGCGTAAAATCATATACGTATTTATTCAAACAAAGAATAATTTTTGCAAACTTTGTGGTAGTTTTATTGTGATATAAAGGTATCACTGATAAAAATTGCATCAAAAAGCAACTTGCATTTTGCTGCCGAAATATTTTTTGAAAACTTCGTATTGAAAAACAATTGAAAATTTGTTTTTGGTTCTAGGAAATATAAGTAGCAAATTCATTAATATTTAAAATGAGCGTTTACCAATTTTTCTAACTAGATTACGACCGAAGATATCGTAAAAAAAGTGCTAAGCATTCGTCTACAACGCCCATTTAGGTGAACTAAAAAAATTAATATATTTCTTCAAACAAAAATATTATTCACTTCACACAAATGCAAATTGTGCGCAAATTTTAGTATAATATAACGGTATCACGGATAACAATTTGATCGAAAAATAAAATGCAGTATTCTTTCAAAATCTAATTTGAAAACTTCAAATTAGGAAAAATTTTACAAAATTCTTTTTTTTTTTAATATTTTTTTGTTAGGGGTAAAAGAAGTAGCAAATTCATTTGGCTTTAAAATGAGGTCTGACCCATTTTGTCTCGTGATGGTGGGTGAAAAAAACATGGGTAATGGCATGTTTTTTTCATATTTGTTCTAACTTGATTAGAACCGGAGATATCGTTTAAAGTGTACCAAAATTTTGTCTGAAACGTAGATTATGGCCATGTCCATGTCGACGACCCAATTACCAAACATTTTAACTTACATTGTATTTTGAACAGTCCCTTTCATTTGATTTGCCTACAGCCTAATACAACTTGAGTAAAAAACCCTATGGTGGGCCAAAAATGGAGAAAAATTACAAAAAGAAATGTTTCGGATTCGAACCCATAGGCACTCTGTAATGGTGAAATTGTGACATAACGTTTAACCTAATGTAAATGTTCTGAAAATTAACGAAATCTGCAAAGTTATGTTCCGACAGCAGGCTGTGGGGAAAAGTGCATTTCATTCATGCGACAACCGACTCAAACCCCATAAGGCCGGTGTCACAAATCGCGTTTACCCAACAACACATAAAGTATATGGGGGTGTCACACTAGAGCGGTAGCGATTCAAGAGAGGAGGAGCGCGTTTTTTCGTCCGCTGTCATGCCGCGACAACTTTCCTGTCGCCCCCTCGATTCCTCACCTCTTCCTTCCTTCTTCGCCTATTAAAAGAGTGACCAAATAAACTTCTTGCACATGCATTCTATTTTTTACGCATTGTTCCGTTATAACACAACCCCGTCCCCCCTATTTAATGTATTTTTTATTTTACTAACAATAATAATTAATTATTAACCACACATTTACGCATTCGTGAAGCAATAAAAATCCTTTTATTATTTGCCTATTGGCGAGTACCGTCATTGTACCGTAATTGTGAGACGTTCTTCAGCACTGACAGCGTCTCGGAAGTTGGTACATTTTTTTGATATGTGAGGGCGGAGGACCTCCAGAAGCTCGTCGAACGTTTTGAGAGACATCCGATAGTACATGAAAAATGTATCGTCGTACTCTCTTATTTTTTCGAAGAAGGATTCGAATCTTTTCGTCCTCCCGTCGGGATCATCATGAAAAGGATGGACCCTGACGCGGTGTGGCTTAATGGGGGTCGTTCGGACGACCCGAAGATGAGGGTTGAAGATGCAAGAAATTAACGGTCGCCACCTGTTGTTTGCTTTGGGTAACAGGCCCCAATATATTCTCAATATAATACAACTGATTACAATTTTTTGGTTCGGAAAAAATAATAACAATGCGTTTCTTCAATGATTTCCGGTCGTTCCGGTGCGTAGACTTCGCGACGGTCGGTCTGGTAGCGTCCCTTCGCGCTGTTGCAGATCCTCTTGTCGAACTAACGGTCCGTTAGCGTCCTCTGGTGCTGTCCGTAGTGTCTTCTTCGCCGGCTTCGGCAAGGACAGGGAAAGGTTTGGACAGGATCGGTCTTGCTCGATGAATTCTGGGGCAGACACAAGTCTCGCTAAGGCCCGTAGTATCTATCGAGTTCCACTGGGGGTAAGGGAACGAGAACGAATGTTGACCGGAGTCGTCTCAACGGTCTGGCACGAATGCCTACCGGTGGTCAGGGCCACAATAGGGTTTCCCTTTAACAAGTGTCCGGAGTCTTCTCAACGGATGTGTCGAACTTGGAAGGTGCCCGCAGGTTATCCTGCCGGTCCGGTTTGGATATGCGTCAAGTGTATGACGTCTTTAACAGTGACGGTCTAATCCCCAATAGGGTTTCCCTTCAACAAGCGTCCGGAGTCTTCTCAACGGAGTAGAGCTTGGAAGGTTCCTGTAAGGTTATCCGACTGTTCGGTTTTGATATATGCGTCAGGTCACTGACGACTTAAAAAAATAACGGTCTAATCCCCAATAGGGTTTCCCTTCAACAAGCGTCCGGAGTCTTCTCAACGGCTATGTCGAACTTGGAAGGTTCCCGAAAGGTTATCCGTCCGATTTACTGAATCTATGCGTCCGGGTTAGGACGACTTGAGCCAGGGGCGGTTTAATCCACAATAGGGTGTCCACTTCGACAAGCGTCCGAAGTCTTCTCAACGGAGTAGAGCTTGGAAGGTTCCCGTAAGGTTATCCGCACCACTGGTCAGAAAAAAGAAAAATACACTGGCTATGGGTAGCCTGTTGGGCTAACGGTCCGTTAGCGTCCCTTGGTGTTGTCCGCTGCGTCTTCTTCGCCGAGTTCGGCAAGGATAGGGAAAGGTTTGGACGGGAGCGGTCTTACTCGATGAATTCTGGGGCAGACACAAGTGTCGCTAAGCCCCGTAGTATCTATCAAGCTCCACCGAGGTTAGGGGAACGAATAAAAGACTAACCGGAGTCTTCTCTACGGTTTTGGCACGGATGCCTATCGGCGGTCAGGTCCACAATAGGGTTTCCACTTCAACAAGCGTCCGGAGTCTTCTCAACGGAGTAGAGCTTGGAAGGTTCCCGTAAGGTTATCCTGCCGGTCCGATTGTATAGATGCGTCAGGTGTATGACGACTTTAACAATGACGGTCTAATCCACAGTAGGGTTTTCCTTCAACAAGCGCCCGGAGTCTTCTCAACGGATATGTTGAGCTTGGAAGGTTCCCGTAGGGTTATCCGGCTGTTCGATTTTGATATATGCGTCAGGTCACTGACGACTTGAAATAATGACGGTCTAATCCCCAATGGGGTTTCCCTTCAACAAGTGTCCGGAGTCTTCTCAACGGATATGTCGACTTGGAAGGTTCCCGTAAGGTTATCCGTCCAATTTACTTGGATTTATGCGTCCGGTTTGGGACGACTTGTACCAGGGGCGGTTTGATCCACAATAGGGTGTTACTTCAACAAGCGTCCGGAGTCTTCTCAACGGAGTAGAGCTTGGAAGGTTCCCGTAAGGTTATCCGTCCCCCTGGTCAGAAAAAAAACAAAACGGGTTAAGAGGCCTCGGTCAGGGTCAGCCTTATACCAACCGGTCAGGATCGAATCACTGAAGGGTCGGAAAGGTTCCCAATAGGGGTGGGTAAAATAGTAGCAATGCGTTACTTTGTCACGGGTATTTCTAAGTAGCAGGTTCTTCAAACTGCTACTGCTCAAAAATATCTGTGACAAAAGTCACTACTTCGACGGCGAAGCCTTTCTGTGCCAAACAGAACTAAAAACTAAACTTGAGTCCGGCCAACACAACTTGGAGGAAACAGCTCCGACATCTCTGAGTGCTCATGTCACGGTCTCTAGCGACGAAACTCCCTCGTTCTGGCTTTGTAGTTCCCACTGTCCTCCCCATATTTCATTCGTAATAATATCTGCTACTTTACGACCAATGGGAACCCGAATAGTCCTTACTTTTAAGCCAATGGGAAGGCGAATAGTTGTCACTTGTACTCTTACCAGTTCGAAAAGGGTAAAAGGAGCAGGAATCCGGAATCGTGTTTCTGCTACTAGTCACGAAAATGAAATGTAACGTTACTGTAACATCATATCACATCATTCCAATTTTCCCTCCCCATTTCCGTAACCCCGCTTACGCATAATCGAGTGATTGTAACCCACTGGGAAAAAGTAAGAAATTGGAATGATAATGTGTTGATGAACTAATTTATTCAATTCCATTGCTTACTATTGGTAACTGGAACAGTATCGGTAGTGAGGAACTGTTCCACAGGCGGAGCAGTAACGGTTTGGAACGGTGACAAGAAATGTTTAGGAAGTTGACTTATTATAAAGCACATCGTGAACTGAAATTTGATATTTTGCAGCTTATTAATGATAAGATTTTCCGATACATTAATTTAGAGAACGGTGCCTGCCTCAATCTATCCCCAGGCGTATAGCATTCAATGGTTTCCATTTCAAAATACCAGTGACAAAAGTAGCAGGTAAAAGTAACAGTGACAGAAGAGTAGCAGTAACAGTTTGATCCTGTGACAGAAAAACCTTGTCACAGCCCACCCCTAGTTCCCAATAGGCTTTGCCCGTGGATGCCTTGGTAGGGTGTGACGTCACGAACAGTCAAGAGTCGTCTCAATTGACCGCTGGACGTTTTCCCGTACGGCGTGATTTTTGCTGAGCGATCCTTCGCTTCGGGAAGACTGCGTAGGGGTGTGACGGTATCCGTGGAACTGTTACGAGTACCGGTACAGAGGGCGTACCGGTATGGAACAGTTCCAAATTATATTTCTTGTCGGTCCACTGGAACAGTTTGAATTAGGGGTGGCTCGTTCCTTCTGTCACTGTTACTTGGAACGTAATACCATTGAGGAACGGCAACGATAGTTACAGCGCTTAGGAAGTCACGGTGACCGGAGGAACGTGTAACTAGAATAGAGCGGGAGTTGTGACTGGGAAGAACGGAGTGATGGGAAGTGGGAACTGAAGCGCTATGAACTGTCACAACTTACAATTCACAGTCACAGTCACTTTTCAATTCACGGTCACTGCTGAAAAAAAAGTAACACCTAACACTTCTGTGACAAAACACGCGACAAAACTATCCTTGTTCCTTTAGTCTTCAGTGACTCGTTTATTAGTTTCTTTCTTTTTTCTAGTCACCGTACGTGCATCTACTCGTATAACTGGAAAATTAGGCAGAAAATATTAAAATTGTATGCACTTTCGTGATAGCAGCACGTATTTGTTTTCTAATACGCCAGTTAAAAATACTTTTCTTTAAGCTCGCATTTGAAAAAGAAATTAAACTGGTCAAGGTCTAGGTAGGATTGGGAGTGGTTAATTTAATCACAACTCATCAGGTGTTCTTTTCGTTCCGGCTAGTGTCAATACTAAATACTTTTATTTGAGAGGAATGAAGATTTGTCTTGGAACCTGTCAGCCTTTCTGCAACTTATTGAAATCACAATATTTAAATTATGACGTCTGGCTTGAGCTAGCGTTTAAAATTTTAGAATTGAAGCGGAGAAAATGTAGCGGTTACTACATTGATGTAAAAGCGCTTACTTTTAGAACGAAAAAATCAAACAAGAACGAAAAAATCAAACAAAAACGAAAAAATCAAACAAAAACGAAAAAATCAAACAGGTACGCAAAATCAAACAAAAAACTAAACGCTCGTATAAGATAAAAAGTTTCAAAAATTCTTTAACATCCTTAAATTAGAATTTAAAAAAAGGAGCATTTTAGCCTTTTCAGGAGAAAGCTGACTTCTCCTCTCCGAAATCAGCATTCCGGCCTTTGAAAATAATTGCTCGCAGGGAACAGAGGTGGCCACAATGCACAGCCGATCCTTGGCGACCGCCGAAAGAATCGGATAGACGTAGCGGTTTTGGTGCCACCACGAAATGGGGTCCTCCTTGAGAGGCAAACATGGCTCCTCCAAATAGCGTTGGAGCTCAACAATGGCCTTACTTTCGGGAGTTTCTGCGGGTCAAATTGACGAAATGTTAAAAAATAATACTAACCAATTTATGGTTTTACTTACGAACAAAAGATGTCGTTTGTGATTTGGATGCCAGGAAGGATGACCAAATATCTTTTCTCGTTGCGATACACTCTGAGTCGGCCAAACTGTCTTCTTTAGGAGGTGGTTGGTGGCTAATTTTTTCCATCATATAGCATTTTACTTTTATTTTCGCTTTCTCAGCATCTTTTTGGTCTCCGAATCCGACCATTTTGAAGCGTGGATCCAAAAATGTCGAGGTCGAGAATGAACCACTTTGTTCGAGGTGCCCAAATCGGTCATTTCTTTCAATTTCTTTTAGCATTACGGCAGCGATCGAAGTGACAGCAGCGAACTCGGGGTTATTTTTGTAACCCTCCAACAATTCTTTGAGGCCTCTTATAGTCGGGATGAGGCACGATGCGGGAGGATACTGCTGACCACTAAGGACGTTAGTCATTTGTTCGAGAGGCCCAAGTATTTCACTCAACTTTTGAGCTATGACCCATTCCTTTTGGCTCAAGATCGGTAGCTCAGTTGAAATGTGAGCTATCGCAGTCTTGACATAAATTTCAAGCTCGATGAACCGGCGCAACATGAACAATGTTGAATTCCACCTGGTAGGGACCGAATTTATCAGTTTTTTGGGCCTATCGACTCCGTCTTTCAACTGAAGCTCGCGAAGTTTCAGCCACGATGCGGTCGACATGCGGAAGTGACCGGCTATCCTTTTTATTTTTGAAAGTAATGACTCGACTTGGGGATCATTTAGAGCCTTTTCAGCGACGAGGTTCAGCTTGTGAGCCCCACATCCACTGAATTTGAAAAATAAATTCTTGAGGGCTCCTTGAATATTTGACGCATTGTCGGAGACAGCGAATATCACTTTTTCATAAATGCCCCACTCTTCTAACACTTCTCTTATGACCTTAGTAAGGTTGGCGATGGTATGGCCATCTTCCATCGCTTGACATGTCAGAAGAGGGCTGAAAAACTGACCATCTAAAATGAAGTGCCCTGTGATGGCGATGTAACTGTCATTATTCCTAGATGTCCAGCAATCCGTCGTTATGCACATTGTTGAAACTTTTTTTAATTCCTCGTGCAGTTTCAATCTGCATTCTTCAAATTTCGCAGGGATCATTGTGCCCGAAATATGCTTCCTTGATGGTAATTGGTACTCAGGGTTCAATTTTTCCACGAAACCCCGGAAACCTTCATCACTGACAACGGAAAAAGGCTGGTAGTCTAGCACGAAAAGGTTGAGAAGTTCGTCGTCAATGGACTCTTTCATTTTTTTGTTAATTTTTTTCGGGACAAAATGCGATATTTTAAGCTGTTTCCCCCGTGGAATTTCTACAGGTGATGAGGGCCCCGGAATTGGTTGGGAGACGGTGGCTACTGTTGCAGTTTCGAAAGTATCTGCGGTAGCCGATCCGTGAGCGTTGTGATGGGGCGGTTGTACAGGCGCAACCGTTGTTCTTGTTGCCGTCGTCAAGTTAACAGTAGGGTGGCAGCGAATGACATGCTTTTTAAGGTTGCTGGATGTCGTTTTGTGGCTTATTTTCTTTTTGCAAATATTGCACTTAGCCCAAGTAGAGTCCACAAGACAGTAATGCTCCCAAACCCCACTTGTTTTCTCCCGCGATTGTTTTTCCATTTCCGAAAACTGATTATATAAAAATAATAAAACTATCTAATTTTTTTCGTTTCACTCCCTGGCACTTCAAAAAATTCTGCCGCGAGTCAAAGACAACACACCGCACAGTTTGTGGAACAAAGGACGATCAAAGCAACTAGAATGTAAAAATAATGGTCTTCAAAAAAGGAACCTAGGTGCTCTTTTCATTCAAAGTTTTTTCTCCCCTTCTGCTTCAACATTCAAGTTCGTTACAATAAAACAAAACAAAACAAAAAAAAAAATTGTTAGCGTAAGCAAAAATCCCTTTAAACTTCAAAATACGCTGTCGGCTGTATAAGCCCAGGGCAGGGGCTGTGCGAAGACCGAAAGACAAGGGGGGTACTTGTTCTAATTTTCTCTATCTCCCTCTCTCCTATCCTTCCATCTTACGCAGCTACGCCAAGGGTTGCGAGATTGGTGGATTTTGAATGATGGAAGGAAAGGGATCTGGGTGTGAGTGAGGGAACCGGGAACTCGAAAAATTGAAGAAGAACCAAAGCCAAAGGAGCCGGAGCGGAGAATAGCGAATGCGTATCCTGTCTTGTTGTGACTTGTGGGTGACCGGTGACACGGTTGACAACGTTCCCGCGTGACAGCGACACAGCGCTCGCGTTCCTTTAGCTGGTACGACGACAGCCCCCTGTGTCGTGTGATTGCTACGAGGAACCCTCTTTATTCTTGATTTATTTAATCAGAATATTAGATGACAAGTTTTAATTTGCCTGACAGGGAGTAGGTGAAGGATTTGATGGGTTTGGGTATTCAATTTAAAAAAGCATTCTCGAACAATAGGAGGATGAAACCAAATTCAGTCTTTTTTTCATGACGAACAACGCAACTTAGGAACGTTATTTTAGAGAGGCATACGTTTTTTTTTTTTTTTTTTTTTTTTTTTTATTTAGAAAGGTCAATGGTCAATGAGTCTCAAATATACTCAGTCTAATAGCGTTTTCCATTTGCATAAAATTCAGCTCTGGAGCCGAGCATTTCCACCCATCTTCTCAGAATTATATCATATGGTAACAGAAGACTGGTGGAAATGCTCGGCTCCAGAGCTGAATTTTATGGAAGCTGAAAACGCCATTTAAACAACTCCTTCATTCTTTTGGTACAAATAATTATCATCACCCAGCGACTTGAGTTAAAGTCTAGTGCATGCCAATGCCAGTGTCACTGTCACGGGAACAGTCACTGTTAAAAGGAACGGTGACAGTTGAGGAGCAGGAACGGTTGTAACGGCGACAAACTTTTCGTGTCACGACCCAACCCTGTTTGAAATACGACTAGTGGGTGGTGGGTGGACCGACAAGAGGACCGAGTACTGTGGAACTGGAACAGTTTGAAAGTAGAATAGTGGGGAGTCCCTGTTCCAAGCGAAATATCAGTGAGGTGGTGGGTGGATGGTGGTACTGGAACAGTTTAAAACTTTGAGCATCAGCCGACGAAGAAGAGGTCATCAACCATTTTGGGTCCTTAAGGGTGGACATCAAAAGAGTGTAAGTCTGGATCACGCCCTTTGTTCCTACCGGTATGTATAGAAGATAAAACGGTTTTGATGGAAGTAGACACGGGAGCAGATAGTTCGATCATGAGTTTGTCAGCGTTCCAGACCCCAGACCTAACCAAACTTAGCACCCTGTTTGGCCAAACTTCCCAGAGTCAGAAAAGCTCGGGTCAGAATGAAAGTTTTTGGGAAAGAGTCATTGTTGGAAATAATTTTTTCCCACAATGGCGAATTCGTTAACTCCACCCCAGCAATAGTGGAGGTAAAAAACGTTAATACAACAGACTTCATAGAATTTCTGAAAAGTAAATACAAGAAAACAGCAGGGAGTTATTGCATAGCCGTCTGACGCTTAACGTTAACGGTTATGTGACGTCACCATAAGCGTAGCCGTTTGTGTTGGTGGAAAAAGAGTTATTGCAAATAATAGTTGCACTAAAATATGAACACATGGTAGGGCATAGATGCACTTAATTGCTTCAAACAAATTAATAAAACACGTCCTCATACTGGTCTTTAAACGTTTGCGATTAACGCTTAAACTCAAAATTTTCATTTTACGCTTATCATGATGTCACATAACCGTTAACGATAACCGTCAGACGGTTATGCAATAACTCACTAGTATCTCTATTGGGATGCATTGAAAAATTCATGCAAAAAAAAATGCATTGAATTCAGCCTTATCTGTTTGTAGAAAGGCGATAGTGCTTCGATAGTCCTCAACGGTTTCAAAGTTCAGTTTTCATTGATTATTTGTTGTAGAGTGATGAAAGGAATTGTTGCAAATTGCTCTAAGTTTTTGTAGAAGGAGATTGATATTATTCAAATTCCCTGTACATACATATACAGGGTGATTCAGGAGGGTTGTGACAAACTTACACAGGTGACGAACCCACGACTCCACAGTGAACAATGATGACGGGACAGGCTCACGACTGATAGTGAGCTCAAGGCTCCCTCCCACTCCAGGAGCCGCGCCTGCGCTGGCCCACCGCTCCCACCCTGTAGCCACGCCAACCAAACCGAATCCCTCCCCGAGTCGAATTGAGCCTCCTACGACTTTTTTAGTATGTATTATTTTACTACGATAATCGTTGTCGACTTTGCCCCATGAATACGGACATAAATATAGTGGCGGATGGGGGGGGGGGACGCAAACTTGTAGTGGGGGGGGGGAGCCACCCTACACATGCGTATGGAATGTGAGTTGAGGTGGTGGATGAACAGCGTTATATGGTGAAAATTATGGATTCAGCAGTTCATTGTACATTGTTTGTCCCTCCAACTTGTATATCAATTTACAGTAACAACCTTAAGTTGAAATAACAACATAACATCATTTAATTAAGTGTTCAAAAATTTCTTCCCCCCTGTGGACACTCGGACGCTCTTTTCTGTAAAGCTCTGGTGGCTCGACGAATTTCGGCATTTCGTTGTCTGATCGATTCAGCACAATCCACAACCTTGTTGATCAGCTCCTCGCGTTTGCTGGGCTTGTGTTCGTATATCATTGTCTTCATCCACCCCGAGAGACATTAACCCGTTAACGCCCTACTTTTCAAATCCGGCATTTCTTTCTTGAAACACTTATTTTCCTTTTAAGGAAGCCTAATAGTTGATCATTTAATACTTTTCAAATTTTTCTCATTACCCCCCCTCCCAGAACTTGATGTCCTATTCATAGGACGCTGGGCGGAAGAATTCTTGGACAATAAAGTTGTGGGTATGTATTCATTTAGAAACTTGTGAATAAGACTCCATAAAGTAAAAATACAAAAGTTTTGTTCCGACAGCAGCCTGTCGGGAGAAGTGCATTTCATTCATGCGACAATCGAGTCAAACCTCATAAGTTAGAACGATATCAATCAATTATGAATGACATTTAGGCCGTGGTATAGAAAGTCAAAATCATAAAATCGTGTTTCTTTTTACCGCAGGCTCTTTTTTTGGCACCTACTGAGGGGGAATAAAATGATGAAAATGAAAAATGAAACAGAGTCGGTTTGGTTGCCTATACGATATGGGAAGGCGGACTCTTGTTAGAGGAGTTATTTGCAATTAAAATCTTTATTCCGGCCTAAATTTCATTCATAATTGATTGATATCGTTCCAACTTATGAGGTTTGACTCGATTTTCGCATGAATGAAATGCACTTCTCCCGACAGGCTGCTGTCGGAACAAAACTTTTTTCAGATTACGTTAATTTTCAGATCAGTTACATTAGGTTAAAGGGTATGTCACAATTTCACCATTGCGGAGTGCCTGGGTTCGAATCCGAAACAATTTTTTTTTTAATTTTTTTTTGTTCCTCCCTTTTTGGCCCACCTCGGAATTTTTTACTCAAGATTTATTAGGCTGTAGGCAAATAAAATAAAAGAGACGGCTCAAAATACAATGTCAATGAATTTTTTTGGTAATTGGGTGGTCCAGTAAGGCATAGCGTTAATTTAATAGCTCCCCTCCGCCGAGAACTCCCCTGCCATATCAACGGATTTGGTTCACTAGGGTCTCATACGAAAGCGCGTTCATTTTTCATTACTCGAGTCAATTTTGGGGGCAATTGCAGCAACAGCCGTGCGGTAGCGAATTTTCAACTAATTCAAACCCCTCTTTTACACCGTTCCCGTGGACCGATTCATCTGGATCACGAACTCGTCCGAGATATTAGCGCTATTGATTTTTAGACCAAATTTGGTTGCCCTAAGTCAAAAATTGCGACCGTGATCGTGCTAACAAAAAAGGGCCATATATATATATATCAAATCGAACCGACCTCGGATTCGTGTTCTAGGGGTTCTGAAACGTGAAAAAAAAGTATCACAACCCATATGTGCGACCATCAGGGCGAGACCAATAGTACATTTTTTGAATGAAATGCACTAAAAGTATTTATTAAAACGAAATTTCACTCAATCTGAAGTATTAAGGCCATGAAATTTGGGGAAACATCCCATGCATAAGGTAACATTGCACTTGCTGCAAAAAGTGAGAGGTTTTTTTTGAGCACTTTTCACCCTGGCATCTCCTCTGTTTTTCCCTTTTGGCAATAATATGCCCTTTCCCGTCTCTTCTGACGCTTTCCAATTCGTTACTCTTCGATGTCAGAGGTTTTGTCACGGGTCGGCCAATCGAAGATCTGACAGATACCCCTAGTTTGAGGTAAGTAAGTGCTAGTTGCCTCCTGAAATCTTTCAGAGGGAGAGTATGTCCAGGGTTGGCGATGTTGTAGCAAAGGTGGGCATTCACTACGCATTTGTCCAACATTCTCGTAATGAGGCACCAGTACCATTTTTTACCTCTGACACTAGTGGCATACTTCTCAAGAAGCCAGTCGTGGTGGTCGACGCCTCCCATGTACCTATTGTAGTTGGCAATAGTTCTTGGTTGGGTCACCTTTTTCTTCTCTTTCTCCCCTTTCACGCGACGTGAGACCTCATGGTACGGCTCAATAGTATCAAAATTCGTCCCGACTACGACGCTTCTGTTGTCGTTCCATTTCATTACCAAGATTTCGTTTTGTCGGTCGAACTTGAAGTCTAGGGCTCCTCGCGGTTTTGACTCAAACGACTTGGAAGATTCCAGGGGACACTTCGCGGTTCTATTCTCCCTCATGGTTCCAGTGGCTTGAAAACCACGATCTTTGAGGGAAGTGAACAAAGTGTGGCTGGAAAAGAAATTGTCAAAGAATAGCAAGTGGCTATTGCTGTCCTCAATGATGTCGGTCAGCTGATTGACGACTCTGGTGCCCAAAGGTTCATTTTTTTTCTTCTCGGGATTTTCCTTGCCACAATAAAGTTGAAATTGGTAACAATACCCGTCGTGGGAACAGAGAGCCCATAATTTGTAGCCGAATCGAATAGGCTTAGCGGCTATGAATTGTTTCATGCCATGGCGACCAAAATAACGGACAATCATTTCATCGATGGATAAATATTTGTGAAAAACGCCCCATTTACAAAAATTTTTGTTAAGAATAGAAATGAGGGGTCTGACTTTGAAAGCTCTGTCGTTTTTATTTTCCGATGCTTTGCTATTGTCGACGAGATGGAGATGGGCCTTGATCTCTAAAAATCGGTTGCGACTCATCGCTTCTTTCACTACTTTGACGCCTAAATCTTCTTCTTCTGACCAGTAATCTCTTTCACTAGGGAGCTTATGGTAGCCGCTCAGTAACAAAAAGCCTAGAAAGGCTTTGGTCTCGTCGACGCTCAAGAGGAAATTAGGCTTATTCTTTTGTTCTTTAGCGTATCTTTCAGTTTCAGAGACTAGAAGGTCGAAAACTTCTTCAGAAAAAAAGTTTTCGAAAACTTCGAGAGGACTACGGTCTTTCAAATCTTCCATCACTTTGTCGCAATTGAGCTCTGCAGCGCGGCCTTCCTCTCCAAATTTGTAAACAGGGGACGAATTCAACCATTTTACAAGGGCCAATTTGTTATCGTGAATCTTTTTCCTTGTTGACTTCCTTTTTTTCTCATTGCTGGGATCGCCTACTTCATCACCTTCTTCCTCAACGTGATTTGAACTTTCCTCGCTTGAAATGTCCCGCCGAAAAACTTCCAGCTGCCCGGCAACATCGGTGACTTCAGGCCTCCCAGTTGTATCGTCGTCAGCTACTTCTTCATCCGTCAATTCGTCTGGATCGGGGGGTAAAGCAAGTATTTCGGCTTCTATTTCTTCCCCCAGCAAGTATTCGTGGGCCTCTTCTAATGTTCTGAAAGTTCGCGCCGAATGGCGGCTGGAACAATTCAAGGGAAACCCATCTTCAATTAGCCCAGCGTCATATTCATAGGACACATAAATATTTTAGCGATAACACCTAAAAAAACCCCCAAGCTGGAGCAAACAACGATTGATTCTTAAACCCATATCCCAGATAAATAGATGGAGCTGAAAAGTAACATACCTTGCCATTATGAATTTCAGGAGGAAAATTCGATAATGAATCCGAAGACTTGGCTGAATACTTCAATAAAAACAGTGACCTCTAAATCTCACACATCACACGCCAAGATGCACAAGAATCGAATTAAAATTATAGGCGAGGGGTATAAAGAACGTAGGAGGTAGTGGGACCCGCCTTCGTTACCCCTACTTCAGTACACGGGCATGTTTTGACATGAAAAATAGTGAACTATGGATAGGACACTGGGCGGTAATGGGTTAATCGACGGTCAGGAGACCTCGCAGACCAGTTAATTGGTCCTCCTCGGCAACAATATACTGAGCTGAGCTGATTCTGATGAGATAGAACGGCCAAGTCCCCGTTCAAGTCCTAACGTAGCAGTTCATCCACGGCGCCTCTCATGGTGATCCTCGTAGTGAATTGAATTCTTGCTTTTACTTCAGGCATTGAGAGGAGCATGATCGTAGGAACGCAATACCCCAAGGAAAGGACATTTACCCTGACCTATTCGGCTTGTTTTAACAAAGCAAGTTTACATTTTTTTGCATTTAAACTTGATTGCTAAAGTCGGAGGGTTGCAAACTTCATTTATCAGGGCACCGTTCGAAAGTACACAGAAAGGGGTAGTTTTCCACAACTTTGCCCGTCGATGCGTGCACTAGCAGCTGATTGATACTGATGTGAAATTTATCAGGTAATTGAAAAAACTACTTTCTTAACTTTTCACATGGCTGAAATAGTCACGCGCAAGCGACATTTTTTGATTTTCAGGGTGGTTTCAGGAACAGGATTTTGTTCTCTTTTCGAATCCAACGTCATTTTTTGTCTAACCTGAGCTGTGAACACGGCAATTACCGTAAAAACTGATGAAACTGGGAAACAACAGGAAAATGCTCATATCTCGTAACCAAAGCATTTTCGGCTATGCGTCTATATGACGTTTTTTGTGCGTCCAGGTACGCACTATCACCTGTGCAAGTATGCCACATTCCTCCTGAATCACCCGGTATATTGGCGGGGGTTTCGTAGTTTTTTCATTGTGATCGTCGTTTCCAGCCAGTTGAATAGGATTTGTGTCCATTATTTCTAAAGGATCGTTTCTATTATTTGAGAAAAACATAGTTGTGGTCTCCGGTTCGGCAAGTCTTCGCTTTTTACTCGCCCCCGTTTTTTCATCGCCCTCACTCATCTCACGTCACGCCACAAGACGTAGATGCTTAAGGATAAAATATGTAAATTATAGAAGCGTCAGCACGAATGAAACGAAATAAAACAAAACGAGAGTTCAAGGGAAAAAAAGAAAGTTAACTGAATTTACACTTCTTTCGGTCCATAAAAAACTTATCGATCTATAGAAGAAAGAAGATATCTCAGAATTATGAATTGTTTTCCCCTTGCTCCTCCTAATTTTGTGGTTTTCGTTTTCACTGCAACTTCATACATACATACATACTATTGAATCCGAATGGACGATGAGTGGACTGAAGTCGACAGTTTCAGTGGCAATCATTAAAAACTGTATTCATCTATACCATACTCATTTCGTTGGTAAATCCGAACGATGTTCTTGGTCTATAACATTTATCTAACTGAAGACCGTTATCCGTCACAATAGAATATGGAAGGCCATGTTGGCAGAAAATGACTTTTATTGCCTCAATTGTTAGTGAAGATGTTGTAAGCTTCATTTGAACGATTTCTATCCATTTTGAAGTAGCATCTACCACGATCAACCAATGTGAACCCTCAAATGGACCGGCGTAGTCGATGTGTAGCCTGCTCCAGGGCTGAGCGGGTACATCCCACGTGCATATGGGCATTTCTTCGAGTTTAGGCCTTGGCTCTTGAAACGGTTTACATGTTCTGAAATATGTTTCGACGTCTTTGTCGATACGTGGCTACCACATATGAACGTGAGCGATGTCCCTCATTGCTCTGATGCCTGGATGTCCTTTATGGAGCATGCTGAGAAACTTTTTTCGCAGTTTCCGAACCACATCCGAATTCCTTCCTCCAATGACAGCTCGTCTCTCTCCTCAAAGAAAGAATGCAAATTTTTGTCAAGATTCTTCTTCTCCGGCCATCCGGATTCAATGAAATGTTTAATGCGCAGCGTAACTTTATCCGCTAACAACGCTTTACGTTGGTGAAGATGAAGTAAATGCGACGCGCGAGCTTTACTCACTTTTTCTACTCGACTGGGCCCTACGTTTCCGAGGAGAAATCTCGAAAGTGAATCAGCAAGCACGTTTTCCTTGCCCTTAACCCTTTGAGGTCCATAAGCCCTTAACTTGGGGAAATTTCAATTTATGTGTAATTTTCAAGTACTAACGACCCGAAATATCACACTTTGCTTTATAAAAATAAATTCATGTAATTACATCAAGAGGGGGGGTATGGGACAAAAAGTCCCTATGGACCGGAAACGAATTTTTCAAGATCATAGAAAAAGGTGGTTGCGTGGGCGAAAACAGTTGTATTTATCGTATTATAGTATTTATTTTAACAAATTTATTATTAGTTCATTAGGAACTGAAGTAAACTTTTACTTAACACGAAATGTAACTAATTGTGATTCAGAGAAAAGCAATTTCGAGAGTTTGTGTAGCTCAAGTGTACGTTACACACAGAACAAATATTATTTGTTCTGTTTTCTTTTTTTTGCGAGGCACAATACGCGCATCGCCGTCGATCTTTGGATTTTTCCATGGCGTGATCTGGCTCCGGCGTCTTGACGACTGATTTTTTTCTTGAAATTGTTACTTCGGAAAGACTCCTTTTCCGACTGCAGTACGAGCCAATCAACTGCCGTGACCCTTCTCTCCTATACTCAAGAATTTTCCCCTTGTCATTATTTGAGTCAATCGCCTCTCCGTTCACGATGCCATGGATGATGGCAGCATTATTTATGGCAATATCTAATAAGTCGAAAAAAATTCGAAGATAGTACTTGATTTTTGACCTTCTGTCCAATTCATAGCTGCCTTTGAGCTGGTCCATCTGGTCTACGCCTCCCATATACTTATCATACTTTTGTATGACCGGCGGGCAAGGTACTTTCAGGGGAGTTTCACCCCCTGACTTTCTGCGAAGTACTTCTTTGTTCGGCTCTTCAATTGTGTAATTTGACAGCACCACGACAGCTCTACTGTCCATCCACTTCGTGCATACTAGAGGGCCTGAGAAACATTCGTCAATGTCGCCACGTTTCATATTTTTGTCTTTCTTGAAGTTCTTGGGCATATTTTTCCGGTCCAGACGTGCAGTTCCACAAGAGTATATGTTTCTTCTTGAGAGATCCAACTGTAACGACGGTGAATTGAAGAAATTGTCGAAGAACAAGTTCACTCCCAAGCCTTCCAAACTACTTGAGAGCTGAAGGACAACACTTTCTCCAAGACCTTTTTCAGGGTTGGTTTTTCTTCCTGTGAATAAGTCACATTCGAATAAATAACCACTTCGAGAGTCACATCGGCACCATAGCTTGAACCGGTTTGTTTTTCACATATTGTTTCATGGCATTATGGCCTTTGAATTTGACCATGTGCTCATCAATCGACTGGTGTTCGGTGGGATTTATGGCCTCTTGAAAGATCCGGTTGAAATGTTGGATGATTGGTCTTATTTTCCAAGCTCGGTCAAAATTAGGATCGGTATGGCTTTGGCGTTGTCGCAGAAATGGAGGGCAGATCTTATAATTTCAAACCGCCTTCTCGACATGACGTTAGCAATAAATGGCACTCCAAGATCCGGTTGACTGGACCAGTAGTCCCTAATTTTTGGGACAACGTGGTATCCCATCACAAAATTCATGCCAATAAAAGCTTTCATCTCATCGGCGTCTATGTCGAATGGCTCCCCTTTTTGCTCCATGTATAGTTTCGAATGCTCCACAATAAGATTTACTAGCTCGCTGAAGTGGCACACGCCCTCCAAAACTTCCATCACTTCTCCGCTGATGTCCTCCCGTACCTTCCCGAAAGGATAATTTGAGGGCGCTGGGCGATTTAGGCCAACGCTAGGCAGTTTGACCCATTTGAGATTTGCAGGGTCACTTGAGGGCACTTTTTTCGGTAATTGATATGGTCGGGTAGAAGGACCAGAATCTGTAGTTAAAGAAAAGTAAAGAAAGTTAGAAATTAAAATTTTCTTTTTACTCTCAATTCAAAAGAGCGCTTACCTAGAGTTTGATATCCGTGTCGTTCAGACGATATATTATGTGGATCAGGAATGGAAGTCGTGACGGTCGCAACGTCTTGGGAAAATGAAAAAGTTTCAAATAATACGCTTTGAATTACAACTAAGCGAGAATAGTTCATTGGTACTTACATGTGTTTGGACTCTTCTGGCAATCATCAGAATGACTGGGCGCTTCTATTATGACCTCGTCCCTGATAATATCAACACCTTCCTCTAAAAATTGTTGATCTTCGTCGTCGAGCTTTAGATCGTCTTCATCATCGCTTTCGTCCGCGAACAATAACTGTCGTATTTCGTCGTCCGCCATATCGAAAATTCGAAACATTTTTTTCGACATTTTTCAATGATAATGTATGAACCAGTCGTTAGATTAGGATTAACACAAGCACTAGCACGAAAATAAGAAGACTATGTGACTGAAAGGACACATCAAAAGAAACCGTTGGAATGACAGAGCTCAACACGTCCAAGGAAGCGGTGGGAGAGCCACCAAGTCGAAACATGAATTATTTTCCGCAACGGTCCATAGGGACATATTTGTCCCATCAAAGATTTTGATGCAAATTCTGCAAGCAAATGCTCGTTCTTTAGCACATAGACTCCATTTGGGGTCTAGTTGGTCCTAACATCTGATCAGTTAGATCAAATAACCTCCTTGGGTTTTATGGGCCAAAAGCGGGTCCAAAATGGGGATTTTCAAAGGATTTAGGGTCATAGGGGTGTGGGGTATCGATTTTCACGTAATTTCAAGCCGGATTTGACTACATCCATGAATAATAAACCCACAGTCGAAATAATAAGGCATTGTTCGATAATTCGCAGCGTTTTTCTCTTTCATTCCTGCCTTTTTTTCTGTCTATATTTCAACCGTTCTTTTCAGGACGACTCCCTCGCCTTGATTTTTTTTTCTCTCTTCCAGAACGCATTTCTTTTTTTACTTTTCAAGCGTTCTAAGAACGAACCGCTGTTCCTACCTTAAAAGTATTTCTGAGTTATTAAGGGTATTCATTTTCACAAGTTCAACATTACATGCTATCGACGTATGTTAATTTCGTATTCTCGTGCGTGTGTGTCAAATTTCTCCGTTTCTGTGAACTGCACCCATCTGTTCGGATTGTAGTATAATAACAAAAATACAAGGTTCATGAATACTCCTATTTGTGAAATTTTGTCAATAAAATAACAACCATAAAAATATTGGATCAGTTGTTTTCTTTTTGAACCAATAGAAATATTAGTCTGTTCCAGTAAGGTATTTGGAAACATGTTTGGAGCAAATTTGCCATGGGACCAGCCAATAAAATATTGGCTGGTCCTATAGCAAATCTACTCCGAATATTTTCCCAACACCACTCTGGAACAGACCTATTAATAAAGTAAGTGAAAGAGAAAAACTACCGCTATCTACCGGTGATTTCGGTGAAAATAGTTGGGCGGCTTAACGCCAGGGAGCGCAAAAGACTGTCTTACCCCCACCAAAGCCAGTTTCCCATCTATAGTATACTTCCTTTATCTATGGACACTACATCAGAAATAATACTAGAGCACTATAGTTATCACACAGGTAAGGACAGCCTTCATCTTGGGATCCAACGTGATAAATAAGATAAGGTGATAATGGTATCTTGCCATTTGGGAATTCAACGTTTAACGCCTAATATTGTGAAATATAATTCGTATAAGTGAAAGGATTTGTACTTTTCATGAAAATCTCGAATTTTTAGCGTGCGCAAAACACAGTGCGATGAACACGACCGTACCACAGCTGCCCATTCATGTGCATTTCGTCTACATAGTACTTAGTTGTTGTCACGTTCACGTTGTGGTTAGAACATATCATCAGAGGAAGTTAATTCAACTTCTATTTTGAAAATTATTTATGAATAAAATTAAAGAAGGGTAGGAACCGACGATGAAAACAATCACCACTGCAAAAAAGACAAAAAAAAGGCCGTATCGCTTTACATCTGAAAGTATTAAGTAAGACTAATGAAAATAAATCGGTTTGGCAAAGAAAACGTTTTCGCAAATTTAATTTGCTATTAATTTTATTCAAAGAGGGAAAGGATGGTCTTTGGCGTTACGACGTTTACGGGCTGAAGTCATAAAAACAAAATTAGTCACATTTTCCGTGACCCTTTTGCAGCAGTTCAGTCGATTTCCAATTTTTCTTATAGTATGTTTACTCCCCAGCTACCCCAACACACGGAGAAATAAAAAACGTTCGTACATACAGGCTTTAACAAATTTTTGATTAAATAATTAGAATACAAATGCATTCTTAAAGAAAATCAAAACCAGAGGGTTTGAAGTTATCAAGAGATGATACAGTATCAATTTTATCTCCAGGGTCCCAATATGGAGGCTGTCTTTACTCGTAGTTTATAGAGCCTTAATAATACTATCCCGCCATAGCAACCACCTCTCTGAGTTTTTACCGACAACTCCAACTACGGCCCCTGGTCTCCCAATTTACCAGGAGAATATAATTTCCTTTGAGCTCATCCAGGGAGGAATTTCTGCAGCTCCATGCACATCATATTCTGGTAATGTCGAAGCTGTAAAGATCTAGAAACGCTGAATTCCACTATAGGAAGGGTGCAAGGGGCAACGGCGTAGGTTTTGTCACGTTTTGGTTCCTAATGACGAGGAGAATAGAATGTACCGGAGGAATTTTTGCAGCTCACTTCGAGCGTTCTAAAAGGTAAATATTTTCATTTTTCATTCAGCAGATACCACTTCGCTTTTGAGTTTAAGGCCCTCAAATTCTGCCCAACTTCAAAAGTGACTCAAAAAATTGTCTTTTGATGTGTTCTTTGAGGACTCTTCGAATCCTCGACGCAGCGATACGGTGTGGCCATCATCTTCTTAAGAAAAGCTAGACGTTGGCCACTTCATCTCTTTAAGAGGTGTACCAATTTGCCCAAACGGGGTGTCTAATCCTATGTAGTTTTGTGTGCTGAATCGATAAAAAATAACCCCAAGTCCATGGATGATCACTTGTCGAGTTCTGGCATAAAATTTCTGAAAAAACGTGTCTTTTGGAATAAGTGTTTCAAAAAATCCTTACCCCTCCCAACGCATCGCAACGAATACGTTTCAGCTTTGGTTTATGGAATATTTTTTGTTGCTGAATCAAATGCACAGTAGCTCGATTCTCTAAGATTAATATTCTTGGAGTTATAAGCGAAAAAACCCGAAAAAAAACGGGAATGGCAGGATTTTATACATAGAATTCAAATTGATGGGCTTCATTCTTCATGGCCCCTTGAGCAAGGTAACTGAGCGAAAAGACCTCTTTTGGAGGAATGGCAATGCTGCGGGGGCTACGAGATCGCCCACTCAGAATGTTTATTAAGTTTAATAACAAATATTAAACCTCGTCAGCCATTAATAACCAAAGCGGGCGAAACGTCAAGGAACATTAAACACTCGGTAACGTACAATTACACCGTGATTCATTCAACTCTAAGCGTTTTTCCGCAGTAGTGTAGAAGAAAAAAGAAATTCAACTTAAATGGTAGAGAGGGGGAATCTTACAAATAAAAGTTTCCCACCCCGCGGGCGAGTCCATTTTCCCTCCGCGAGTCTCTAAGTGAAATATGTTTTGTTGTATTCTGACCACCGTATTGATGCTCGTCATCGAGTTGATCAGGTGCACAAACATTAAAACCCCCGTGGGAAGCGTCAGTGGTTGGACTCGTGAGAGTCGCGATGGTCGACAGTATATGGCGTTCACGGGAATTCCGTACGGGAAACCGCCTGTTGGTTCGCTAAGACTCAAGGTATAAACTTTTCTACAGTCGTCATGGAACGCGGTGCGACTCAAACGCTCAAAGATATCTCGTTATAGAACCCGGAGCCTTTCGGGAAATGGGAGGGTGAACTGGACGCTACCAAGGATGGCCCTATTTGTTTTCAGTACAACTTTTTTCATCCCAACCCAGCAGTGGCGTCTCAACCAATAGGCTCCGAGGACTGTCTGTATCTGAATGTTTACGTTCCAGGGGTACGAAAAGTTATATATATATATATATTTCAAACGTGTTTGTAACGTATAACTTGTAACGTATTCTTCTTCTATCGCGTTTTTCCTCGAAAAAGGAAGCCAAGAACAATCTTCCAGTTTTGTTCTACATCCACGGTGGTGGCTTTCAATTCGGTGGACCGGGCCCCAGAACCATAGCCGACTACATCATGGACGAAGACGTCATTCTCGTCACTCACACCTACCGATTAAATATTTTCGGTTTTCTAAGCCTTGAAAACGATCTGATACCTGGAAATTTCGGCCTCAAAGATCAGGCCCTCGCTTTGAGTTGGGTCAAAGACAACATTCACAGTTTTGGAGGCGATCCCGATCGAATTGTCCTTTTTGGCGAGTCGGCAGGTGCGGCTAGCGTTCAACACCTTCTTCTGTCACCCAGTACAAGAGGTACAATTATGGTGACATGGGGGGGGAGGGGCTAAATTTTTACCTAAATTGTTTTTGGTACCTATCAAAGATTTAATAAGCGGAGGATTCTCGACCTCGGGAACCATCAGTTATGTCTGGTCCCTGTCTAAACCGGGTGCCATCAAAAGTCACTCGACCCTGTTCGCTGAAAGCGTCGGCTGTCACTTGTCGAAGCAAGATGTTTTGCTCTGTTTGCAGGGCGCTGACGCGGATGATTTGCTTCGCGCCACACTGAATCCGGCTTTTGCCGCACTCGCTTTTCGACCGTGCGTCGAACCGGACGCTCCTGGAGCTGTGATTCCGTTCAATCCGATTGGTGTGGCCGCGACCAAACCTTGGGTGACGAGTTTCGCGAATGGAGAGCATATTCTTGGCTTGATGAGTTGGTTTCAGACGATCCTTCCCCACTAATATAATGACCTAACGTTTTTTATTTTTCCTTTGCTTTTAGTCAACGCGTTAAACGACGGACAGGGCATGAAAAAAGTCGACACTTTAGAAGGCACCTTAAGCTTTATAACACGCTTACACCCCAACGAGACCGATAAATTGACTAAAATAAAAGCGAGATACATCGACGCTGACAATGGGCAAGACGTCGCGTTGAAAATTTCTCACGTAGGTATTACCTTTTAACTAGGTAAAATCCAAACAAAATAACGTCAGCCCCCGCCTCTCTTCCCCCTAATTTTTAGATTTATGGCGACGCACACCTGGTATACCCCGCCATAGATTCCGTGAAAAATCAACCGGGCACAAAATATCTCTACACGTTCGAGCATCGTGGAAAAATCAGTCTCGCCGACGCGTTTTTGTCGACACGAACCAAAGGTCCCCCCCCCCACCTCCACAAACCACGACTTCCAGACCCTCATAGCCAAGTTTGTTTTTCGTTTCATCAGAAGCTGCCCACGGCGACGAACTCCTGTACGAATTCAACATGACGACGTTGTTCGGTGGCCTACAAATGCCTGAAGCTGACATCAAAATTTCCAAAGATTTCATAAAGCTGCTAGCTAATTTTGCCGCTTTTCAGTATAATCAAAGTCATATGGAAAACCAAGTCATTCAGCTCGTGGTGATAACGTGTAACCAATCTGGGGTTGGGATAGTTGCTCACTACAGATAGCACCACTATTACTATGAGCTATATCATTATCCATATGCGAATCGCTTTTTTGTTGTTTACAGTTGTCTGTTATCAATTTATCAAGTCATAGTTAATTTTTTTGTGAGGTGACGAAGTGAAATGTATTTTAATTAATTTTCTAATCCACGCAACTTGAAAATAATTTCACGTGACTTAAACTGTGGCCATATTCAGTGAGAAACGCTTTATATCCAGTTCAATAACTGCTACCGGCATTTCGGTCACCACCTACTTCAACTTTTTTCTGGCAATTAATCGTCGTACTGAGGTGAGATGAGACTCAACAATTATTTTGTCCACTGGGCTCAAAAGGCCTCACAAGTCTATATAATGCAGGGCGAACGTAATTGTGCTCTGTCCGATGGCTCCATAATTCTTCATAACGGTTTGATGAAACAAAGCTGAAGGAAGTGACCACACGAAGTCTCGTAGCGATCGTTTTCTCTGCGCATGACGGAGTCGTTAGTAACATGAAAGGGTGGCGGGGTTAATTATATGTTCCGTTTTCTCTTTCTCTTCGCTTTCAGCCTTTCACACTGTATGGAGTGCAGCAGCTGTGCATGTCTGGTTTCCCGTTCTCCTCAGAAACTTATTTCCCCTGATACTGCGTTCTTTATTCGTCCCATACCATGATTGGATATGGATATTATGAAATATAAGGGCTCATATCTGGAATGAGTGGTGCAGAGGCCGTGTAGCCCTCCTCAAGGAGAAGACGTCACATTCGCAAAAAGTCATCAAAACGCCTTTTCAAATCTCATCTCATGAATTTATACCGGTCATACTTCACGAAGTTTTGGATAATTTTATCAAAGTACCTAATACGAGGCACGAGCGTGACTTATGCCTGCCTAAAACAGCCGGTTCCTAGCCCAACGAAAAAGACTGGGACAAATCGCATGACCCCACTGCCCCAGAAAATGTATAGAAGTGCAAGAAAACCGTAGCATGACAGCGACAACTGTGAGTCACACCGTAATAAGGTCCCATAGGACCCTGATCGCCTAATAAATCTTTGTCTCCAATTATAAGGATAAGTCTCTGGTAAATCGAATACGATTGTTCGAAGATTCTTCAGTTGTACTGAAATCGTCGAACTTGAAGCTCCCAGGCACCTAACTCAAAGTGAACTGGGTAAGTAGATGCCAAGTCTAAACATGCCTTGATTGGCTGGCTAAGGCTTGCTTTTTCAGCTAGAATGAAGTGAAAATGCGATGCGTGATAGCGATGGATGACATTACTCGGCACATCGGCGGTTAATCCGATGTGTAAGAAAAACACTGAGCACTTGTGGTCAGATCCCCTTCTCTCTTTCACGACACACCCAACCTTCACTCATCCGACCTGTTTTGTGCATTCCGTGTATCTGGTTCTTTGGCGTTAGTGGACCAAGGGTATCTAGTTTTTAATTTGCGACGTAGGAGGACACTTATTATGTTGCTATATTCGTTCATTTGGAATTATCGACCAGGTATGCACTCATATCGCTTGCTTTTTTAATTTACTTTGCTGTTGACCTTATGTGTTGTTCATCTATGCCAATCAGGTCTTTAAGAAGATTTCAAATTAGATCGAAAGCTTGATCATAATCAAGTGCCCGTTTATTTCTTTACAGCAACTCGGTACGTCACCGTTCCGCTGGTCGATAGAAAAGTCACCTATCAACAGTGAGAAGTGTATAATAATAATAATAATTATTATTTATTAGCACGTTCCAATAATTGTTGTATAGCTTCGTCACAGGATTATTAAATCAATAAGTAAAGACTGCCTAATCGAACTCGGACGTGAACGCGTTTTACGCGTTGACCATTAAAAAGTTCTTCAGCCACTTCTTGAACGTTCGCACTCCCAGAAGCATCGCTCTTGTCGGCAGCTTGTTGTGCAATTTTACCTGGCTGTGGTTTATGAGTCCGGGCCACGCTATCCGCAAGCCAATGCGGCCGGTTTCCGCCATAACCCTACTGAGTAGCTGCAAGCCCCCTTTAATTTCTCTGAAAATGGGATTTTTGATTTTTTAAACGATTGTGCCGATTTCACCCACCGGGAGGGCCGTGAGGCCTGTTCGGATCGAGGCTCTGCCTCACGGGCGGGCTCCCAGGCTGTCTGGTGAATAAAAGTGTCAGGTTGTGGTTATAGATTATGTTTTATTCTCTCTTATTTTATGCGGACAGTATTGTTCTGATCAATTTTACTAGACTTTTTTCCACTAGTGCAGCTCGCAAATCCCACTCTAAACCCTTCTAAAGCCAAACACTACTGGTAGAGCCTTTTTTGTATTTTTTTTCCTGTATCTATTTTGGATGTATGATCAAGATCAGCGGTCGTCAACCGGAAATTCGTAGTTTTCCAATTGACAGCTTCAGAACGAATGAGATTGACTTTACAATTTTTCTTTTTTCAACGAATTGAGGCAATAAATATTTGAAACTGGAAGAATTATATTAATATTAATTAGGTTCATGATGATTTCTTCAATTTTATTATTATTACAGTATTTCAGTCGCAAAATCATTACGGCATTGTAGGCAGGATGAGCTGAGGGGTCCGTCGACCGTGGACTTGTGTTGATTGGGTCCATTGGGTCTTTGAGTTTGAAAAGGCCACCGATGGTCCAGATACTATGCTAACGTTCAGCCGTCGCTTCCGTGTGATTCTTAAGTGTAAATAGGCGGCCACACTCTTTACTTCATGGGACAATATTGATATACGATTCAAGGGATTCTGAGTCAATTAATTATTATTTTAGGCCAGTCAAAAAGAACACTAAAAATAGCTAAAATAACA
This sequence comes from Corythucha ciliata, assembly GCA_038030265.1. NCBI lineage: Eukaryota > Metazoa > Arthropoda > Insecta > Hemiptera > Tingidae > Corythucha > Corythucha ciliata. The sequence goes on along the minus strand of CM075937.1, from coordinate 25,232,898 downwards.
ATTGAGCGGCTAGTTATGATTTTTAGTTTGTTGTTAGAACCAGTACCAGTAGTGTATATCCAAGTTTGCAGCATCGAAAAACCTGTGCTACTTTCGTAGCAGTCGAAAAACCGCGGAATATTAGCACTCTTCTCGTTTTTCTTTTACTATCTTTCCTAAACTACGCTTTCTTCGACAATACACGTGAACTACGTTTTTCAAGTAGGTATATTAAATACGCTACAATTTGAAACCTGATCCAGCTCTGTAGGTCAGACGTTAGCCAAGATGCAGCTCTTCAAAATTGGTAATTTGTTTTCACAAGAAGAGTTCCCAAGTCTAAATATATGGAATTGATTTAACATTTATAAATATATGGAAGCAACAAGTTGGAAATTTCTAACGCTCTCTCCAAAACCTTGTGCGGAACTGTGAGCCCTCGAATTTGTAATAGGAAATTTCTCAGAGGTTGGTTTCACTCAAAACAATATCACTTTTTTGGTTGCAAAAAAATACCAATTCTTAACGGCTGTATCTTAAACATGTCTTTTTTTTTTTTTTTTTTTAATAAGTATATTGAATTTGCTTTAATTTGAGACCTGGCCAAGATCTGTAGACTAGATAGTAGCCAAGATACAGCGCTTCAAAATTGGTAATTTGTTGTGCCAAAATGATGGAATTTTTGGCTTTGTTTTGTGTGAAACTTACCACTGAGCAATGTTCTATCACAAATTGAACGCTAACAGCGCCAAATGAAGTTTTAGAGGGAGATTTTCAACTTTTTATAAACTTAAAATCTCTTTAAAAAACAATAAATTATTAATTTTGAAGAGCTGTATCTTGGCTACTATATCTGCCCCCCAGAGCTGGGCTATGTCGCAAATTGTAGCGAATTTAATATACTTGAAAATTGTAGTTCGCGTTTATTAACGAAGAATGCATAGTTTAGGAGATATAGTAAAAGCACTGGAAAAAGTGCAAATATTCCGCGGTTTTTCGAGTGCTATGAAAGTAGCACAGGTCTTTCGAAGCTGCAAACTTGGATTTAGACTACTGGTATTGGTCCTAACAACATATTAAAAAACCAGCCAGCTGGTTCCATCAGAACCAGCCGTTTAATTGCGATTTTATTGTTCTTGTTGCATCCCATTTTCAATTTTATCTAGTTGTACTCGAAGAGATTATATGTAGAATCAACAAACGCGTACACGGCTTAGCCGAATGCATATTTATTCTCCTTCACTTTTCGCCTTCTACTCATCCCTTCAAGCGAAACCCGAACAGAACAGATCCTGAAGAGTTTAGGTGGCGTTTGTCCGAAGAGGTTTGTTTGCTCGGTAAAAAAAAACTCCAGGAATGTCGCTAGAGGGATGAGTTTTAGTAGTGAAGGAGTAGATGTTTTCAGCTAAGCCGTGTTCGCGTTTGTAGGTGCTGTAAACTGATTAAATACTAAATAGGACTGAACTGCATTGAAAATGGGACGCATTATTGAAACTGGTCTGCAAAAAAAATTAGGTAATACAACTTTTTTTCTAAATTGGTGAAAACTTCGTACGAAAAATTGGTGCCTAGTTGGGGGGGGGGGGGTGCTGCCTAAAACGCAGATCCTTTGAGTTTTCCATGGCTGCGATGTGCTTGAGTTGAGGCTCTCGCTCTCTCTATCCAAAGTCGAGTACATCGGCATTCTTACGTAGACGAGTAATGACGCGGAATTAATTTTGATTTCAGGACGAAGTCAAGCTTGGAGCGATAGGAATTGCATTAAGAAACGATTTTAAAAATGAATGCTATAGTGATTTAAATTTTACATGCGGAACGATATTTGACTGGAGAGGAGGTTCGTCACACAAACGTCCAGGGGCGCAGCATGAGAGGACACGGGTGGGCAGTTGCTTTCCAGCGAACGCATAATGGAGTAACCCACAGCCGACATTCATCGACGATAACAAATCCTGAAACGTTCGTCACCTTCTGATTACTTAAAGTGTGGAATTTATACACTCACTCTCATTGTAAGCTCTTCCACAGGCTTCTGGAAATTTCACAGGAATTAACAGATCGTGTTCCTTTATACATGATACGTACGTAGATGAATAATACGTCATTAGAACGTCAATGTAGTCGAATATACCAATTTAGCAGTAAAATACTAACTTCAAACTCCTCGAGGAAATCAGCAATTTCACCTCAGGACGGGAACTGAACATTGGGCGTATAGAAAGGGCAATTATCCATCCAAGAAAACTCGCCTTTAATCGTGAACTACAGGTGTATCCTTCTCATGTCAAAAACCGACATTTTTGCCATAGTTAATGATACTTTAGCCACTGATTTTCAAATGTTGTCCTCAGCAACTTACTGTTTTCGTTAATTACTATCTTAGCTGGGCCTCTCAAGCTGAATATCCGGCATAATATTGGCGTATAGTCGGAGGCAGTTAAGAAATTGAAGTTCCTGCAGTACAAAATGCTCTAAATTCTCTCTAATTTTGGGTTTCACTGGCGTTTATGAGTACATCAAGTGACAATGAAAATATCAAAACAATAACCCTTGTAAGTTACCTTAGCTACAGCAAGCTTAGCTTTTTATTGATATAGCTTCTACATGTGGAGGTGTTATCTAGCGTGATAAATTTTCCCTACCCCGGATTGGTTTCAACTTCATCACTAGAGAGCTGAATAACTTGGTTTTCTATACAACTTTGAGTATAATGAATTTAAAACGCGTCAGATTTGAGCCGTAGAAACGGTTTTATTTATTTATTTATGTTTAGAAACCCAACGCCAAATGGCTCGAGTGTTGAATGGAAGCCTTGGACTGGAAGCGAAGTGCTGAGAATTACGTCAAAAGGAAATGTCATGGCGGATCGGGACTTTATCGACAAACTGGACGATTTGTACGAGTTTTGGAAGCCGATACTTTGAAAATGGCCTCGAATGTTTTAATATTGCACGACTGTTTTTTAAAGCAAATTGAGTTAACAACAAATTTAATTATAATTGTTGTTCTGTGACATAAAGTGAATCATTTCTATGCAAGACTCTGAAAACTCCAGCCAAGAGCTCTTCTTTCAACTCTTCGACACCGGTTTCCTGAACACTTGCAAGCAAGCGTTATGGTAGTCCCTCAACTGGTGTGCTGAGTAGGGGACAACTACGAGGAGCCGACTTGCCAAGGTTTCAGCTTACCCAAAGAAAAGTGATTTTGAAATTTTCAACCATTTGGGCATAGCCCAACACGATTCGAGTTTCGAGAAAAAATGGCTCCCCGGCGGTATTTGAACCCGCAACCTCTGGATTACCAGTCCAGCACGCTGCCAATTGCGCCACGGAGACGCCTTTGGGAGTCGTACTCCGACGGATAAGCTAAGCCGAACCCCACCCAGGTCCAACATCTAGATAAGATAAAATTCGGCGTGGTTTACCGATCAGGAGAAACGCCTAGAGTTTCGAGAAACAATGGACCTGGGTGGGGTTCGGCTTAGCTTATCCCTCGGAGTACGACTCCCAAAGGCGTCTCCGTGGCGCAATTGGCAGCGTGCTGGACTGGTAATCCAGAGGTTGCGGATTCAAATCCCGCCGGGGAGCCATTTTTTCTCGAAACTCGAATCGTGTTGGGCTATGCCCTTCCATCGTCGTCAGTTTAATTAATTTATTAATTAAAAATACAGGCGACAGAACTATTCATCATATCCATCAAATAATATTTTGGTCCACTTGCTCGGTGTGGACGGAGTCAACAATTTTTCTGAGAAGAAATAATAGCTCAAAATACTCGTAAATTTTAGGACTATAGCCCGTCTTCTTTTTATTGGATGGTGGTGGATCGAAATCGGCAGGTGGTTCTTCGACCTGTCTGCCTACCATCAGTTCAAAGGACCTCACCAATCAAATGCATTCTGCCGTGGACATTTTTAATTTCACGGTCATTCGACTATTACGTTTTATTGTAGGGGGTTTGCTATCAGAGTCGGGACCGTAGTTGAACTCCTTTATGCGGTCGTTTAAATAATTTAACGTGAAAACGTTTTCCCTTATCAAACCTTCGATGACTAGTTTGGAGGCATACTCCCTCCCATAAGTAAAGCAAGACATCTACACGGACATTAGAAAACATGTCGAAATGCCTAACGTCTAACCACAAGCAGCGTTGTTTAATTCCTGATAAGCTTGCGTCTGCAAGAAGCAAATCTTTTTCATATTACTGTCGGCTTTTCTTGCTAATTCCACAACCTCTGAAAGCAGGTTGCATGTTTCCATGCAGTCTCTGCTGATCCGGCATATCCTGCATGGGTAATCAGCAGTGAAGCCTTCAACCATCAGCCCGAGTAGTGAATGCAACAATCCTAAGTTATCACCAAGACTGCTGAATACAAGCCTAACCCTGCCCTTGTAACTCACAGTTTCCACGGCAATTCCTTCACTGGCCAAGAAATGTAATTCCTCAATGGCTGGTCGAAACATTGTGCTACCAAAGTTTAATCTGTCATCAGAGTGAAAAAGAAAAAAAAGGAAAATGTATTTCAGCCTGATTGCCTGTTTCGAAGTCGTCGAAGTACAAGAATAAGGTATACACTTTTCCATCCCTGCTATTTGGTATTCTAGATAAAGTCTCCCTCCACACATCGCTTTGGACGATATGATCTACTGTTCATATTCGAAGACACAAATCTATTTCGTTAATAAGCCCGGAAGTTCAAGCAACTGCTTAAAGACTTTTCTCAAGGAAACGAATAGGCAAACAGCTGGAACAATACGAAAACATGGATCTCGCCCGATGACCTCTCTCTTAGTGCCAATTACGAGATCTTCGGCTAAAACCAAAGTGCCCATATAAGAGAAGTACCTCTCCCTCTTGTAAGTGGTGGCTAGTGGTTCCAAACCTGGAGTCAAGGCTTGACGAAAGTTACTAGAAAACTCGACTAGGTGACTACAAATATTGCCTTCATCATCCCGATTTTGGTTCATCATATTTTCCATCACCACTTCCAAAACCTCATCACATATTATGTGAAAACGATTCTACAAAACGTTGAACGTTTTAGCTGATCACGCTCGTCTTATCGTTTGAGTGAAACTAAGCAAATGTAGTTGTGACGTCAAGGATTTAGAGGGGTCGAGCGGGGTTCAACTCGAGATGTACTTGGCTCTTCAGGGGGGGGGGGAGACAATCGATTTCAGGGGCGACGAAAATGGAGTACTTCTCAGTCTTTTGCAAGGGGAGTTGGAGGGAGAGACGCTTGTTGGAGAAGTAACAACGAGTTCTTAAGCAAATGCCTCCACACTCAAACCACCCACTCCTCCTTTCAACCTGTATTCATTGCAGCCTATTTGAATGTGATTGAAAATATCCTTGACTGATGGAAAAGACGATTTACAATAGGCGCACGTTAAATAATGATTCTGACATATTGGTATCTGGTATATTGAAATAAAACCAAAATGCGAAAAGTTTCTACAAAAGATTAATGAAAATATACTGTTGATCAGTAGATCAGCTAAAAAATAAAAATCGTAAAGCGGGGTTTTTTGGAAAAAAAAGAGTAATCAAAAACTTAAAAAAACAAACAAAAAAACATGGAGACGTGGAAATTATGGAGAAACAGCAATTTCATTAGTAGACTGGGCTACTTCGGGTGAACTAGCTGACTTCAACCGAACAACATACTACTCTTTGCCAGCTATTGTTTTATCTCCTGGCTCACAAATCCCGTAAAACAATTTTTGTATAAGTTGCCAAACATGTTCACACTCGGAGGGGTCGCTCAAGTCGAATACATAAAAACACTTAAAACATAAATCTACCGCTCTACCGCTTCCAATATGGAGCCAAAACTGTACAAATAATCGTCGATTACTACACATGCCTGTTCTACCTGTGTCCACCCTTCCCCAATTACCGCTTCGAAAGGTTGGATACCTTGCAGACGTTCGGAACCAGGTCTTTTCTTGCGAACGTTTATTTCTTGTTTGAGGCTCTCGATAAACGCATCCACCTCCGACTTTGAATTTGCGAGAAACACAAAAAATGTAGCGGCCGAACGCCTGGATGCTTTTTTCTTGGGGGCTACTTTGCCGCCAGACACAAGGTATGAAATGAGAAGAAGAGCTCCGGTTAACCTCTCTTACTGTAACATGAAAATAACTGTTAAGGTTTACGACTCACGAAATTCTAACGCTTGTCAAAGAAATCACTCACCTTTGCCTTCGAGTTGTAGAAGCGCGTTTTGTCCGTCTTTTGTAACGTATCGTGCCGTATTTAATTTCACACGGGCGTCATTGTAAATACAATGGCAACGTAGACTCAAGTAGTGCTCTGTCTTTCACGAAGGGGAACTTGAATTTGAAGTCCTTGTTAATCTAGATAATGTGAATGCAAAAATTGTCAAAATTTCTTTGGGTACTAGGTTCTACATTTCATAATGAGTAATTGATGAAGCGGTTTGCGTTTAGGGTATTCACAAATTCATATCAACCATTGTGCTGTTTGTAGTTCCGTATTCGGATGTTTGTTGCTAGGTAAATTAAGTTTCGAATGAATTAGTTTTAAAACGTTCCTCAAACTTCCAATTCCAATTATAGTCCAGTCAATGAAGGGGCATAGCTCCGGTGAGCGGTATCAGAACATATTCCTTCGGAAACTTGTCAAGGGTGGTTAGAAAGTGAACATAGAACATACTAAAAGTCCTCTCGCCTAGGGGGTTGGCAACAGGTGGAGGAGGTCCTAGAAGGTCCCCCTCCTAGAAGGGAGGTATTTTCGCGTCTATCTCGAAAACAATCGGTCTTACCGAAAACGTCACTATGTACTTGAATAAAGAAGACGCAATTCTCTATAACTTTGATCTTATATGTTTTATAGAAATGTCCAACCGTTCCGGAGATATATCCTCCGGAAAAGTGGCAATTTAAAGAAAAACAACTTTTTACCTCATGTTTTTTGGTCAACACTTTTTTACATGTTGTAAACTATTCATCCTAGAAAAACTCTCTCTTCAAGACAGTTGTAGAGAATACTGAACGATGAAGATGTTGGGGGCAGAAGCCACCATGTGTAATTGAATGTTGCCACTTTTCCGGAGGGTATATCTCAGCAACGGTTGGGAATTTCTATAAAACGTGTAAGATCAAAGTTGTAGAGAATTTTGTCTTCTTTATTCAAGTATATGTAAAGTGAAGTTTCCGGTAAGGCCGATTGTTCTCGAGATAGAGGCGAAATCCCTAAAAATGGGACCTTCTTGGACCCCGCTCCACCTGTTGCCAACAGACTAGGCGAGAGGACTTTCAGTATGTTCACTTTCTAACCACCCTAATAAAGTTTCTGAAGGAATATGTTCCGATACCACCCACCGGAGCTACACCCCCTTCTGAGCCCTTGACTGGACTATTATTCCAATTCCAATTTCGATTTCCCTGACAACTGACCTTACAGTCCAGGAGCAGGTTCGAAAATCGTGCACATTTGAGTCGAGCTTTCAAACTTTGCAGGCGTGTTCTAGATGGCTGATGAGTTGATTTTAAGATTGGAGGCAATCGCGACATCGCATAGGACGGCTGTTATTCAAGATAGCCGTTGGAAATTTTAGTATTTCCGCCGTTTCAGCGCTTTTTTCAAACTCTTTCCGGGTTGAAGCGCTGTCAAGAACTACATTAGACTGCCCTGAGTTCGAAAACAACCATCGGAGCGATCAATTAATCCCGCGCGTGGATCATGCAGCAGCTTCTTTTACGCATCTTTACATAAAAAAATGATTTTCCATGCTCGCAGAATTTGGATACTAAGGGCATCTCTTTCAAGTCCATTGCATCCCACCCTTGTCCTAGGGTGTCTACAACTGAAATTTCGCCTCAAACCCCAAATCGCCCCCCCCCCCCAGTTGGTGGAGCTACAAGTGTATTCTATGCCCCGTGTACAACTCCCTTTCAAGGGCTGCCCAAGCAGCACAGATGTACATATTTGGTCGTATTTGGCGACTACCGACCAATTCTGTATTAATTTCGACGTCGAAATTAGGTTAGATCTGACGACTTCATCATGCGACTTCTTGAAGACGTCGCACCGACCTAGTGAATTGTAGTACACTTTTGTGACGTCCTGGTGACGTCGAAAATGTATACTACAAAATTACGACGTCGTAATGACGTTGGTATTATGTAATACAGATAAATGTGGTCGTAGCGACGTCGGAATTATGTAGTATATTTGTAGTATGAAAATCCAACGTCGTCGCGAGGTTCCACGATTGAAGTATGTATCGACGTCTAGTCGACGTTGCTTTTGTTCAACAGATATTCATTGTCGTGGCGACGTCGCAAATGTGTAGTACATTCGTAGTACTCAGGTCTAAAATTTAAAGTTTAGCTCCACAGTTATCACTTTCCGGGGGAGAAGTTTCAGTTTTTCGACATAAAATTCGAAAAAGAAAAAAAAAGAAAAAGGTTCTCTGACGATGCCTTCAGCAAAAGAAGGCGAAAGCTCCGGAAACGAAGAAG
>CM075937.1:25179986-25223930 GCA_038030265.1 Corythucha ciliata | reverse complement strand
GGCCGCGAACTGCGCTGCTTCAAAGTCCTGCAGTGAAATTTTTAACTATGCCAGAATTTCTTTGCAGAGATTTGACAGCAGTCATCCTGGAAGCCAAGGACGAGGGCCGGACCCGAAGGTGTGTGGTAGCATCCGCGTACTTCCCGGGGGACGCTGAGGTGACGCCGCCGGAGGAGCTTCAGCGTTTGGTCCTGTACTGCAGCGCGAGGAACCTGCAGCTGATTGTGGGATGTGATGGCGAATGCTCACCATACCATCTGGGGAAGTACAGATGTCAACGCCAGGGGTGAGTCACTCTTACCACCACACTGGTGGTGGTAAATCAGGGCTCGATCCCTACTTTCGTGACAAGTGCGAGGAGTGAGGTCCTGGATGTTACTCTGGTCAGCCAGTTTTTGGCCAATAGTGTCAGAGATTGGAAAGTCATGTCAGAAACATCAATGTCTGACCATAGGCTGATTTCGTGTGAGGTCGAGTTTCCTAGGGTTAGAAGTACAGAGTATCGGAATAGGTAATTAGTGCCTTGCACGAATTTGTGCTAATAAAATCATTATTTGTGAAGCTGTGGGTTCATAGCTCTGTAGCCTGGTGAAGCATTTACTTTTTAAATAGAGTTTTCCTGCAAACTTGACCGTACTAGAGAGCTACACCCCAGCAGCAATAAATAAACAATCAGTTTTTGATAAATAGTGACCCGTAATGAGCTTACTTACTTTAAAATACTAATTATTATTAGGCGAGGGATATAATAGGGGAAAAAAATAAGGAGAACGACTTACTTAGACTTCCTCATAGGAAACCGTCATTAAAACCCTGAATGCGCATGACGGCACATCGTTTATTTTCGGAAGATGACTCAATGCATTGTGTGAAATATTATGAAAAGAGACCCATTGTTTCAAGTCATGTTAGAGAGGCGCAGTTCGAGTGAATGTGTTGGTGACAGCTTCAGCGAAACGTTCATCTTCTTCGATCGTCGTCTTCATCAGATAGTACTTTTTGAATTTTATCTCCATTGCTGGCTGTTTGAAGACGTGGGATTTCATCGGAAATAGCCACAGGACAATTCGCTAGCCTATCGGTTATTAAGTACTTATACAGGGTGTACAAAAAGCGACTGGACAGAGAAAAACCAGAGAAGAGGCAACTGATTTCTGATCGAAATGACTATTTGCACTTTTCCGAAATTCCGCTTTGTTTCCGAGATATCCGCCATTTTCTGACTTTTTCAGAAACAGCTTGCTGCACACGCAATAATTGTTGCAATGGCAAAAATGATGAGCCCATTGGAAAGAGCACAAAATTTTCTATTTAAAGAGCCTATTTTTATCCAGATCAGACAACATCTACTACGTTTTGAATTAGCTTATTAGCGAGGAAACTTAATTCCGGAAGTATTGGTGATTATGGTGATGTGGTCAGAAAATTACGTTTTTTCGCCAATAAGCTGATTCAAAACGTAGTAAATGTCGTCTGATCCGGATAAAAATAGGCTCTTTAAATAGAAAATTGTGTGCTCTTTCCAATGGGCTCATCAGTTTTGCCATTACGTCGATTACTGCGTGTGCAACAAGCTGTTTCTGAAAAAATCAGAAAATGGCGGATATCTCGGAAACAAAGCGGAATCTCGGAAAAGTGCAAATAGTCATTTCGATCAGAAATGAGTTGCCCCTTCACTGGTTTTTCTCTGTCCAGTCGCTTTTTGTACACCCTGTATACCGTCGGTAATAACTGGTTGTGTACTTGAAACGTTTCATTACTCCGAGATGGTGCCAAGAAAAAGAGTCGGAATACACTGATAACATTAGTCTGGAGAGCTCTATACTATTATAATTTATCAACGTCGTTGGGACGTCGCCGACTTACTGATCAGAAAATGACGTCGGTATGACGGCACAATTTCATACTACGAATGTACTACACATTTGCGACGTCGCCACGACAATGAATATCTGTTGAACAAAAAGCAACGTCGACTGTGGAACCTCGCGACGACGTTGGATTTTTATACTACAAATATACTACATAATTCCGACGTCGCTACGACCACATTTATCTGTATTACATAATACCAACGTCATTACGATGTCGTAATTTTGTAGTATACATTTTCGACGTCACCAGGACGTCACAAAAGTGTACTACAATTCACTAGGTCGGTGCGACGTCTTCAAGAAGTCGCATGATGAAGTCGTCAGATCTAACCTACTTTCGACGTCGAAATTAATACAGAATTGGTCGGTAGTCGCCAAATACGACCAAATATGTACATCTGTGCCTCTTGGGCAGCCCTTGAAAGGGAGTTGTACACGGGGGATAGAATACATTTGTAGCTTCACCAACTGGGGGGGGGGGGGCGATTTGGGGTTTGAGGCGAAATTTCAGTTGTAGACACCCTAGGACAAGGGTGGGATGCAATGGACTTGAAAGAGATGCCCTTAGTATCCAAATTCTGCGAGCATGGAAAATCATTTTTTTATGTAAAGATGCGTAAAAGAAGCTGCTGCATGATCCACGCGCGGGATTAATTGATCGCTCCGTTGGTTGTTTTCGAACTCAGGGCAGTCTAATGTAGTTCTTGACAGCGCTCCAACCCGGACAGAGTTTGAAAAAAGCGCTGAAACGGCGGAAATACTAAAATGTCCAACGGCTATCTTGAATAACAGCCGTCCTATGCGATGTCGCGATTGCCTCCAATCTTAAATCAACTTATCAGCCATCTAGAACACGCCTGCAAAGTTTGAAAGCTCGACTCAAAAGTGCACGATTTTCGAACCTGCTCCTGGACTGTAAGGTCAGTTGTCAGGGAAATCGAAATTGGAATTGGAATAATAGTCCAGTCAAGGGCTCAGAAGGGGGTGTAGCTCCGGTGGGTGGTATCGGATCATATTCCTTCAGAAACTTTATTAGGGTGGTTAGAAAGTGAACATACTGTAACGAATACACACAAGTGCAGGGGCAACTTCACCCTTTTCCTAGTTTACAAAAACCATTTAAGTCCCTATCCTTAATTATTATTATCCATATTTAAATCTACCAATACTACAAGTTATTTCTCACCCCTCCCCAGCCCCTCTGCACCAAAACGGAAATCACCGAGACGCCGAGAAAGGGCGAATATTGGAGCGTCAGCAAAACTCAGCGTGAGAAAAGCGGGTTTCCCACCAATAGGTGCCGAAAAACAGATATAAGGAAGGGGCGCTCCGATCTCGCTCTCTCTGCCGTCCGAGTCTTCGCCGTAATCCCGTCTGATCCCTAGGTCCGCGTGGTGTGTCCTCCCCGAGTATAATAATAGGCTTTATACTGTGTCAATAATTCAGTTTTATTCTTTTTAATCACTTTCTTAATTCCCCCCGGTAATAAGCCCATTCCCCAATATCGCCCAAAAAAAAGGTAAGAGAGAGCCTAAACAAATTACAAAAGGATTTAGAAGACACAAAGACCTTAATGACCCACTTTACTGATCGCATTTGCGGGACCGTAGCAGACTTGGTCCCACCCCATGAAACAGGTGTGAACGAAGTGGGGCGAAGAATATCGGAACAACAAACAGATATAGACAATATTTATCGCATCCTAGAGGAAAGATTACCCGCCGTACATCAACAACCCCCTAACAACCACCAACGTCCGACCTCCCCCGCAAACCCTGAACCCGCTCACGCCCAATCCACACCACATGTAAATGCAGCGTCCGTCCGCATCCCTGCAACGACCCATGTAACCATGTCGCAGTCAATGTTCACCCCTCTCGTGACTGCCACAGCAACGCAACCCGCCTACGTTCAAGTACCCTCCGCCTCTCGGGTACTGATGCCCGAACCAAGCATATTACGATCAGGTCCCCGAGATGAACTTGGCCAACACGTCCGGTTCTCCGAAAACTTCACCTACATACCCGCCCCATCTCCCAACAACAACGAACATAGGCCGCACATGGACATCGGTCACCCGCCCGGCGACGCTTTCAACTATCCCGGCCGGCAGGTAGACCGTTCAGCATTCCTCAGAACGATGGACCCAACATCTTGCACCTACCAGTCCATGAACCAGGGAAGTCGCCTCCTTGGCGCCCTCCGGGAGATACCGTCATACTCGGGCGACCCATCGTCGCTCACCATCGACGACTTCATCGCCCAATGTCGCTGGGGATGGGAACTAGCGGAGTGTACGGAGCAACTGTGGACGAGGTCAATCCTTAACAAACTCACCGGAGCAGCGCGGGAATTCATGAATTACGAATACAGCGGGTCCCCCATGACGTCACTCAGCGACCTGGAGAGAACATTACGCCACCGGTTTGAAAAAGTAAACCCCTCAGCCGCGCTTCTGCAGTTAGAGGCAGTCAAACAAACAAACGTCTACCCCCCGAGTCAAATCCCTAGTTTGATTTCTTGCCGCTCCAGTTCATGGCGCTCGTATCAGTAGGTTTGTGTGTCTCACTCTGTTATCTCCATGACAGCGGCAACCGGCTTTAGTTCCTTTACCGGCTTTCGAGTTGTTTTTCCTCTCTTTCAACTGTGATCTCGTGTAGTCTAGTTTGTTTAAAAAAGTCATTCTTGTGAATAAAATTTATTTAATTTTATGAGTAAATTTATTTACTCATATTTAATATGAGTGACAAGTGTCGGCACTGTGGGATTCTCTTTTCAAACCGTCAAAATCTGAATCGCCACGTAAAGAACATTCATAATGACTTCAGTACAAACACTTCAAATCCGAAATTGGTCTACGTGTGCAGTGTGTGCTCTAACATTCAAGAAGAATCGTCCTTCAAAGAGAAATCTCATTTTTTCAATCACTTGAAAAATGCTCATGGTTGGGTGATGAAACATGAAACAAAAACATTCCCGTCATTCGAAAAATTTAAAGAATGGAAAAGTCAATTTGAAGCTGAGACGCAAAATATTTTCGTTACTATTTGTGGTACTGGTCATCAGATCAAGACGCACCGAAAAAATTTATATTTTGTGTGCCATAGATCTGGTTATTATAAACCGGAAGGGAATGGCATTCGAATTCGACACTTGAAGACCCAAGGATCCAAAAAGATCAACGGATACTGCCCTGCGCAAATAAAAGTCACTTTCAAAGGAAACGAGTGCGTTGTAACTATAATATCTAGTCATTGGGGTCATAACCACGACGAATTACCTCACCTCACCCTCACATCCAGTGAACGAATGACAATAGCCGGAAAAATTGCGTCCAAAATACCGTTTAGTGAGATTCTAAATGACATTAGAGGCCACATCAAAAGCCCAGAGGATTTATCAAGGATCCATCTCACCACAAGAAAGGATCTTCACAATATCGAGGCAGAGTTTCATTTGTCATCAGAGGCCGTACGACACAAATCTGACCCTGTGAGTGTTGACGCATGGGTCAAGGAGACGATGGAATGCACGGAGAATTGCATATTATTTTACAAACCCCAGGGCGTCGTATGCAAAAATTATGATACCTTGTCTGCTGATGATTTCATGCTAGCTATAATGAATGAGGCTCAGCGAGACATGTTGAGTCGATTCGGGGGCGACGCAATCTGCATTGACGGTACCCACGGATTGAACCCTTACGATTTTCAACTTATAACTGTTATCGTCATCGATGACCTGAGGCAAGGGTTTCCCTGTGCCTTCCTCTTTACTAATCGTACCGATAAAGAGGCCATAAAAATATTTTTCGCTGAAATGAAATCCCAACTGGTATCAGAATTTCCGACGCCACGTGTATTTATGTCAGACATGGAACCAGCGTTTTACAACGCATGGAGTGAGGTGATTGGTTCAGCAGATCGAAGGCTCTGGTGTACTTGGCACGTGGAGCGAGCGTGGCGGAAAAATCTTGCCAAAATCAGAACTGCCGATAAAAAGAAGGAAACCTATAAAATTATCAGATCTTTGATGGAAGAAGCAGATGTTGAAGCGTTCAAGGCAGCTTTGATCGAGGCTGTGAAGAAAATGGTTGAAGACGACGACACAGAAAAATTTGGGAAATATTTTCAAGATCATTACGCATCAAACCCTACGGCTTGGGCCTTCTGCTACCGAATGCACGCCGGATTAAATACAAATATGCATCTTGAGAATCTACACAAGTGCCTCAAGCATCATTATTTGTTGGGAATAAAAGTAAGACGTCTGGACAAGGCAGTGTTCGCCCTGATGAAATTCCTGCGAGACAAGATGTTCAATCGGCTGATAGCTTTAAATAAAGGACAAATTTCCAGTAAATTGAGAATCCTTAGACAGAGACACAAGAAAAGTTTGGAGCTGTCCACAGAGAGCGTCATCCCCATAGACCCCCATGGAAACACTTGGAATGTCCTATCGTCCAGTGGGTCGGACATGTACACTGTCTCAGAGAGGACAGATTGTAACGGCTGCCAATTGATGTGTACCGAGTGCGGTATATGCTTTCACAGATTCTCGTGCACCTGCCCTGATTCTGCCATAAGTTTTAACATGTGCAAGCATGTACATCTGCTTGGCACATTCCTGCGAGGGAAAGACTGGACGTCTTCGACTGTTCATGATGCTCAACACGAAGCCCCATTGCTCGTAGCACACGAAGAACCCCGAGCTGAAGAGAAAAAAACCCTCGTCAAGCAAATTTGCTGTAATGATGTCAGCGACAAGGTCTCGAGTATTTCGTCCCTTCAATCCAAGAAAGACGGTGTAAAACGAACCTTGGCCGCGCTTGCGGAACAGGTACGACTCTATCACTATCCACATAGCTCTGCTGTGTGTTTTTTGTTTTTTTAAAATAAATAATAATTGACGTTGTGTTATAAAAGGTGGATCGGCTCAATACTGCTGAGGAAGTGGATGCTCTGGCCAAACTACTTCAGCCTATCCAGCCTACTCTCGTCGCCCTTCGAACAAGCTCCGGAACAATTCAGAAGTTCCCGTTTAAACCAACTTGCGATTCAACCAAAAGAAAAATGGAGCCTCAGCAAAGATTTTTTTCAACGAAAAATAAGAAGAAGAAGAAGAATACCAACGCATTGGCAAAACCAGACCAACAAGAAAAAAATTTAGCTATGTTTTCGTTGGTTCATTCTTCAAATTCGATTAACGTAACCAACAATGAATGAACATTCATAATGATTGGCTCCCCTCCCTTGTATCTTGATGAATTTATGATAAACCCTTATTCATTCAGACAACGTTCACTTCCCTAACCGATGAGGTACCTACCTGATAGTAGTACTTTTATTATGATGTTTTTGATGATTCGGTTATTAGTCGTATTATTAGTGTTTGTTTTTAATGATGATTTCAGTTTGAACGCCTCCTACCTGTGATCTATTTTTTTGTCATAAAGTGATTATAGGCAACTATACCTATCCAAAAATGTATTTTCGTTTATTTTTCATCCCTTTGTCCTCACTAAAGAAACCTAACGGCTGTCTACTGACTGCTGCATTTTCATACTAGTGAGGAATAGAAAGTTAATAAGTATATAAGATTTAATTCCAGAAACGACGTAGGTATCAGTAATAATAATAATAATAATAATAATAATAATAAGCATTAAAAGCAGAGTGTGAGGAGCTCGTCTTTACAACGATCCAATTCCTTTTTATAGAAAAAAAAATCGAATTATTGATAAGATTCATATTACTACGTAAGTACCTACCTACCAAATGACTTTTTACTTTATTGTGGTCAACGTCTTCGTTGGTACCAAGAGAGAAAAGAGCGCGTTTACAAAAATTAAAAATACGAGGGGAATGCGGTTGCACAGGACGAGCACTGCAGCGCTACAAACCGCTAGCGGGTGAGAATCAAACTAAGGATTTGACTCGGGGGGTAGACGTTTGTGTCAAACAACTGCCCGGCGAAAATGTTGACGCCTATGCGTTACGTTTTAGTAAAGCGCTAAGGGGCACCTCCATCAACGACACTTCGGCTCTTTCCTTCTTCCTCCGGGGGCTAAGACGTTCACTGGCTGAAAAAGTAGCAGGACAACGAGTGACGTCTTACTCACAGGCACAGCTCTATGCCAGGGAGCTAGAGGACGCCGATCAACTGCTTAACCCCTCTGTACACCCCGCCACGGTTCACTGGGCAAAAACTACATCAGATACCCCCCTAATTGATCGCAATAATCGTGAAAGAAGTGGAACACCCCCCAAACCACCACGATCTCCGAACAGAAATCGCAGTCCACCCTCAGAACGATTCTCACCACGTCCGCGAGGAAGTAACGCCAGATTGACCCACCTTCTAGCCAAACCCTGCCCAACCTGCAAAAATCCAGGTCATCTAGCTCGGGACTGTGGTCTCAAGCAACGGCTGTCGTGCCAAATTTGTAAGAAAATTAACCACAGTGCCAATCTTTGCCCTTGGCGTTACAGAAATAACCGCTCCCCCCCACCATCAGCTCCACCAAGCGAGGAACAGGATGTCCCACCCCCACGAACCCACGAACAGCCGAATGCTAGCCACGACGAACGCAACTCGAGAAATTTTAACCAGTCCCCAAACGCAAGAAGGGGCTCCGCTGGGGCCCCTCACCCCTACTAATCCCCCAATCGAAGCCAAACGAACAAAAAACTTCAAAAAATTATAGGACCCGGACTTCAACTCAGCACTTACCGAAAACTAGGAACCAAACGCACATCAGATCCGACTATCAGTACCCGACAAAAATCGTACCCTACGCCACCGTCAGCCCCGGGCAACCAATCCCACTCTCCGGCGCAGGAGAACTCATCGTCCCCGCGACAATCAACGGAAAAACGGGACCTCTCCTCCTCGATACTGGGGCAGAGGTCACTCTCGTCCGACCAGAGTTGGTACCTGGCCCATACGAGCCACGGTACGTTAAAATTAAAGGCATTTCGGGGCACACTATCAACGTCCTCGGCAGTAAAACGTTCCACATACAAATCAGCAACCATCCTCCCCAAATCGCCGTCGGTTACGTATGTGACCTCCCCGGGGACATTATAGGAATCATCGGGTGTGACACTCTCCGAACCTGGGGAGTAACCATCGACATGCTTCGAGGCACCCTAACCATTCAGAACCCTCGTAGCGACCTACATCCCGTCACACCGACATCACCGCAGCTTCAACATACACCCATGTCTGTTTTCTTCATCGTTGCGAAACAACCTTCAACCCACGCCTATCGAGCAACCACCACCACCCCTCTGACAATACCTCCGAGCTCAATGGTCATCACCCACCTCGCAATGAAGGGCGGAGGAGTCCCGCACTCCAAACTGCCAGCAGACGCTTACGCCGGCACATACGCTCTGCTGCCACGAAAATTGGACAACGTGCTCATTCATTTAGAATCTCACTAAACGGTATTTTGGACGCAATTTTTCCGGCTATTGTCATTCGTTCACTGGATGTGAGGGTGAGGTGAGGTAATTCGTCGTGGTTATGACCCCAATGACTAGATATTATAGTTACAACGCACTCGTTTCCTTTGAAAGTGACTTTTATTTGCGCAGGGCAGTATCCGTTGATCTTTTTGGATCCTTGGGTCTTCAAGTGTCGAATTCGAATGCCATTCCCTTCCGGTTTATAATAACCAGATCTATGGCACACAAAATATAAATTTTTTCGGTGCGTCTTGATCTGATGACCAGTACCACAAATAGTAACGAAAATATTTTGCGTCTCAGCTTCAAATTGACTTTTCCATTCTTTAAATTTTTCGAATGACGGGAATGTTTTTGTTTCATGTTTCATCACCCAACCATGAGCATTTTTCAAGTGATTGAAAAAATGAGATTTCTCTTTGAAGGACGATTCTTCTTGAATGTTAGAGCACACACTGCACACGTAGACCAATTTCGGATTTGAAGTGTTTGTACGGAAGTCATTATGAATGTTCTTTACGTGGCGATTCAGATTTTGACGGTTTGAAAAGAGAATCCCACAGTGCCGACACTTGTCACTCATATTAAATATGAGTAAATAAATTTACTCATAAAATTAAATAAATTTTATTCACAAGAATGACTTTTTTAAACAAACTAGACTACACGAGATCACAGTTGAAAGAGAGGAAAAACAACTCGAAAGCCGGTAAAGGTACTAAAGCCGGTTGCCGCTGTCATGGAGATAACAGAGTGAGACACACAAACCTACTGATACGAGCGCCATGAACTGGAGCGGCAAGAAATCAAACTAGGGATTTGACTCGGGGGGTAGACGTTTGTTTGTTTGACTGCCTCTAACTGCAGAAGCGCGGCTGAGGGGTTTACTTTTTCAAACCGGTGGCGTAATGTTCTCTCCAGGTCGCTGAGTGACGTCATGGGGGACCCGCTGTATTCGTAATTCATGAATTCCCGCGCTGCTCCGGTGAGTTTGTTAAGGATTGACCTCGTCCACAGTTGCTCCGTACACTCCGCTAGTTCCCATCCCCAGCGACATTGGGCGATGAAGTCGTCGATGGTGAGCGACGATGGGTCGCCCGAGTATGACGGTATCTCCCGGAGGGCGCCAAGGAGGCGACTTCCCTGGTTCATGGACTGGTAGGTGCAAGATGTTGGGTCCATCGTTCTGAGGAATGCTGAACGGTCTACCTGCCGGCCGGGATAGTTGAAAGCGTCGCCGGGCGGGTGACCGATGTCCATGTGCGGCCTATGTTCGTTGTTGTTGGGAGATGGGGCGGGTATGTAGGTGAAGTTTTCGGAGAACCGGACGTGTTGGCCAAGTTCATCTCGGGGACCTGATCGTAATATGCTTGGTTCGGGCATCAGTACCCGAGAGGCGGAGGGTACTTGAACGTAGGCGGGTTGCGTTGCTGTGGCAGTCACGAGAGGGGTGAACATTGACTGCGACATGGTTACATGGGTCGTTGCAGGGATGCGGACGGACGCTGCATTTACATGTGGTGTGGATTGGGCGTGAGCGGGTTCAGGGTTTGCGGGGGAGGTCGGACGTTGGTGGTTGTTAGGGGGTTGTTGATGTACGGCGGGTAATCTTTCCTCTAGGATGCGATAAAAAATATTGTCTATATCTGTTTGTTGTTCCGATATTCTTCGCCCCACTTCGTTCACACCTGTTTCATGGGGTGGGACAAAGTCTGCTACGGTCCCGCAAATGCGATCAGTAAAGTGGGTCATTAAGGTCTTTGTGTCTTCTAAATCCTTTTGTAATTTGTTTAGGCTCTCTCTTACCTTTTTTTTGGGCGATATTGGGGAATGGGCTTATTACCGGGGGGAATTAAGAAAGTGATTAAAAAGAATAAAATTGAATTATTGACACAGTATAAAGCCTATTATTATACTCGGGGAGGACACACCACGCGGACCTAGGGATCAGACGGGATTACGGCGAAGACTCGGACGGCAGAGAGAGCGAGATCAGAGCGCCCCTTCCTTATATCTGTTTTTCGGCACCTATTGGTGGGAAACCCGCTTTTCTCACGCTGAGTTTTGCTGACGCTCCAATATTCGCCCTTTCTCGGCGTCTCGGTGATTTCCGTTTTGGTGCAGAGGGGCTGGGGAGGGGTGAGAAATAACTTGTAGTATTGGTAGATTTAAATATGGATAATAATAATTAAGGATAGGGACTTAAATGGTTTTTGTAAACTAGGAAAAGGGTGAAGTTGCCCCTGCACTTGTGTGTATTCGTTACAATACTGAAAGTCCTCTCGCCTAGTGGGGTGGCAACAGTGGAGCGGGGTCCATCCAAGAAGGTCCCATTTTTAGGGATTTCGCCTCTATCTCGAGAACAATCGGCCTTACCGGAAACTTCACTTTACAGATACTTGAATAAAGGAGACAAAATTCTCTACAACTTTGATCTTATACGTTTTATAGAAATTCCCAACCGTTGCTGAGATATACCCTCCGGAAAAGTGGCAACATTCACTTTTGGGGGGTGGCTTCTGCTCCCAACATCTTCATCGTTCAGTATTCTCTATAACTGTCTTGAAGAGAGTGTTTTTCTAGGATGAATCGTTTATAACATGTAAAAATGTGTTGACCAAAAAACATGAGGTAAAAAGTTGTTTTTCTTTGAATTGCCACTTTTCCGGAGGATATATCTCCGGAACGGTTGGACATTTCTATAAAACATATAAGATCAAAGTTATAGAGAATTGCGTCTCCTTTATTCAAGTACATAGTGACGTTTTCTGTAAGACCAATAGAGGCGAAAATACCTCCCTTCTAGGAGGGGGACCTTCTAGGACCTCCTCCACCTGTTGCCAACTCCCTAGGAGAGAGGACTTTTAGCATGTTCTATGTTCACTTTCTAACCACCCTTGACAAGTTTCCGAAGGAATATGTTCTGATACCGCTCACCGGAGCTATGTCCCTTCATTGACTGGACTATAATTGGAATTGGAAGTTTGAGGCACGTTTTAAAACTAATTCATTCGAAACTTAATTTACCTAGTAACAAACATCCGAATACGGAACTACAAACAGCACAATGGTTGATATGAATTTGTGAATACCCTAAACGCAAACCGCTTCATCAATTACTCATTATGAAATGTAGAACCTAGTACCCAAAGAAATTTTGACAATTTTTGCATTCACATTATCTAGATTAACAAGGACTTCAAATTCAAGTTCCCCTTCGTGAAAGACAGAGCACTTCTTGAGTCTACGTTCCCATTGTATTTACAATGACGCCCGTGTGAAATTAAATACGGCACGATGCGTATTAAAGACGGACAAAACGCGCTTTTACAACTCGAAGGCAAAGGTGAGTGATTTCTTTGACAAGCGTTAGAATTTCGTGAGTCGTAAACCTTAACAGTTATTTTCATGTTACAGTAAGAGAGGTTAACCGGAGCTCTTCTTCTCATTTCATACCTTGTGTCTGGCGGCAAAGTAGCCCCCAAGAAAAAAGCATCCAGGCGTTCGGCCGCTACATTTGTTGTGTTTCTCGCAAATTCAAAGTCGGAGGTGGATGCGTTTATCGAGAGCCTCAAACAAGAAATAAACGTTCGCAAGAAAATACTTGGTTCCGAACGTCTGGAAGGTATCCAACCTTTCGAAGCGGTAATTGGGGAAGGGTGGACACAGGTAGAACAGGCATGTGTAGTAACCGACGATTATTTGTACAGTTTTGGCTCCATATTGGAAGCGGTAGATTTATGTTTTAAGTGTTTTTATGTATTCGACTTGAGCGACCCCTCCGAGTGTGAACATGTTTGGCAACTTATACAAAAATTGTTTTACGGGATTTGTGAGCCAGGAGATAAAACAATAGCTGGCAAAGAGTAGTATGTTGTTCGGTTGAAGTCAGCTAGTTCACCCGAAGTAGCCCAGTCTACTAATGAAATTGCTGTTTCTCCATAATTTCCACGTCTCCATGTTTTTTTGTTTGTTTTTTTAAGTTTTTGATTACTCTTTTTTTTTCCAAAAAACCCCGCTTTACGATTTTTATTTTTTAGCTGATCTACTGATCAACAGTATATTTTCATTAATCTTTTGTAGAAACTTTTCGCATTTTGGTTTTATTTCAATATACCAGATACCAATACCTATGTCAGAATCATTATTTAACGTGCGCCTATTGTAAATCGTATTTTCCATCAGTCAAGGATATTTTCAATCACATTCAAATAGGCTGCAATGAATACAGGTTGAAAGGAGGAGCGGGTGGGTTTGAGTGTGGAGGCATTTGCTTAAGAACTCGTTGTTACTTCTCCAACAAGCGTCTCTCCCTCCAACTCCCCTTGCAAAAGACTGAGAAGTACTCCATTTTCGTCGCCCCTGAAATCGATTGTCTCCCCCCCCCCCCTGAAGAGCCAAGTACATCTCGAGTTGAACCCCGCCTAGTCGAGTTTTCTAGTAACTTTCGTCAAGCCTTGACTCCAGGGTTGGAACCACTAGCCACCACTTACAAGAGGGAGAGGTACTTCTCTTCAATGTGAACTTTGGTTTTAGCCGAAGATCTCGTAATTGGCACTATGAGAGAGGTCATCGGGCGAGATCCATGTTTTCGTATTGTTCCAGCTGTTTGCCTATTCGTTTCCTTGAGAAAAGTCTTTAAGCAGTTGCTTGAACGTCCGGGCTTATTAACGAAATAGATTTGTGTCTTCGAATATGAACAGTAGATCATATCGTCCAAAACGATGTGTGGAGGGAGACTTTATCTAGAATACCAAATAGCAGGGATGGAAAAGTGTATACCTTATTCTTGTACTTCGACGACTTCGAAACAGGCAATCAGGCTGAAATACATTTTCCTTTTTTTTCTTTTTCACTCTGATGACAGATTAAACTTTGGTAGCACAATGTTTCGACCAGCCATTGAGGAATTACATTTCTTGGCCAGTGAAGGAATTGCCGTGGAAACTGTGAGTTACAAGGGCAGGGTTAGGCTTGTATTCAGCAGTCTTGGTGATAACTTAGGATTGTTGCATTCACTACTCGGGCTGATGGTTGAAGGCTTCACTGCTGATTACCCATGCAGGATATGCCGGATCAGCAGAGACTGCATGGAAACATGCAACCTGCTTTCAGAGGTTGTGGAATTAGCAAGAAAAGCCGACAGTAATATGAAAAAGATTTGCTTCTTGCAGACGCAAGCTTATCAGGAATTAAACAACGCTGCTTGTGGTTAGACGTTAGGCATTTCGACATGTTTTCTAATGTCCGTGTAGATGTCTTGCTTTACTTATGGGAGGGAGTATGCCTCCAAACTAGTCATCGAAGGTTTGATAAGGGAAAACGTTTTCACGTTAAATTATTTAAACGACCGCATAAAGGAGTTCAACTACGGTCCCGACTCTGATAGCAAACCCCCTACAATAAAACGTAATAGTCGAATGACCGTGAAATTAAAAATGTCCACGGCAGAATGCATTTGATTGGTGAGGTCCTTTGAACTGATGGTAGGCAGACAGGTCGAAGAACCACCTGCCGATTTCGATCCACCACCATCCAATAAAAAGAAGACGGGCTATAGTCCTAAAATTTACGAGTATTTTGAGCTATTATTTCTTCTCAGAAAAATTGTTGACTCCGTCCACACCGAGCAAGTGGACCAAAATATTATTTGATGGATATGATGAATAGTTCTGTCGCCTGTATTTTTAATTAATAAATTAATTAAACTGACGACGATGGAAGGGCATAGCCCAACACGATTCGAGTTTCGAGAAAAAATGGCTCCCCGGCGGGATTTGAATCCGCAACCTCTGGATTACCAGTCCAGCACGCTGCCAATTGCGCCACGGAGACGCCTTTGGGAGTCGTACTCCGAGGGATAAGCTAAGCCGAACCCCACCCAGGTCCATTGTTTCTCGAAACTCTAGGCGTTTCTCCTGATCGGTAAACCACGCCGAATTTTATCTTATCTAGATGTTGGACCTGGGTGGGGTTCGGCTTAGCTTATCCCTCGGAGTACGACTCCCAAAGGCGTCTCCGTGGCGCAATTGGCAGCGTGCTGGACTGGTAATCCAGAGGTTGCGGGTTCAAATACCGCCGGGGAGCCATTTTTTCTCGAAACTCGAATCGTGTTGGGCTATGCCCAAATGGTTGAAAATTTCAAAATCACTTTTCTTTGGGCAAGCTGAAACCTTGGCAAGTCGGCTCCTCGTAGTTGTCCCCTACTCAGCACACCAGTTGAGGGACTACCATGACGCTTGCTTGCAAGTGTTCAGGAAACCGGTGTCGAAGAGTTGAAAGAAGAGCTCTTGGCTGGAGTTTTCAGAGTCTTGCATAGAAATGATTCACTTTATGTCACAGAACAACAATTATAATTAAATTTGTTGTTAACTGAATTTGCTTTAAAAAACAGTCGTGCAATATTAAAACATTCGAGGCCATTTTCAAAGTATCGGCTTCCAAAACTCGTACAAATCGTCCAGTTTGTCGATAAAGTCCCGATCCGCCATGACATTTCCTTTTGACGTAATTCTCAGCACTTCGCTTCCAGTCCAAGGCTTCCATTCAACACTCGAGCCATTTGGCGTTGGGTTTCTAAACATAAATAAATAAATAAAACCGTTTCTACGGCTCAAATCTGACGCGTTTTAAATTCATTATACTGAAAAGCGGCAAAATTAGCTAGCAGCTTTATGAAATCTTTGGAAATTTTGATGTCAGCTTCAGGCATTTGTAGGCCACCGAACAACGTCGTCATGTTGAATTCGTACAGGAGTTCGTCGCCGTGGGCAGCTTCTGATGAAACGAAAAACAAACTTGGCTATGAGGGTCTGGAAGTCGTGGTTTGTGGAGGTGGGGGGGGGACCTTTGGTTCGTGTCGACAAAAACGCGTCGGCGAGACTGATTTTTCCACGATGCTCGAACGTGTAGAGATATTTTGTGCCCGGTTGATTTTTCACGGAATCTATGGCGGGGTATACCAGGTGTGCGTCGCCATAAATCTAAAAATTAGGGGGAAGAGAGGCGGGGGCTGACGTTATTTTGTTTGGATTTTACCTAGTTAAAAGGTAATACCTACGTGAGAAATTTTCAACGCGACGTCTTGCCCATTGTCAGCGTCGATGTATCTCGCTTTTATTTTAGTCAATTTATCGGTCTCGTTGGGGTGTAAGCGTGTTATAAAGCTTAAGGTGCCTTCTAAAGTGTCGACTTTTTTCATGCCCTGTCCGTCGTTTAACGCGTTGACTAAAAGCAAAGGAAAAATAAAAAACGTTAGGTCATTATATTAGTGGGGAAGGATCGTCTGAAACCAACTCATCAAGCCAAGAATATGCTCTCCATTCGCGAAACTCGTCACCCAAGGTTTGGTCGCGGCCACACCAATCGGATTGAACGGAATCACAGCTCCAGGAGCGTCCGGTTCGACGCACGGTCGAAAAGCGAGTGCGGCAAAAGCCGGATTCAGTGTGGCGCGAAGCAAATCATCCGCGTCAGCGCCCTGCAAACAGAGCAAAATATCTTCCTTCGACAAGTGACAGCCGACGCTTTCAGCGAACAGGGTCGAGTGACTTTTGATGGCACCCGGTTTAGACAGGGACCAGACATAACTGATGGTTCCCGAGGTCGAGAATCCTCCGCTTATTAAATCTTTGATAGGTACCAAAAACAATTTAGGTAAAAATTTAGCCCTTCCCCCCCATGTCACCATAATTGTACCTCTTGTACTGGGTGACAGAAGAAGGTGTTGAACGCTAGCCGCACCTGCCGACTCGCCAAAAAGGACAATTCGATCGGGATCGCCTCCAAAACTGTGAATGTTGTCTTTGACCCAACTCAAAGCGAGGGCCTGATCTTTGAGGCCGAAATTTCCAGGTATCAGATCGTTTTCAAGGCTTAGAAAACCGAAAATATTTAATCGGTAGGTGTGAGTGACGAGAATGACGTCTTCGTCCATGATGTAGTCGGCTATGGCTCTGGGGCCCGGTCCACCGAATTGAAAGCCACCACCGTGGATGTAGAACAAAACTGGAAGATTGTTCTTGGCTTCCTTTTTCGAGGAAAAACGCGATAGAAGAAGAATACGTTACAAGTTATACGTTACAAACACGTTTGATATATATATATATATAACTTTTCGTACCCCTGGAACGTAAACATTCAGATACAGACAGTCCTCGGAGCCTATTGGTTGAGACGCCACTGCTGGGTTGGGATGAAAAAAGTTGTACTGAAAACAAATAGGGCCATCCTTGGTAGCGTCCAGTTCACCCTCCCATTTCCCGAAAGGCTCCGGGTTCTATAACGAGATATCTTTGAGCGTTTGAGTCGCACCGCGTTCTATGACGACTGTAGAAAAGTTTATACCTTGAGTCTTAGCGAACCAACAGGCGGTTTCCCGTACGGAATTCCCGTGAACGCCATATACTGTCGACCATCGCGACTCTCACGAGTCCAACCACTGACGCTTCCCACGGGGGTTTTAATGTTTGTGCACCTGATCAACTCGATGACGAGCATCAATACGGTGGTCAGAATACAACAAAACATATTTCACTTAGAGACTCGCGGAGGGAAAATGGACTCGCCCGCGGGGTGGGAAACTTTTATTTGTAAGATTCCCCCTCTCTACCATTTAAGTTGAATTTCTTTTTTCTTCTACACTACTGCGGAAAAACGCTTAGAGTTGAATGAATCACGGTGTAATTGTACGTTACCGAGTGTTTAATGTTCCTTGACGTTTCGCCCGCTTTGGTTATTAATGGCTGACGAGGTTTAATATTTGTTATTAAACTTAATAAACATTCTGAGTGGGCGATCTCGTAGCCCCCGCAGCATTGCCATTCCTCCAAAAGAGGTCTTTTCGCTCAGTTGCCTTGCTCAAGGGGCCATGAAGAATGAAGCCCATCAATTTGAATTCTATGTATAAAATCCTGCCATTCCCGTTTTTTTTTCGGGTTTTTTCGCTTATAACTCCAAGAATATTAATCTTAGAGAATCGAGCTACTGTGCAATTGATTCAGCAACAAAAAATATTCCATAAACCAAACCGGAAACGTATTCGTTGCGATGCGTTGGGAGGGGTGAGGATTTTTTGAAACACTTATTCCAAAAGACACGTTTTTTCAGAAATTTTATGCCAGAACTCGACAAGTGATCATCCATGGACTTGGGGTTATTTTTTATCGATTCAGCACACAAAACTACATAGGATTAGACACCCCGTTTGGGCAAATTGGTACACCTCTTAAAGAGATGAAGTGGCCAACGTCTAGCTTTTCTTAAGAAGATGATGGCCACACCGTATCGCTGCGTCGAGGATTCGAAGAGTCCTCAAAGAACACATCAAAAGACAATTTTTTGAGTCACTTTTGAAGTTGGGCAGAATTTGAGGGCCTTAAACTCAAAAGCGAAGTGGTATCTGCTGAATGAAAAATGAAAATATTTACCTTTTAGAACGCTCGAAGTGAGCTGCAAAAATTCCTCCGGTACATTCTATTCTCCTCATCATTAGGAACCAAAACGTGACAAAACCTACGCCGTTGCCCCTTGCACCCTTCCTATAGTGTAATTCGGCGTTTCTAGATCTTTACAGCTTCGACATTACGAGAATATGATGTGCATGGAGCTGCAGAAATTCCTCCCTGGAGGAGCTCAAAGGAAATTATATTCTGCTGGTAAATTGGGAGACCAGGGGCCGTAGTTGGAGTTGTCGGTAAAAACTCAGTGAGGTGGTTGCTATGGCGGGATAGTATTATTTCTGATGTAGCGTCCTTGGATACCGCTTGCGAGATTTCTTTCCCGACAACTCTAAAGCTCTGTTCACACGATGCAATGTTTGAAGCTAAATTGTATGCTGGATTTTTAAAAACATCCCGTCACTACTCAAGGAACATATGTTTTTAAAAAACCAGCATGCAATATAACTTCAAACATTGCATCGTGTGAACAGGGCTTAACTAAAGGCCCAGAACTTCACAAAAACGACAATATTGCCCCTTTTATCCAGTGTAATGATGCAGATTTTCGATTCCTCGTATTAAGAGAATATTATGCCACCGGCCCAGCAGACGTGGCCGAGGTCGTTAGGGCGTCGACTCTCATGTCCAGGTATCGTCTGCTGAGTGGGTTCGATTCCCACTACAGGCAGGATTATTTTAAGGAAAAAAAATGTAAGCTCACGTGAAAAATAGTGAAGTGTGTGCTTTCGCCCTCGTCCACGATACCGTATGGTAGTTGGACGTAAAGCACGTTGGATTTACCACTCCCACTTATTCAAAAGTATTATGCCACTGCATAATACCCCGAAAAACACCCACACCATGCATGCATGCTACTGCTGCATGCTAGTTCAGTGTGAATGACGCCTTAGATCCTGGCTCGGCTGCAAAAGAGCTCTTGTGCTTGACTCTTCAGATATGAAAAAACATTATCTCAAAAGTCATTGGTCTCAAAAGTGCCAAAATGCTTTCCAAACACTGAATTCTTTGATATCTTCACAGAGCACGCTCGTGCGTTATTCGCTAGATCTTCTTTTGGCTGTTTCGGCAGACGCAAGCACAAAAGGGTTAGGTGCGGTCTTGCTCCACAAGATGCCGAATGGGCAAGAACGCCCGGTAGCTTTTGCGTTGAGAATTCTTAATCTGGCTGGAGCCCCATGTTCGGCCCTTGATAGAGAGACATTAGCCCTTGTTTTCGCGTTGAAGAAATTTAACCAGTACATTTGAGGTAGAAAATTCATACTTCGAACTGATCACAAACCCTTGATGCAGATCTTGGGGGAAATCCCGAAAATGGTTGCGAACCATTTAACGAGGTGGGGTTTGATTATTCGGAGTTACGACTACGAAGTCGAATACATTAAGGGCAAGGAAAACGTGCTTGCTGATTCACTTTCGAGATTTCTCCTCGGAAACGTAGGGCCCAGTCGAGTAGAAAAAGTGGGTAAGGCTCGCGCGTCGCATTTACTTCATCTTCACCAACGTAAAGCGTTGTTAGCGGATAAAGTTACGCTGCGCATTAAACATTTCATTGAATCCGGATGGCCGGAGAAGAAGAATCTTGACAACAATTTGCATTCTTTCTTTGAGGAGAGAGACGAGCTGTCATTGGAGGAAGGAATTCGGATGTGGTTCGGAAACTGCGAAAAAAGTTTCTCAGCATGCTCCATAAAGGACATCCAGGCATCAGAGCAATGAGGGACATCGCTCGCGTTCATATGTGGTAGCCACGTATCGACAAAGACGTCGAAACATATTTCAAAACATGTAAACCGTTTCAGGAGCCAAGGCCTAAACTCGAAGAAATGCCCATATGCACGTGGGATGTACCCGCTCAGCCCTGGAGCAGGCTACACATCGACTACGCCGGTCCATTTGAGGGTTCACATTGGTTGATCGTGGTAGATGCTACTTCAAAATGGATGGAAATCGTTCAAATGAAGCTTACAACATCTTCACTAACAATTGAGGCAATAAAAGACATTTTCTGCCAACATGGCCTTCCATATTCTATTGTGACGGATAACGGTCTTCAGTTAGATAAATGTTATAGACCAAGAACATCGTTCGGATTTACCAACGAAATGAGTATGGTATAGATGAATACAATTTTTAATGATTGTCACTGAAACTATCGACTACAGTCCATTCAACGTCCCCCCTCGGCTTCAATAGTATGTATGTATGTATGTATGTATGAAGTTGCAGTGAAAACGAAAACCACAAAATTAGGAGGAGCAAGGGGAAAACAATCCATAATTCTGAGATATCTTCTTTCTTCTATAGATCGATAAGTTTTTTATGGACCGAAAGAAGTGTAAATTCAGTTAACTTTATTTTTTTCTCTTGAACTCTCGTTTTGTTCTATTTCGTTTCATTCGTGCTGACGCTTCTATATTTATATATTTTATCCTTAAGCATCTACGTCTTGTGGCGTGACGTGAGATGAGTGAGGGCGATGAAAAAACGGGGGCGAGTAAAAAGCGAAGACTTGCCGAACCGGAGACCACAACTATGTTTTTCTCAAATAATAGATACGCTCCTTCAGAAATAATGGAGACAAATCCTATTCAACTGGCTGGAAACGACGATCACAATGAAAAAACTACGAAACCCCCACCAATAGGGTGATTCAGGAGGAATGTGGCATACTTGCACAGGTGATAGTGCGTACCTGGACGCACAAAAAACGTCATAAAGACGCATAGCCGGAAATGCATTGGTTACGAGATATGAGCATTTTCCTGTTGTTTCCCAGTTTCATCAGTTTTTACGGTAATTGCCGTGTTCACAGCTCAGGTTAGACAAAAAATGACGTTGGATTCGAAAAGAGAACAAAATCCTGTTCCTGAAACCACCATGAAAATCAAAAAATGTCGCTTGCGCGTGACTATTTCAGCCATGTGAAAAGTTGAGAAAGTAGTTTTTTCAATTACCTGATAAATTTCACATCAGTATCAATCAGCTGCTAGTGCACGCATCGACGGGCAAAGTTGTGGAAAACTACCCCTTTCTGTGTACTTTCGAACGGTGCCCTGATAGATGAAGTTTGCAACCCTCCGACTTTAGCAATCAAGTTTAAATGCAAAAAAATGTAAACTTGCTTTGTTAAAACAAGCCGAAGGTCAGGGTAAATGTCCTTTCCTTGGGGTATTGCGTTCCTACAATCATGCTCCTCTCAATGCCTGAAGTAAAAGCAAGAATTCAATTCACTACGAGGATCACCATGAGAGACGCCGTGGATGAACCGATGAACTGCTACGTTAGGACTTGAACGGGGACTTGGCTGTTCTATCTCATCAGAATCAGCTCAGCTCAGTATATTGTTGCCGAGGAGGACCAATTAACTGGTCTGCGAGGTCTCCTGACCGTCGATTAATGTCTCTGGGGGTGGATGAAGACAATGATATACGAACACAAGCCCAGCAAACGCGAGGAGCTGATCAACAAGGTTGTGGATTGTGCTGAATCGATCAGACAACGAAATGCCGAAATTCGTCGAGCCACCAGAGCTTTACAGAAAAGAGCCTCCGAGTGTCCACAAGTGGGAAGAAATTTTTGAACACTCAATTAAATGATGTTATGTTGTTATTTCAACTTAAGGTTGTTACTGTAAATTGATATACAAGTTGGAGGGACAAACAATGTACAATGAACTGCTGAATCCATAATTTTCACCCTATAACGCTGTTCATCTACCACCTCAACTCACATTCCATACGCATGTGTAGGATGGTCCCCCCCCCCCCCACTACAAGTTTGCGTCCACTCCCTCCCCCATCCACCATTGTATTTATGTCCGTATTCATGGGGCAAAGTCGACAACGATTATCGTAGTAAAATAATAGGGGTGTGTAAGTCAGTATCAATCTGATACTTTGTAACTGATACTTTCATGTACCGGGTAGTATCAATTGATACTCGCGAAAAGGAACTGATACTTTTTGTATCAACCTGGAATACGAAGAGGGTTCTTGTCAAGACCCGAACCTTGCGGCGCTGAAGTGAATTCAAAACAAGACAGGCAAATTCCACCACGACGGAACGGACGGAGCTCCCACCTACCGAGAAACTGGGCAGTCGTGTGGGACACGTAAGAGTAGGGATAGAGAGGCTGAAAGTTTCTTCTTGGTTCTTGATACATTTCCACCAATAGGAAGTGAATATGAGTATCAACCTCGCTCGGGTATCAAGTCAAGTATCAACCTCACTCGAGTATCAGTTCCAAAGTTTCGCTTTCGTACTGCGTATAGTATAGAACGGTATCACCTGTTTCGCTTCCCTTTTTCTCCTATCCTGTGCTGGCTTAAAAGTTAAAAATGCGGAACTGATATTTGACGGCTTTATATAGATATTTTAAATGTAGTCTTGCTTAATTTCTCGGTGAAATTTTACAAGAAATAAAATACAAAAGTTATAATTACTAAATAAATCTGTCGAACATTATCACTTCATGTTACGATGAAAATATGAAGAGAAATAAAACATTTTTTTTTTTTTCAAGTCAGCCTTTCATTTATTTAGTTTTACTCGGGGTAATGACATAATAATTAGCTATTAGTGTCAGTGAGCGAGTGAGCTAGAGTGAACAGGTACATGATTGGACCTACTCTTATAAGTTCTACGTTCTACCTGATACGACATGGCCACATGGGTTCGTTCGAAGAGGTACCTGATACAATAAGTATCAGTTAAAAGTATCAGGTACTTTCAAGTATCAGTATCAGGCTGAACCTGGTACAGCAAATTATCGTCCCTAGCCACCACTATAAAATAATACTAAAAAAAGTCATAGGAGGCTCAATTCGACTCGGGGAGGGATTCGGTTTGGTTGGCGTGGCTACAGGGTGGGAGCGGTGGGCCAGCGCAGGCGCGGCTCCTGGAGTGGGAGGGAGCCTTGAGCTCACTATTCAGTCGTGAGCCTGTCCCGTCATCATTGTTCACTGTGGAGTCGTGGGTTCGTCACCTGTGTAAGTTTGTCACAACCCTCCTGAATCACCCTGTATATGTACAGGGAATTTGAATAATATCAATCTCCTTCTACAAAAACTTAAAGCAATTTGCAACAATTCCTTTCGTCACTCTACAACAAATAATCAATGAAAACTGAACTTTGAAACCGTTGAGGACTATCGAAGCACTATCGCCTTTCTACTAACAGATAAGGCTGAATTCCACGCCTACCAAATAAAATCAGATAAAAATTTTAGAGTTGTTGCCCGTGGACTACATCCATCAATCGATGTGACTGAGGTAGTGAAAGAACTAGAAGAAAAAGGGTTCGAACCAGCCCAGATGATATGCGTACATCACCCTATTACAAAACATTCTCTGTCTCTGTTTTTTCTCGACTTAAAACCTAACTCAAAAAATTCCTCCATATATGAAATGGATTTGCTTTACTATGCAAAGGTCAAAATTGAACCGCCAAGACCACGACGTACTGTAATCAAATGCACAAAATGTCAACAATTTGGTCACTCTAAAAACTACTGCTACAAGCCACCACAATGTGTGCGCTGTGACGGGCAGCACGCAAGCGAAAAATGCCCGAAGCCACGTTGTGAACCACCGTTATGTGTCAATTGTAAGGGCCAGCACTATTATACAGCGGTCAAAATTTAAGAAGACTCCCGGAGCTGACGGCATTACAATAGAACTACTAAAGGCTCTTCCGAGAAGAAGTATCGTATTCCTATGCCTATGTACAACGCCATGCTGAGGACCACCCATACTCCTAGCAAGATGAAGCATGCTCAAATGATAATGATTAAGAAACCCGCCAAAAAAAGAAGACCCGGCCAGCTACCGACCCATAAGCCTGCTCTCCGCGTTGTACAAACTCAATTGGAGCCACTACTTCCCGACAGCCAGTTTGGTTTCAGGAAAAATCTATCCTGCCCTCAGCAGCTCCACAGAAAAAATACTAGACTCCTATGAGGAAAAAAACATATGCCTAGGGGCCTTTATGGGCACCGAAAAAGCCTTCGACAAGGTATGGCATAAAGGGCTTCTCTCTAAACTGAAACCATACCTCACAGATACATACTACCGCGTTGTACAATCCTACCTCTCACGTAGAACCTTCACCGTAAAGTATGGGCAAGCTGTGTCCTCATCAAGGGCAATAAGAGCGGGAGTGCCGCAAGGTAGCGTTTTGGGACCCTTCCTCTATCTGGTATTTGCAAGTGACATGCCGTCTCCGCGAGATGTGATGATAGCCCAATTCGCAGATGATGTAGCCGCCCTCAGCTCAGCACCTTCAACATGCCTGGCTACGGTTCCTCTACAAGCTTACCTAAACGAGCTCGGAATGTGGTGTAAACAGTGGGGGGTTAAAATGAATGCCACCAAGTCCGCGATAGTGACCTTCACCCTCAAAAGAAACTATAATATGCCATCCATAGAACTGGAACAGAGTGTAATACCAGTTAATGGTATTATTAGGTATCTGAGAATTCACTAGATGAGAAGCTAATTTGGGCAGCCCACATAAAAAACCTGCAGAACAAAATTCGGGAGAGAATCCGACAGCTAAAACACTTACTAGACAGTAGATCAAAGTTGAGTCTTGCTTCCAAACGACTGCTGTACCTATCATTAATCAGGCCGGTGTGGCAATACTCATGCGCACATTGGGGCTCTGCAGCTAAAACACATGTACAAAAAATCCAAACGCTGCAAAACCGAGTGCTACGGATAATAACGTCGGCGCCCTGGTATGTCCGAAACTCCACCCTACATCACGACATGGAAGTACCGTACGTCAACGAAGTCATCAAGGACAGTTACGAGCGCCTTCGAAATGGAATGAGGGGTCACTCTAATCCACTGTTATCCGACAATACTAGTGCGGTGAACCGGGCTGCACCTAGAAGGTTGAAAAAGAAAAGACCAAGTGATCTCTTGGACTAAAAGACGAATTTTACCGTTATTCCTTCTATACCCTACATGTATCACGTCACTATTTATTTATGTTATTATTTATTTATTTATTGCATATCCATATTGTTTTCCCTACAGTAGGTATAATTATATATATGTATATAAAATTACGCTACTGAATAACTAGACAAGTCGCAATTCAGAACAACGGTCAGGGAGAACTAATGAGTTCTGCCCTTAATACAAATGTAATGGCTAGTGCCCTATCAAACTCCTCATGCACAACTGGAATGCCAGTAATTACAGACAATAATGTCCCTAGAACCATCTGGAAATTTGGACCCTCCATTAGAAACTTTTCAAGTTAAAGGGACCACGTAGAAATAAATTAAATAAATAATATACTAGGTCTATTCGTTTGTTGTCCGGAGCTGCACTATTACCACTGAAAGTACTAACCTTTCATTATTTTTTCGCTTTGTTTCACATGATAACCCGCGAGGTTGCAAAATTTCGTGCTGCTCGGAGTAGTCCGGGACGACAAACGAATAGACCTACTATTAACTCTTCGAGTGCGCGGGAGTTCTACAATTATTCTGATGAACAGGGGGGGGGGTGTATAAACAAGAATGAATGACTTCCAGACCTTCTTGATGAAAGATTTCCTCGACTAATTGTAAGAGAATAATATAAACAAAGAAAATAATCTCGTCTAGGATCGAGGTATATGTTGTTATGTCCTTGATGGGGGTGACCCTGACGACAGCATGTAAGGGCGGCAACAATAATTTATTTTATAAAGCGAAATAACATAATCCCCAAAACAGTACAGGGTACAAAAGATCCAATCTTAACATATCATCGGTAACCTGAAAAACACGCTTCGATGGCAGGATGTGGGTAGCTTGAAACAATCGATATATATATCGATTCGGCACATTTTCTCTCCCCTTAAAAAAATTCAGGGTAGGGTTGTAGGAGCCAAAATACATTACCCCAAGCCTAAGCTAAATTAAGGACTTTCGTACAACCAAAAAATAATGTACCTTAGCATAGTTATAATTTCTACTAATTAATATATAATACAATAATACCTACACAATAGGCATAAAATAGGAAGCTAAGGATAAATGCTCTAAGGGGAATAGCGATTTGGGGGTATCTAGGTCTTGACGACCTTCTGAGTGGTGTGCCACTTGACTCCCTGGTTACCAATGGTGGTGGCTCATTATTTTGGGATGCGGGGTTTCCTCTGGACAAGGCACTTTGGTTAATAGGGGGTTGGGTCCCGGGAGTGGTCGATGGAGGACTCGGCACCCTGTTGGGAACGCCCGAAAAACTCGTAGTGGGGTAAAACGTAGGATTCTCGTTTTCAGCCTGAAGGGCTTCACATGAGAAATGAGTTCCCCTACACTTTCTTAGGTGGTCGGCGTGAACAAATCTAGGATAACCTCCAACGAGCACATTATATGTGACGGGACTGACTTTTACTTTTATCCTGCCTATCGATCATTTATCTTTTTCCCCACGGACATTTTTCACAAAAACAGTTTCTTCATTGTCAAAAATTGAATGTTTATAGTTACTAAGATGTTTATTCCGAGTGTCCAGCAGCGTAGCTTGCTTGTTTTGGTAATAGGTTTGCGGATCGGGCTGGAGCATCGTCAGTCTCGTCCGGGGTTTAAATTTTAGGAGACACTCGGCAGGGCTACGCTTTGTGAACATATGAGGAAGGTTGCGGTAGTAAAACAAAAAATTATCTAGTCTCTCCTGCATCCCCGCGTTCTTTTGACCAAACTGGTTGGAGTCGAATAATTGTTTGAAGAGGTTCGCCTTGAGCGTCTGTATGGACCGCTCGGCTGCACCATTGGACTTGGGATGAATTGGTGATTTCAATAGTTTTATTCCATTAGCCTCACAAAACTTTATAAATCCCTCAGAATTAATCGGGGGCCCGTTTTCTGAATGAATTTCCTCCGGGAGGCCAAACACCGCAAAGTATTGCCTTAGACACGCGATGATATCATTAGTCGTGCTATTCCTTACAATGCGGGCGTCAATCCACTTACTATGGACGTCGACTAACACGAACATTGTAACTCCCTCGAATTTCGCTAAATCTACGTGAATCCGATGCCATTTCCTGGTGGCCCAAGACCATGACGTTAAAGGAGCTTCAGGGGGTCATTTTCATGTTTAATTGGCACGCCGGACAGTCACGAACGAAAACTTCAATGTCCCGGTTTATGTCGTTCCAGAAGAAGTACTGGCGGGCCAAAATTTTCATTTTGACGACACCAGGGTGTTGTTCGTGCAATAGTGCTAGGACTGAGTTTCTCAATTTTTTTGGGACGATTATTCTATTGTTGAAAGTTATACATTCTAATTCGAGGTTGAGTGACTCTCTCAAACGGAAATAACGCACCAGGCATTCACAGCTTTCCCCAGTGGGCACCTTCAAAGGCAGACGTGATAGGCAATCCGCGTTTCCCATGCGGGATCCTGCTTTATATTCTATTGCGAAATCGTACATAGAGAGGATCACGGTCCAGCGTTGGACAGCCTCTTTTCTTAATAGGGCATACAGCGGTGTCAACTCACTGGCCATCGCCGGTATAAATTTCGCGTAATAGTGAAGCATGCCCAGGTAAGACTGGAGCTATTTTCTATTTTGTGGACTGGACGCATCAACAATCGCCTGGACTTTGGATTGAGACGGTTCAATTCCTGCACCCGAGATCTCATGACCGAGAAACGTAAATTCTTTAAGGAAGAAACGGCACTTATCGAAATTCACACAAATATTGGAATCATGGAAACACTGGAATACTAGCTCCAACTTTTCCTTCAAGCTTTCCATGCTGCCAGAAGACAGTCATCAAGATAGCAGTGGACCCCTTCCAGACCTGCCAGAACTTGATCCATAACCGCCTGAAAAATATGCGGGGCAACTTTCACTCCAAACGGTAGGCGCTGGTACTGGAATAAATTAAACGGAGTATTAATAGTCAACAGTTTGGAACTTTCCGAATCAACTTGGAGCTGGAAATACGCATTTTTCAGGTCCACGACTGAAAACACCGATCTCCCAGATAGCGAGGCGAAAACTCCTCAGTAGTGGGCAACTGGTAATACTGTTCTTCGACATTGGGGTTAATGGTCCTCTTGAAATCTCCACAGATTCTTATTTCGCCGGATGATTTAGGGACGACTACAATAGGACTAGCCCATTCCGCTGTCTGCACAGGTTTCAAGACTCCCTGATCTACCAGTTTGTTAATTTCCCGTTCCACCTTCTCTTTTAACGCGAAGGGGATTCGATGTGGTTCGCAAAAAATGGGGTGTGCATCCTTTTTAACGTTAACTCGGGCCACAAATTTTTCAATGCATCCCAATAGAGATACTAGTGAGTTATTGCATAACCGTCTGACGGTTATCGTTAACGGTTATGTGACATCATGATAAGCGTAAAATGAAAATTTTGAGTTTAAGCGTTAATCGCAAACGTTTAAAGACCAGTATGAGGACGTGTTTTATTAATTTGTTTGAAGCAATTAAGTGCATCTATGCCCTACCATGTGTTCATATTTTAGTGCAACTATTATTTGCAATAACTCTTTTTCCACCAACACAAACGGCTACGCTTATGGTGACGTCACATAACCGTTAACGTTAAGCGTCAGACGGCTATGCAATAACTCCCTGCTGTTTTCTTGTATTTACTTTTCAGAAATTCTATGAAGTCTGTTGTATTAACGTTTTTTACCTCCACTATTGCTGGGGTGGAGTTAACGAATTCGCCATTGTGGGAAAAAATTATTTCCAACAATGACTCTTTCCCAAAAACTTTCATTCTGACCCGAGCTTTTCTGACTCTGGGAAGTTTGGCCAAACAGGGTGCTAAGTTTGGTTAGGTCTGGGGTCTGGAACGCTGACAAACTCATGATCGAACTATCTGCTCCCGTGTCTACTTCCATCAAAACCGTTTTATCTTCTATACATACCGGTAGGAACAAAGGGCGTGATCCAGACTTACACCCTTTTGATGTCCACCC
The DNA here is from genome assembly GCA_038030265.1 of Corythucha ciliata. NCBI lineage: Eukaryota > Metazoa > Arthropoda > Insecta > Hemiptera > Tingidae > Corythucha > Corythucha ciliata. The sequence continues at coordinate 25,194,165 of CM075937.1, read as the reverse complement.
TTAAGGACCCAAAATGGTTGATGACCTCTTCTTCGTCGGCTGATGCCTGGCCTGATTCAAGTGACTCCTCCTCTCCGAGTATTTAAGTTCCAACCGTGCTATACTTAATTTTTTTTTTTTTTGTAATTTTTTCTCTATTTTAGTGTAAATAAACTTTAGTTTATTATTTAATTTAACAAATTGTTACAATCCATGTCAATGAACCGCCAACGAAGTAATTCCCACTTGAGCCTAGCCGAAGCAAACGTTAGCAGCTAACTTCGGCGCGCAACCATTTGTCGGGCCAATCACCGTCAAATGGGTACATGCTATTTTTTTTTATTCGCACCCATTTGTCATGTACCTATTTGTCAGACCTTTCTCCGACAAATGGGTGCATAGGGGAAATTTCCCTCTCCCCCTATGCACCCATTTGTCCCCGTCTCATTTTCACACAATATTCTGCATTGGGGCGGTTCATTTCCACCCGTCCTCTCTGAATTAGATATTTTTATGGATAAGACGGGTGGAAATGAATTGCCCCGGCGCAGAATTTTATGCAAATGAAAATCGCTATAAAATAGATGAAGATTCAGTCACTATCAACTGTCCGAACACCGTAACAAATCTAGAAATGAAATGTAAATAACGCGGACAATTTTTTCCTACACAATTATTTGTGTAGGAACGTAGTAGGAATCTAGTAAATAACCAATAAATTAGTGAAAAAAAAAAAAAAAACAAAACAAAAAAAAAACAAAAAACGAAAATACGAACTTGAAAAAAGAAACAAAAAACTTCCCACTTTTCAGCCGGTGTGAATGGGATAAAGCCATGCCGATAGAACTATGAGATTGGCGTGAGCGAGGTCATTCGTAGGGGGGTAGCGAATATTTTCGTCCAGGCAGAAGCTTACTCGAACCTCTGATTGAGTGTCCAGGGGCAGCCATACTTAATGTTGAATCGATACTAGTAAATAGAGTAAAGTATCAATACCCAGTAATTTTGGTATCGATATTAATTACTATTTCGATACTTTGATTCGATACTGCGAAATGAGTACTTAGGGAATCGATACTTATCATTCGATACTGAGTACAATTCGATACTTTTTAATCAATACCGAGTATGCTCAAGTAAACGCTCGGAATCGGAGAAGTATCGTTTGAAATTAGTCCTTTAATTGGTATCGAATGGGTATTGATTCAAACTAGTACGATACCCTTTCGATACCAAGTATTTACTTGTTTGAATCAATACCCATTCGATACCGAGTAAAAGTACTCATTTCAAACGATACCGAATCAGTACCCATTCAATACCGAGTATTTACTTGTTTGAATCAATACACATTCGATACCAAGTATTTACTTGTTTGAATCAATAAGTATACATATGTATACTCGGTATCGAATGGGTATGGATTCGGTATCGTTTCAAATGAGTACTTTTACTCTGTATCGAATGGGTATTAATTCAAATAAGTAGATATTCGGTATCGGGTGTATTCATTCGGTATAGTAAAAGTATCGGTTAAGTTAGAGAGTTATAAGCTCGGTGCACACTATGCATTTTTCGTAGCATGTTTGCTATTTATTTGCAGGTCGAAAGAAAATATATGGTCCCTGGTAGTGACCGGATATTTTTTAAAACCGGTAGGCAATCAAATGAGTAAAGTATCGATACTTTATTGGTATCGATTCAACACTAGCAATACTGCGCAAAAATTTGTAATAATAACACGAGTTTCGCCGAATGCTCTGAGGAGTTCTATGAGCTCTCGAGGCTCTCCTGATGACTTTCAGTCGTTCGACTCTTCTGCTGGCATTACGCACCATGAAATTGAGCCAGTTTTAAGTCATTTTGTTTCAACTAATGCATCTTTTAATGTCGCGAATACTTAGAGAAACCGCCTCTGGTCTACACGCAGTATGGGAGGGCGGAACCCTTGTGAGCGCTGCCAAACGGGGGGATTTTTAGAAGCAGTCTTTTCGATTCGCCTCGGGTCTTTCCTCTTTCGGATAAAAGTAAGGAACAGCAAACTAATACCCATGTCTATTGTTTAGGAGAAGAGGGCGACAGTCTTCTCTCGTCTTTGGGCTTGCCAGCCGAGGCCCGAACTAGTTATAAAATTGCGAAAGACAGCCGTCGACTTACCAAACTCCCTGTATAACGGTATCACGGATAACAATTTGATCGAAAAATAAAATGCAGTATTCTTTCAAAATCTAATTTGAAAACTTCAAATTAGGAAAAATTTTACAAAATTCTTTTTTTTTTTAATCTTTTTTTGTTAGGGGTAAAAGAAGTAGCAAATTCATTTGGCTTTAAAATGAGGTCTGACCCATTTTGTCTCGTGATGGTGGGTGAAAAAAACATGGGTAATGGCATGTTTTTTAGTGCATTTCATTCTGAAAAATGCACTATTGGTCTCGTCGTGATGGTGGCAAACATGAGTCATGTCATGTTTTTTTCACGTTTCAGAACCTCTAGAACACTAATTCAGTGGTCTCCGGAATTCATATATATATATCTCTATATATTTCTCTATAATATATATCTTTATGGCTGTTTCCTTGTTAGCACGATAACTCTCGTAGAAGTTAATTTAGCGGAACGCGCTTTGGCACAAAAATCAGTAGTCATAAGACACCGGTCGGTATTGCATTTGGGCCAAATCGGTCAAGGTGGAGGGGGGGAAAATCGGGCTTTCACTATCACTAAAAATCACCAGTTGATTCTAAAGGCATCATATTCGGTACGTATACTCCATGTTAGACTAGCCTTTGATTCCCATTTTAGTTTTTTGAAAAAGTCAAGGGGGAGGGGGTGGTGCCCCGTGGTGGAAGTAAGTGTGTGGTCTTGTTAGCACGATAACTCTCGTAGAAATTAATTTAGCGGAACGCGCTTTGGCAAAAAAATCAGTAGTCATAAGACCCCGGTCGGTATTGCATTTGGGCCAAATCGGTCAAGGTGGTGGGGGGGAAAATAGGGCTTGAAATGGTAAAAAAATCACTAAAAATCACCAGTTGATTCTAGAAGCATCATATTCGGTATGATGATTCCATTTTGAAATAGCCTTTGATTCCCATTAAGTTCAGCTTAAACAAACCCGGCAGCAAACAGTACGAGGGAGGGTCAAACATAAACGAAACAAATCATGGTCTCAACATTACTACTTCTGGGACGGCTTAGGGTATCCGTATACAAAATGAAATGCACTCTTTCCGACCGCCAGCTGCCGGAGCGAAATTTTTTTTTATCTTGGGCGTATTAGGTAAGAGGTCTTTTGGAAAAAAAATGTAAATTTTTCTCCCCCAACACAACAGAAATCGTAGTTTGAAAACTGCGATTTCTAAAAATTGTTTGCTGTTTTTCCATCGTATCCCTTAAACCATTGGCTTTAGAGAAAACCCTCTCATACAATACAGGCAGAACGTTAAATTTACAACATCAATTGTTTTCGAAGTATTTTTCTTTGACCAATGTGGAACGCGTTACAGCTTGTCGGACCATTTGTCATCTGGTTAAAATTAATAATAGTTTTCGTCCAAAAATACGTTCGGTGAGCTAAATTTCTTGCCGTCAACATTCATCGCTTTGTCTTTCCCAGATTTTCGGACACCCTCCCATTACTCGGATGAAAATTTCAAAAACACTTTTAATCGGACAAGCTGAAACCTTGGCAAGTCTGCTCCCCGCCGTTGTCCCTGTACAAAACTCCAGCCAACTGCTATCTCCTTTTCTCCTAACAGTAAAGGATTGGAAATTCAATTAGTCAAATTTTTCCCAAATGGGGAACTTGCACATTTTTCAAGCACTGGTGTTTCTTGAAGAGGGCTCTTCCACAATGCTATTGCTCACATTAAACATTAAAATCAATCAAGGATTTTGTTAGAGCGAATGTTTAAAAATTTTGAGTGTGGATTTGATAACGTCCAAGCCTATTTAATGAAATGGATGGTGTGAGGAAGAGAGGGGTAAGACACATTTTCAGGTGGACAATTTTTCTTGTTATTTGTAACGCTGCGTTTACAAAATAGGGGTTGTACAATAAAATTGAACGTGTTATGCCTTTGTATCACACTAAAACTACCACCAAGTTTGAACCTTTTTTTTTTATTATTAAAAAAAAAAAAAAAATATGACTTTAAGCGTCGATGGCAAAGGGAATTAAAGTCACCACTGACGCGTAAAATCATATACGTATTTATTCAAACAAAGAATAATTTTTGCAAACTTTGTGGTAGTTTTATTGTGATATAAAGGTATCACTGATAAAAATTGCATCAAAAAGCAACTTGCATTTTGCTGCCGAAATATTTTTTGAAAACTTCGTATTGAAAAACAATTGAAAATTTGTTTTTGGTTCTAGGAAATATAAGTAGCAAATTCATTAATCTTTAAAATGAGCGTTTACCTAGTTTTATAACTAGATTACGACCGAAGATATAGTAAAAAAAGTGCTAAGCATTCGTCTACAACGCCCATTTAGGTGAACTAAAAAAATTAATATATTTCTTCAAACAAAAATATTATTCACTTCACACAAATGCAAATTGTGCGCAAATTTTAGTATAATACAGGGTGTTTGGTACGTCGACGGCAATAATGCAGGGGGTTCTTCTAGGTCCAAAATGGACCAAAAAAGTCCATATAAACAAAGGTCCGATTTCCAACCATTTTCGAGATAATCGATATTTTAGTATTTTTAGCCATAACGTTAATTTTATTGGATTCAGCGCTTATAAGTCGAGAACAGTTACACGTACATTAAATCTGAGGGCACTACCGAAAAGAGCAGACATTTTTCAGTGGGAATTGGTCCAGTTATCCCCGAAAGTAGTCGCACTTTTCCAGTAACCAGTCAGATTGTGGAGATCTGTACCGATTTTAGGCAGTTTAGCCGTAACTTGAATGCATGATAGCGAATCTTGAAATGCTCTACAGGTTTGGCAAATTTCACATAAACTTGCCTGATTAGTGAGGATGAAAATACCAAACCCACATCATCGCACCCCTTCGTAAAAGTTTGGAAAAATGAACACATTTCGAGCTAAAAGTGCTTTTTTGGGTGTTCTTTGCAATAGGCCTTTGTAAATAAATGAAAGTGAAAAATGGAATCAAGCACACCATTATTTCTCCTAAAATGATAATAAAGCTTCTTGTAGGTCTAATCGTGGTCAGCGATGCAAAATAAAAACATTTCGTAGCGTTTATTGCACCAATTCATAACAATTAGTAAATAAAATAACAAATAAATGACCTAAACATTCTTTTTTTACAATACATTTTCAAAATGTCCTCCTCTGTTCCGAAGGCAGGCTCTTGCTCTTTTTCTCGTGGCACCCACTGTCACGCGAGGAGAAATGTCGGCTCGAAGGGCCTCAAAAGCTCCTGTAATCTTTCTTCGAAGCTCCTCTTGATGCAGTAAACACGGTCTTTTACCAAACCCCAGACGTGGAAATCCATGGGCGCCATGTCCGGCGATCGAAGTGGTAGTGGAATTGAACCCCCTCGTCATATCCACATATCATAACTTCTATCCAAATACTGGCGAAATTCGATCAATTAGGGGGGAGGGGGCACGATCATGTTAAGAATAAGGCTTCGACGAACATCTTCCCCAGATTTTGCATTGAATGAGGCAAATCGTTCTGAATAAAGTTCAAATACACTACGGGAAGTTTTTATTTTGCATCACTGACCTTGATTAAGGCCTAAAAAAAGTTTTATTTTCATTTTAAATAAGAAGTAGTGTGTTTAATTCAATTTTTTCCCCTTCATTTCTTCGAAAAGGCCTATTGCATAGAACACCCAAACAAGCACTTTTCGCTGGAAACGTGTTCATTTCTTCAAACTTCTACAAAGAGGTGCGATAATCTGAGTTTGGTACTTTGATCCTCACTAATGAGGCAAGTTTTTGTAAAATTTGCCAAACCTGGATGTCATTTCAAGATTCGCTATCATGCAATCAAGTTACGGCTAAACTGCCTAAAATCGGTACAAATCTCCACAATCTGACTGGTTACTGGAAAAGTGCGACTACTTTTGGGGATAACTGGGCCAATTCCCACTGAAAAATGTCTGCTCTTTTCGGTAGTGCCCTCAGATTTAATGTACGTGTAACTGTTCTCGACTTATAAGCGCTGAATCCAATAAAATTAACGTTATGGCTAAAAATACTAAAATATCGATTATCTCGAAAATGGTTGGAAATCGGACCTATGTTTATATGGACTTTTTTGGTCCATTTTGGACCTAGAAAAATCCCCTGCATTATTGCCGTCGACTTACCAAACTCCCTGTATAACGGTATCACGGATAACAATTTGATCGAAAAATAAAACGCAGTATTCTTTCAAAATCCAATTTGAAAACTTCAAATTAGAAAAAATTTTACAAAATTCTTTTTTTTTTAATCTTTTTTTGTTAGGGGTAAAAGAAGTAGCAAATTCATTTGGCTTTAAAATGAGGTCTGACCCATTTTGTCTCGTGATGGTGGGTGAAAAAAACATGGGTAATGGCATGTTTTTTAGTGCATTTCATTCTGAAAAATGCACTATTGGTCTCGTCGTGATGGTGGCAAACATGAGTCATGTCATGTTTTTTTCACGTTTCAGAACCTCTAGAACACTAATTCAGTGGTCTCCGGAATTCATATATATATATATATATATATATATATATATATATATATATATATATATATATATATATCTCTATAATATATATCTTTATGGCTGTTTCCTTGTTAGCACGATAACTCTCGTAGAAATTAATTTAGCGGAACGCGCTTTGGCACAAAAATCAGTAGTCATAAGACACCGGTCGGTATTGCATTTGGGCCAAATCGGTCAAGGTGGAGGGGGGGAAAATCGGGCTTTCACTATCACTAAAAATCACCAGTTGATTCTAAAGGCATCATATTCGGTACGTATACTCCATGTTAGACTAGCCTTTGATTCCCATTTTAATTTTTTGAAAAAGGCAAGGGGGAGGGGGTGGTGCCCCCGGGATGGAAGTAAGTGTGAGGCCATGTTAGCACGATAACTCTCGTAGAAATTAATTTAGCGGAACGCGCTTTGGCACAAAAATCAGTAGTCATAAGCCCCCGGTCGGTATTGCATTTTGGCCAAATCGGTCATGGTGGAGGGGGGAAAATAGGGGTTGAAATGGTAAAAAAATCACTAAAAATCACCAGTTGATTCTAAAGGCATCATATTCGGTACGTATACTCCATGTTAGACTAGCCTTTGATTCCCATTTCAATTTTTTGAAAAAGACAAGGGGGAGGGGGTGGTGCTCCCGGGGTGGAAGTAAGTGTGTGGTCACGTTAGCACGATAACTTTCGTACAAATTAATTTAGCGGAACACGCTTTGGCACAAAAATCAGTAGTCATAAGGCCCCGGTCGGTATTGCATTTGGGCCAAATCGGTCAAGGTGGAGGGGGGAAAATAGGGGTTGAAATGGTAAAAAAATCACAACAAATCACCAGTTGATTCCAGAAGCATTATATTCGGTATGATGATTCCATTTTGAAATAGCCTTTGATTCCCATTAAGTTCAGCTTAAACAAACCCGGCAGCAAACAGTACGAAGGAGGGTCAAACATAAACGAAACAAATCATGGTCTCAACATTACTACTTCTGGGACGGCTTAGGGTATCCGTATAAAAAATGAAATGCACTCTTTCCGAGCGCCAGCTGCCGGAGCGAAATTTTTCATATTTGTTCTAACTTGATTAGAACCGGAGATATCGTTTAAAGTGTACCAAAATTTTGTCTGAAACGTAGATTATGGCCATGTCCATGTCGACGACCCAATTACCAAACATTTTAACTTACATTGTATTTTGAACAGTCCCTTTCATTTGATTTGCCTACAGCCTAATACAACTTGAGTAAAAAACCCTATGGTGGGCCAAAAATGGAGAAAAATTACAAAAATAAATGTTTCGGATTCGAACCCATAGGCACTCTGTAATGGTGAAATTGTGACATAACGTTTAACCTAATGTAAATGTTCTGAAATTTAACGAAATCTGCAAAGTTATGTTCCGACAGCAGGCTGTCGGGAAAAGTGCATTTCATTCATGCGACAACCGACTCAAACCCCATAAGGCCGGTGTCACAAATCGCGTTTACCCAACAACACATAAAGTATATGGGGGTGTCACACTAGAGCGGTAGCGATTCAAGAGCGGAGGAGCGCGTTTTTTCGTCCGCTGTCATGCCGCGACAACTTTCCTGTCGCCCCCTCGATTCCTCACCTCTTCCTTCCTTCTTCGCCTATTAAAAGAGTGACCAAATAAACTTCTTGCACATGCATTCTATTTTTTACGCATTGTTCCGTTATAACACAACCCCGTCCCCCCTATTTAATGTATTTTTTATTTTACTAACAATAATAATTAATTATTAACCACACATTTACGCATTCGTGAAGCAATAAAAATCCTTTTATTATTTGCCTATTGGCGAGTACCGTCATTGTACCGTAATTGTGAGACGTTCTTCAGCACTGACAGCGTCTCGGAAGTTGGTACATTTTTTTGATATGTGAGGGCGGAGGACCTCCAGAAGCTCGTCGAACGTTTTGAGAGACATCCGATAGTACATGAAAAATTTATCGTCGTACTCTCTTATTTTTTCGAAGAAGGATTCGAATCTTTTCGTCCTCCCGTCGGGATCATCATGAAAAGATGGACCCTGACGCGGTGTGGCTTAATGGGGGTCGTTCGGACGACCCGAAGATGAGGGTTGAAGATGCAAGAAATTAACGGTCGCCACCTGTTGTTTGCTTTGGGTCACAGGCCCCAATATATTCTCAATATAATACAACTCATTACAATTTTTTGGTTCGGAAAAAATAATAACAATGCGTTTCTTCAATGATTTCCGGTCGTTCCGGTGCGTAGACTTCGCGACGGTCGGTCTGGTAGCGTCCCTTCGCGCTGTTGCAGATCCTCTTGTCGAACTAACGGTCCGTTAGCGTCCTCTGGTGCTGTCCGTAGTGTCTTCTTCGCCGGCTTCGGCAAGGACAGGGAAAGGTTTGGACAGGATCGGTCTTGCTCGATGAATTCTGGGGCAGACACAAGTGTCGCTAAGGCCCGTAGTATCTATCGAGTTCCACCGGGGGTGAGGGAACGAGAACGAATGTTGACCGGAGTCGTCTCAACGGTCTGGCACGAATGCCTACCGGTGGTCAGGGCCACAATAGGGTTTCCCTTCAACAAGTGTCCGGAGTCTTCTCAACGGATGTGTCGAACTTGGAAGGTTCCCGCAGGTTATCCTGCCGGTCCGGTTTGGATATGCGTCAAGTGTATGACGTCTTTAACAGTGACGGTCTAATCCCCAAAAGGGTTTCCCTTCAAAAAGCGTCCGGAGTCTTCTCAACGGAGTAGAGCTTGGAAGGTTCCCGTAAGGTTATCCGACTGTTCGGTTTTGATATATGCGTCAGGTCACTGACGACTTAAAAAAATAACGGTCTAATCCCCAATAGGGTTTCCCTTCAACAAGCGTCCGGAGTCTTCTCAACGGCTATGTCGAACTTGGAAGGTTCCCGAAAGGTTATCCGTCCGATTTACTGAATCTATGCGTCCGGGTTAGGGCGACTTGAGCCAGGGGCGGTTTAATCCACAATAGGGTGTCCACTTCGACAAGCGTCCGAAGTCTTCTCAACGGAGTAGAGCTTGGAAGGTTCCCGTAAGGTTATCCGCACCACTGGTCAGAAAAAAGAAAAATACACTGGCTATGGGTAGCCTGTTGGGCTAACGGTCCGTTAGCGTCCCTTGGTGTTGTCCGCTGCGTCTTCTTCGCCGAGTTCGGCAAGGATAGGGAAAGGTTTGGACGGGAGCGGTCTTACTCGATGAATTCTGGGGCAGACACAAGTGTCGCTAAGCCCCGTAGTATCTATCAAGCTCCACCGAGGTTAGGGGAACGAATAAAAGACTAACCGGAGTCTTCTCTACGGTTTTGGCACGGATGCCTATCGGCGGTCAGGCCCACAATAGGGTTTCCACTTCAACAAGCGTCCGGAGTCTTCTCAACGGAGTAGAGCTTGGAAGGTTCCCGTAAGGTTATCCGCACCACTGGTCAGAAAAAAGAAAAATACACTGGCTATGGGTAGCCTGTTGGGCTAACGGTCCGTTAGCGTCCCTTGGTGTTGTCCGCTGCGTCTTCTTCGCCGAGTTCGGCAAGGATAGGGAAAGGTTTGGACGGGAGCGGTCTTACTCGATGAATTCTGGGGCAGACACAAGTGTCGCTAAGCCCCGTAGTATCTATCAAGCTCCACCGAGGTTAGGGGAACGAATAAAAGACTAACCGGAGTCTTCTCTACGGTTTTGGCACGGATGCCTATCGGCGGTCAGGCCCACAATAGGGTTTCCACTTCAACAAGCGTCCGGAGTCTTCTCAACGGAGTAGAGCTTGGAAGGTTCCCGTAAGGTTATCCTGCCGGTCCGATTGTATAGATGCGTCAGGTGTATGACGACTTTAACAGTGACGGTCTAATCCACAGTAGGGTTTTCCTTCAACAAGCGTCCGGAGTCTTCTCAACGGATATGTTGAGCTTGGAAGGTTCCCGTAGGGTTATCCGGCTGTTCGATTTTGATATATGCGTCAGGTCACTGACGACTTGAAATAATGACGGTCTAATCCCCAATGGGGTTTCCCTTCAACAAGTGTCCGGAGTCTTCTCAACGGATATGTCGACTTGGAAGGTTCCCGTAAGGTTATCCGTCCAATTTACTTGGATTTACGCGTCCGGTTTGGGACGACTTGTACCAGGGGCGGTTTGATCCACAATAGGGTGTCCACTTCAACAAGCGTCCGGAGTCTTCTCAACGGAGTAGAGCTTGGAAGGTTCCCGTAAGGTTATCCGTCCCCCTGGTCAGAAAAAAAAACAAAACGGGGTAAGAGGCCTCGGTCAGGGTCAGCCTTATACCAACCGGTCAGGATCGAATCACTGAAGGGTCGGAAAGGTTCCCACTTCCCAATAGGCTTTGCCCGTGGATGCCTTGGTAGGGTGTGACGTCACGAACAGTCAAGAGTCGTCTCAATTGACCGCTTTTTTTTTTCCAAATAAAAGGTCGTTTTGCTTCTTTACAAAATTAATAATAAATACTTCCTCTTCTTTCCTCGTCACTGTTTTTCAAACCTGCGGTGTCGAACGGCTAGGTGACGCAAACGTCACCTCCCTCCTGGTGATCGCTTGGATATGAGTGTGCGGCGGACTGCCGTGAGGTATCACCCACTCCTCCGGGACCCATACTTCGAATGGGTCGGTATGTCTGAAGGTGAGGCCGACCCAGTTCTCTACTAGCCGGACCTCGTACGGCAGGGGGCGACAGGCGGTGATTCCCGTCAAGTCGAGCGGGAGCGTCCAGATAAACCGGGGGCCTCCCACTGGTAGGAGCGGTTTCGGTTCGGTTCCAGGGGCGGGGCGTCCGAGGGGGGGTGGCGTTATTCGCCGCTATTTTGGCCCCATCGAGTTGTGGTGGACGTCGTACTACGCTTGTTACTAGTTGAGGTCGAGTGGTTTTGCGAGTTGTGGCGGCCTCGGCGATGGCCCGTTGGCGGGTCCGGGAGCTCGTCCGACTCCTTGCCCTCCGGGTGTCGGTAGTGGTACGTTTTCGCTCCCATGGTGGCGAACTCTTTTCCGGAATTACTTCGGAGTCGGATGAAAGCTGTAGCTGGTCTGGCAGCGTCGACATTGTGCGTAGGACTGATTTTCCGTTGGTCATGGCATTTACCGTTATTGGTATGGAGATTCATAGTTTCAAACTCATTTTCTTTCGTTATTTAAAAGTAATTTTACACATTAAAATGGAAATTAATACATAGAACGTCTGAACTTACAGAAACTGGGCTCCGCAGAATAGGTATACTTATTTTCTCTTATCAAATTATCATTTCCTTCTTTTTGCCTTAGTTATCACTTTACGATCGCAGTTCTAAGTCCTATCTTACTATTGCTATTACTTTTATTCCTTTGCTTTGAGGCGTAATAGAATATGTATAAATACTTCTTCGTGCCTCAATGCAAGAGCACAACTTTAAAAACTCCGGAAAAACTATGTAACGGTGCATATGAATAACACAGCTCCGCCGAAGTGGTTCAAAGCATGGTGGAAGCACCAATAGATTTGTTTGGTCACATGATAGTAGTACTACATATTAAGCGTCTCTTCTCTTTCAAAGAGTAAGTAAAACAGTAGAGAGGAAAAAACTCTTATTCACCGTACAACTAGTCTGAGAACCTCCATAAATCACGCCCTACAAACTATTCTAATGGACTATTAGGCGTTTTCCATTGCAGGAAAAGTGTAGCACGAACAGCATTTCATTGAAATTTCTGAAAATAATAAATGAAAACAACTTTCAATGCTGCAATTTTCCTTCACTAAAGACCGACAGACCGATGGCATGCCGAAAACCACTTTTTCAACTTTTCTGAGGTTGTACATCAAGAATGATAAGTCAGCTCGGACTCGAATTTTTTCACGATTACCATACTTCCATTCCTGTAGGAAACATGGAAGTACAAAACAATGGAACACACCTATATTCTTACTCTTGTAAATTTGGAAGCGTTTGCGAAGAACAGAGCGTACAAATGATTTCCTTACTTTTTAGGCAACAAGGAGACAAGAACTTCATCTGTTCTGGAGAAGTTGAAAAGGAAAGATATCGTAAACGATCTGCTGGAAACTCAAAGATGTGGAGTTATTTTTTATTTCATTCTTCATTACATTTTTGGGAATCTTTCGCCGCTAAAACAAGCATCCTCGTGTTACGCGAGAGCAAGTGAGGCTCGTTCAAATGTGTATTTGAATATTATAATTTATAATATTTTTTAATATTTTGATATTTATTCAAATTTTTATTATTTTCTTTCTCGAAAAAAATCAATAAAATTGAATGATAAAGCAACATTCACTGTGTTAATGTCATTTGTCGAATATGGTTCGAACTAAGTGACGTCATCACACTCGGATATGAAATCAACATGGCGCGGGGTGTTTTTAGCTGGCCCATAAAATTTCCTACTTTGAAAATTCATATCAATTTAAATTTTCGTTGATATTGAAAAAAAAATGCGCCAACCCTTTTCTATTTTTGTCACCTTTTAGGAAAAAATGTTTCCAAAAAATGTGCAAGTGGCTCATTCTGGATATCTCAAACTGATTTCCCTGGTCCCTGGGAGTTCGACTTAACGAGGTTTGACTGTATTTCATATAACACTCCTTCATTGTTGCTGCCCCAGATTACGGCCATTTACCCCCACCCCATTCACGAACGAGGGAATCTCGACGCTGGCGGATAGTTTTCCCTTGTTGTTTAGCCTCATACGGATATTTTCGTACGGATATTTCCGTCACACACGTGCGTGTAGTTAGCCCTAAAATTGTTCATAAGATACTAAACCGCAATACACGAATGACCCCTCTAGTCTACAGCCAACAAATGAAGAAGCTATCAAAATTAAAAATTTCATAAATGAAGTCTAGGCGCAGCCTAACTGGCAGGTAATTCAACAATAACTGATAAGAAGGTGGGATGTTATTGTAGAGGGTAGAAGGTTTACCACAGAAAACGTCAAGGGGCCGTTGGACCTCGAGTGAGAAAACGCAATAACGCTTGGGGCGCTTTTTTGTGAATTAATGTGACAGGTTGGTGAACTACTGTGCCGGGAATAAAAACTTAAGAGGGAAGGGAAACGAAAGCCAAGGTTGAATGGTGAGATCAAGGAATATTCGGGTTCACTCGTGCATCTTCGATTGACCTCGTAGTGGCAACTGCTGGCATTCTGAATCAAATCCAGCAATATACCAAACTATCTATATATACATTTTTTCTTTTATTCTATTCAACGGATTCGGCGCACTTTAGGAAATAGGCGACTTATTTTACCGATTGATCTGTCCGACAGCACCTTTATTTGAGTGTCGAAGCCAGATTTTTTGGGCAGGGAAAGTACTGAGCCCCAAAGGGGTTTTCATCTGTCTAAACGGTTTATCCAGGAGAAGAAGGGGCGGTCCCGATTTCCCACCCCAAATCGGGACCGAGCAAACAAAACATGGTGTTGTCGTGGGGGAAAGAGATGGCCCGGAGTTGAATAGTTCCTGGTCGCCGCGGTGTCTTGGTGGTCTAAGAGCCGTACCGGAGATACGGTGTCCGAGTTCGATTCCCGCT
>CM075937.1:25164398-25179486 GCA_038030265.1 Corythucha ciliata | reverse complement strand
TCAACAAGGACGGAAACGCGTTATCATTCGGGAATGGTCGGTTCCAGTCTTTGGAACGATCGAATCTTATTAGAAAGAGTTCAACATTTTCGCCCTCCTTTTGCTTTGTCCCGTAAGACAAGAAATGAAGAAATGAAAAGGAGGGCATCGAGCAAGGATTCTCGGGGAGATGAAACGATTGAACGAACCCCAACGCTGCCCACGCGCCCAGAGCATGCCGGAAGGTTGGTTCATTGGCAAAAATGAGACAGGCTGGATAAAAGGAGACCTTTTATTCGAGTACGCTGGAGCGCAGCCGGTTCTGTTCAAGGAATGGGACTATTTTGTATGCTCTCCCACCAAACACGACTCACATGATGCAGTCGGCTGACGTCAGTGTTTAAATCGATGAAGTCGATGTGGACGAAGAAAGCTGAAGAGAAAAAGAAGAAAAGACAAGTGAAATGGAGCAAAACAAACATGGGCACCGAGAAGCACTCGTAACGAAAAGAAAAGAAAAATTGTCGATAATGCATTAGTTGCTTTAAAATATATTCATTTATCTACGATTTCAATAAAATGTGCATTTTTTCGATATTTTCTCCCAGGAACAATTTTTTAAGCTACGAGCCAATTAGTTTAAAGCACGTAAATAAGTGCATCATGGTAGTATGCTAACATTGTGTGAATTCTTGTACCGTTTCTGGCATTAAACACAAAATTTCATTATCTAAATGATTAGTTCTTCAGTTTTATTGAAAAAATTAGGGGAACTGTCCGATGTCTAGGGTGGAAAAAGAAAGTGCTAGATCAATTTTAATTTAATTTTTATTATTTTATAGGTGGAAGAATGACTGTATGGTATCAATTTTAATTTTTTTTTTGGGTTAATTGTATTTGATTCAAGGATTCGTGGACAATAATTGGGAAAGGTTTGGTTAATTTTTATATTTTTACAATTTTTAAAGATCTACTACTTGAAAGGGAAACGTTTAACTCGCTTGGCAATTCGAGAGGGTTTCGTTGGTATTTTAGATCAAAAAATGAATAGTTTACAAAGACTCGTTATTTCGTACGATTTCGACTAGAATAATTGATATTATTTTATGGTGCTCGAAAAGCGGGAGAAACTTTAACAAGACACCGAGGATAAAATTATATTGATTACTTCTTTTATTTAAATCAAGTTCAAAATTATTTATTTATTTTGAGGAGAGAGGATTTTTATTAATTGGAGAAAAATTGATTACTAATTGGTTGTTACTTTTCAATCCCGTGGGTGATTATTTAAAACGTAAATTGTACAGACCTTAATTTTCGATGAGTGCTCTGGGGAGAATTTGCCAATTGCCGGGACTGAATATCAAAAGTCAAAATTTCGTCACAAGCCTTCTTAGATGTTCAAGAGCCCGTCAAAAAGCCTCGAGAAGGGCTTTTCCGGGGAATTTAAAATATTTCTCCCGCCAGTTTTTTTTTTTTTTTTTTTTTTTTTTTTTTTATAACTTTCAGTGACAATTTTACTTTACAGTTGGGCTCATAGTGTTAACGTTTTTTTGTACTTTGTAAAGTACTATGGAACATGTATGGAGGTAGCTGCCCATTAGCAGTCCATCCTTTCATTATAACATGTTCATTAATAATTAATATATATTTTTTAAATTGAATTTTTTTTAATTGATTAAGTACCTAGTTAAAAGTTTATCACAGAAGTTTATCACTCACTTAGTTGCACTGTAACACAGATTTCACCTTTTTTTTTTACGACTAACAATAATGCCTACAATTAGCTGGCAATATTACTTAGTAGGTCGACAGGCCTCTTTCTCTTGAGTCGTCTTCCAGTGCGCTGACTCAATATGCGATCAGCGAATCCCTCGAACGTGGGGTTTTCATGTGATGATATCGAGTTGTATTGACGCTCATAGGCAGAGGAGATGACATTTTTCACTTCTGGAATCTCGAGGTCACGGTGGATTACAGAATTCCTGACGTACCACTCTGCGTTTGTTATTAGACGTAATGCACGATTTTGTTGTCCCTGGATCTTCTTCACTTGGGATGCGCTAGCCGAACCCCATACAGAGCATCCATATTGCCATATAGGCCTTATCAACATTAGGTAGACTAGTCTTATGTTGGAAAGACTAAGTGGAGAATTAGGTCCGATGAGCGGTTTTAGTAAGTTGGTACGGCTTCTTAGTCTTTTAACAAGATCACTTATGTGTTCGCCAAATGTCAGCCTGTTATCAAGTTTTATGCCAAGATACTTCACAGCATTGCTTTGAGGAACTTCAACGTCATTCAATTTGATTGGTTTGACATGGTATTTCAAACGGCGGCAGTGAATGTAACTGTGGTGGATTTTTGGGGGTTCATTGTACTTCGCCATTTGCGGTTCCAGTCCTCGATCTCATCCACGTGTTGTTGAAGGTTCCTTGAAGCATTCATCCCACTGTCAGCCCGAGACAGAATGGCTTGGTCATCCGCAAACATGGCTATTGTGGTTGAGGCGGTTTTTGGAACGTCGCTTACGTATATGAGATAGAGAATTGGCCCCCAGACACTACCTTGAGGCACCGATGAATTAATGCTTTTGCTGGCCGAAATAGCATTGTCGCATTTGACAGTGAACGAGCGATTTGTGACGAACGACAAAATAATGCGATAGTAAGTGTCAGGCAGCAGTGGATTTAGTTTATAAAGAAGCCCTGGGTGCCACACTCGGTCGAACGCCTTTTAGGTGTCTAGGAATATTCCCTGGTACACTTCTTGTTTTTCATAAGTGTCGAGAATTTCCTCTACGAGTCTGTGAAGCTGCTGCTGGCAGGAGTGGGCTCGGCGGAATCCAAATTGGAAAGAGGGGATTGCTTCCACGAGATGCGGCAACAGTTTGGGCAATAGGAGTCGCTCGAAAATTTTTGAAAATATTGACACCAGACTAATTGGTCGATAGCTAGTGGGGTTTCGAGCATTTTTATGAGGCTTCAAGATCATTACGATTTGAGCATGTTTCCATTTCGATGTAGTTCCATTTGTGTAGTTCGTAGTACAGCGTTATATATCTGCGTGAGTAGGACTAAGGTTTTTCTTGGCATGTTTTTTAATAACGGTTGAGTGATTTTGTCGCTACCCGGTGCTTTTTTAGTTGGTGATCGTTGAATGGCGTTTTTTACTTGAGCTGGAGTGAAGAAATCGGCAAATTCAGTTAGTATTAGCGGTTCCATTATTTTTTCTTCGACGTTGGCATGAAATGACAATGATTGACTTGCATTGGGGGTAAATTGTTCAACTAATTGTTCTGCAAACAATGATGCTTTTTCTTCAGGAGTTGAGTGCCACTTATTATTAGCTCTAAGAGGTGGAATAGTCTGAGGTTGCTTGACCACCATTTTCGCTTTACACCATAATGAGCCGTCCTGGGCGTCCAGTGCGAGGAGTGAGTGACGTCTTTCGTCGGCTGCTAGCTCTTAAATAACAGTTATTTTTCTTATTCCTAAGGTGGGAAATCGGCGCAGGGACTTACTGGAAACACTTGATTTGCCTATTGTAGGTTGGGGGGGCGGGCGGGGTTCTCTTCATTCCTCTTTGTTCGAGTCTTCGAAAAGGGAAAGGAAAACGGGAAATTAAATATTTTTCTTAATGAGAGATCTCCTTTTATCCTCGTTGCTTATTTTACAACCTAATCGGTCCCATCTCTGTTTGGGGGACTAGAGGACTGTTTTGTCCCAATACACCGACCACTAGATTTAGTTTGTCCGACCTAAAAGTCGGTGTCCGACTACCAGATTACAGATGTTTTCCTAAAATTAATGAAACATTTATCGGACGTCATATCAAAAAGATCCTTTTCTTTTGATTGAAGTGAACGGGACCTTTTTTTTAGACGATGCTTATGCTATATTGGTCCAGTAGTCTTGTGAAAAGAGCTTTAAAACAGAAGAATGAGTAGCTCAAGCGATAAAGAGGCCGGAGTCATGTTTTTTTATTGGCAACGCCGATTTAAAAAATAAAAGAAAAAATTATCGATAAATTTTTAGCCTTCTACGGGATGTCATAAGAATTGATCGCCCAATTTATTACCTGTACCAAACGATGAACATGAGGGAATACATTATTCCTGCAGTTGAGCGCATTCTCGTCATTTTAAGGTATAAGCTCTTTCTACCATTACCATCTGCCATTGAACTACTGCACTGAACCCTTAATCCTAATCCCATTGATTCCCTAGTGGAATCAATTCCACTTTCTATTCACGCACTTTGTTACAAATTTTGTTTATTTTATTTTATTTATTTGTTTTAAGTACAAGAATATAGAGTGGAGTGGGGCGAATGTGTTCACAGATGCTGCTATTTGTACCTTGATTTCTCCTCAATAAAATCACAAATACATTTTGTCTTCAAAAAAATTCAGTTTCGACAACTTCACTGAGGATTTGTTTAGTTCAGGCGGCGTCTATGAATATTGGGCGTCCGCAATGAAAAGCAACTGAGTTTCTGCACTGTTGGTAGAAGTAGATGCGAGAAATCAGTATTTCCTGTACCTTTTCCAGGCACCTCAGGTTCTTTTCAATGTCACCCTGATTTAGTCTGTAGAATATAGAATAATGGAAGGTAAACATGATATTTAAAAAGTTTAATGTTTTATAGATTTTTCTCACTGCGGCATATTTGTCATTAACGATCACGAACTTGTTTTCTGCTACATGCTCTTCTAAATCAAAATGGAGTCAGATTGAAAGAGTCTTCATTGGAAGGGTTGTATACGTCATGGCCATGGAAAGGTGTAAAATCCTCGCTATTTCTATTTTAACGTGTTGTAGGCTCGCTCGAGGGCGGTAAATCAAATTATCTGTCGGACATCTCATCTATGAGCAAAAGAGCTCTTCTTTTATACAGCCTCAGTTTCCTATCAACCAGTTTCATCAAATCAGGCACAAGGCTTTCCAAAAAATGTTGTGTGCTCTCTTTTTTGTCGCTCGTCGGTTTTGAATTAATCTTCGCTGAGAAGTATTCTGTAAAGGCTTTTTCAGCATCGCTTGGGTTTTAATTTTTTTTTTAATCTTATTTCCAATTATATGTACATGACATGAATTATAAGTGCAATTAATCATTTAATAAAATTAATTAAAACTAAACAAACAATACCTTCCTGGAAATTAACACTCCAATGTGAGCAATTGCTCGTGTTAGGAGTGTGACTATTAGGAGGTGTGTGTTAATATTTTCGCTTCTGGCTTTGGCGTGGTTTATTGATGGCTTACAGTCGGCGACTCTTGATTGGAAGATTGACCTTGTCGTGGGGATAAGAATGACTCGGGAATATGTGTCTGCACATATTCACGTCAGATAACGGTAGATTACAAGCCTGCTTACAGAAAGTTTCTCCTTTCTCATCATTGTCCCCAACAGAAACATCCCCAAATAAAGATGAAGGATGTGCCCTTTGTGGAGCAACATCTCCAACTTTCCCGACGCTTTTCCTCTAATCCACCGTAAATTGCATTGTTTCCGTGAGGAAATGCGATTTCTTACTTTTAGCTACACTTTCACTACGTTTGAGCTACTTTAATTCCTCCATTTTTCTTTGCATTATTGTACTGAAACAGAACCCAGGGCATAGTAGGCACCATCCCCGCATAAGCTTGATGACGCACATCTCCGCCAGGTACTTGGTCTGTCCGCAGCTGACGGGGAAACAGGACAGGTTCAACCCCTAACCCCATCCAGATGTTGAATGCCATACGCCCTTGAGCCGCAACGAAACACTCCACATCACTAGTTAAGTCGTTAACCACCGACATTTTCATCATAGGGGCTAAAGCACCATTGGGGAAAGGGTCATTCGCAGATAAGTAGGCGGTCAACAGCCGGGCGGGGAAGTTAGCTCCTTGCAAGATGGTAGATATTGCAGAGATGTATGTAGCGTTATACAACATTGTTCATCGACCGGGGGGTTGTAACCTGGCAACAAGTAAAGCAAATTGACCGCAAACGGTTGTGGTAAAAACACATCCAATGGGCAAAGGTTTGGCGGCATATTGAGGGGCCGGACCTGGTATTTGGGTGTAGCTAACCCCACACAACTCCATCGCGGTGTGGAGTCCACGACACAATGTCATCCCATTCGCGTCATTAACGACACAATCCACGAAGTCCGAAAACGAAGGAACAGCCGCTATTGGGTTCACAGCCGCAGCACCAGGATGTAAACCACAACAGACAAATATGGTCCTCCATCAGGTGCATCCCATCGAAAGCCTGACGCCTCCAAACATCAGAGTAGTAGAGCGTCTTGTGCCGTAGCCTCCTTGTTCAGTAATAATATCAAGTGACCGTGAGCTAAATCAGTGAGGCGTGAATCCTTCGCGTGATTTCGAGTTTTTTTTTTCAAAGAAAAAGTATAGTCAAAATAAAAAAAGAATAAACAAAGAACAGCAGAAACAAAAGGAGGGTAGACAAAATGGGGAAATGGGCTAGTGGGAAAACGTGATTCCTCTCTTTCTTCCTCCTATTCATTACTATAGACCGGGTCGTCATCTACTAGACGTCGATATCTCTCCCTTACTTCTTGTTCTCCATCATCCTCCTCGAACATCTCGAAAGGCTTTTAAGCAGATACATGAGCACTTGTTTTGTAGAAGTTACCCCGGTTTGTACGAGTCACCAGGAAACTTTTCTGCAACGACCAATGGTCCCTTATACTTGTTTTGAAGTTTGGCCGACTCCCCTGTCTAGGCTGGAGCTCGACGCAAATATATTAGCTGACCAATTCCATATTCCACCTGCGGCTGTGGTTGAAACGAGCCTTCCATTTGCCGTGAGCTTCCTGAATTTCGTCTCGGACTCGTTTCTGGAATTCTTCAGGCGGCGTGTATTCTGCGTTATCCAGTTGATCGGTCACCACTCGCAGCTCGGAATCTCTTCTCCTGGGAAAGTAACCGAAAAGGGTGTCTCACCGGTCGTCGCATTGGGAGCATCGTTTAGACAGTGTTCGACGTCTCGAATGTGCTCCTCCCATTCTTCTCCTTGCTCCATCGACGCTCGAATGACCGGCACCACAGTTCGATTGACTCTCTCGACCTGGCCGTTCGCTCGTGCGTGACGAACACTTATGTGGGTTACTTGGATCGCCTTTCCATTACAGAACTCAAGAAACTCTCGAGATGTGAATACTGTCCCTCGATCACACATTATTCGCTGTGGAATACCGAAATCATCGATTAGTTTCGAAAGGCCTTGGACTACTGAGTGAGATTTGGTCGATTTAGAAGGGAACAATCGGGAAAATTTTGTGAGATTGTCAACGATGACCAATAAAAAGGCGTGACCTCTTTTACTTTGCACGAAGGGTCTCCGGCCTCACACTTCCTGGAACTTTCAACAAAAGACAAGTTAGACACATCTGTGTGTGTTGCTTTGTGTATCTTCGCATTCCTGAAAAATAATAATTTTGCTTCATTAGGGCGAGAGTTCTATCGAGTGAGAAATGACCAATCTGATCGTGGAATTTGACAACGAGGCTTTTACGAAAACTTTCGGGGATTACAAATTTTAGTTCGCCAGCATCCTTCCGACATAACAGTCCGTTCTTCAAGGTGAATCCGTCTGCTTGCTTCCGCTCCTCTTCGTCTCGTTCTTTCGCCGGCTTCCATCGATTCGACCAATGTCCCATATATCGTGTATGCCCATAATGCGCGGGCCGACTCAACTACATAAGGAACATAGTTAGCCGGTGCATATTGAGGAAACATGCTAGCATACATGTCAGTATGAGCATTCACATCCACTCTGCCACTATCTATCTATAACTGGACTAAGTCGTGCAACGGTTGAAGAGCCTGCCCCAATTGAGTGTAATCAGCTAGTGGCTTAGTTTTCGTGCTATGCTGATACAGCTGGATGTGGTCAAAATTGGTAGTTAAAACGACGTGAGGGCACACGACTTGTAATGTGATAGCAGTAATTGTACAGCGTGAAGACAACCTCCATTGATCTAAATGCAGCACCATCACATCCACACTATTACGAAGATGGGTGACCATTGCATCGTTATGTCCTGGCAAACAGCAATCCTGGTATAGTTGGATTTGGACTACTGTATGTAATTGGGGTCCTATCAGTTTAAAGCCGGCTGCGCGCCAGCTCCCGGATTGCCACCACCAGAGGCAGGTACCACCTGACCAGATGGTGTTACCGGCGGGATCGGGGGATTGTTTCCGGCGGCCGGCACCACAACAGGATTCGCAGGCACATTGACTTGTGCTGGCAGCGCGTTGTTAGCTGGTGTTATCATAGGATTATTTTCCTGGGCTACAACAACTTGTACCCGAACCGGCGGGTTAGCCGGGGGAGCGGGCGGTGGAGGAGGAGGTTGTCACGGACTCTCTCGTCGCGTAGTTACTAGGGTTCTTCCGAGGCCGGAAAGAGTGTTGACGAAGGGAGTAAACAAAAATATTCCGTAACTACGGCTATAAAATTAAGGAAACAAACTTATATTCTCAAATATTACAATTAGGGACAAACATGACTGAATAAAAATTAGCCTACCAAGTAAGAAAAGCGCGAAATAAAAGGGGTATGATTCTTATGGCTAACTATAAGCTATGGCAAACCTATCACTCAGGCTCTTCTGCATCAAGCCCAGCATGATGATGAAGATGTGTTCATTTGATGTGTTCATTCATTCCTCATCATTCAAATGATCGAGGAAGGCGTGTCCATTCGACAGGCAGCAAAAGCTGTTGGTTGTCACAAGTCAAGCCTTCGAAGTCGCCTTAAAAAAGGACAATGCAGCGAAAAGCCAGGACGATTTCGCAGGACTTTCTCTCCCGAACAAGAAACAATTAAGATAGTGAAGGACAGCGGTGCCACTGAAAAGCGCCAATCTGTTTCTTTCAGGGCCGGAATGCACATTGAAAGCTCCAAAAAAGTCGGCAAGGTAAGGTGTATGAATAGCGCAAAGAGCTGTTGGTACAGGTGTATTAGAAGCGCCATTACGATCGAGGCAATCAGAGGCAAAGGAGAATCGAGTGATTGAACAGTGGACTTGTAAATACTAGACTTGTAAATACTAAATATTAGTCTTGTTTGGTCGCGTTTGTCAGTAGGCCTTGCAGTTCAGTGCCGTCACAATGAACTCCACCGCGTTTCGTGTCGGGTCCACTAATAAAGGTGTGCCGTGTATCATTTTGAACAATTTCGTGTTTCGTAAATATCGTGAAACGGTTGACGGCAGGGTGTGCTGGCGATGTACGAAGAGACTATGTTCTAGTAAAATTATTACGAACAGCGCGCATTCGCAGATATTACAGCATGATGGCGATCATAATCACGACAGAAATACCGATACCTATGTTGAGTGGCATATTGTGAGGAACTCATGCAAAGCTTCGTTCAGTATGTCGCCGAAACGTATATCGGTCCTCGAAGTTCATTCCCCCCACAATTATGGGCCTCCCCTCCAATCACTGAGGTCCCTAGGACTACTAACGGAGCTGAGGCATTTCATAGGCATATCAAGGATCAATTTCAATCACCTCACTGCTCCATACACGAGGTAATTGATTGTCTAGCCAAATTTCAATCCGAGGCTTACGTGAAAATGAATTCGGCTGAACCAACACGTAAACGTAAGCGTCAAGTTCGCAAGGATTGTGCCATCTTACGTTTGCACGCGAAATACGTTTCAGGCGAACTAAGCGCTTTGGAGTACATCACGAAAGTGGGCATACGAAAACAAGTTGTCCTTTAAACTCGCACGACCGACGACTTTGACTATGAATTTTATTCAATTCGTTTTATTCAATTCCTTCGTTGTGTCAATAAATTTATGACCAAATCAGTGCAATTGCGTTTCTCTTTTCTACCTGTCTTTGTGGCGCTTTTCGAGTATTTTTCTTGGCGTTTTTCGAGTACATTACTTTGCGCTTTTCATAACTTCTCACGTCAAGCTGTTGGCGCTTTTCATCCATCATTAAAACAGGATTGGCGCTTTTCGTTAGTAGTCAAGGACAGCGCCGAGCACGACAAGCGTTTCTTTGGTCTGTCACTGAAATCCCTAGGGTCACTTATCTTCAATTATGCAGTGAAGAACGACATTAATAACAACTTTTCGTCAGAACGTAAGCTTCCGGGTCGAGATTTTACCCGTGAGTTCATGAAGAGACATAGGCTGTCGCTTTGTGTTCATCGGAAAACAAGCGTCGCAAGAGCAATGGGTTTCAACAGAAATCAAATCAACCAATATTTCGAGAACCTGGAGACAGCAATGAAGAAGTACAGTTTTACTCCCGACAGAATTTTCAACATGGATGAGACAAGAGTCCAAACTGTTCCCAGTACGCTTCCCAAGCATGTTGCTCCCACTGGGAGAAAAGGGGTCGCCAAGTCTGTTGCTGCTGAGCAAGGGCAAACAGTGTCAATCGCCTGTACAATGAATGCTATTAGACAATTCTTACCTCCCTTTTTCGTATTTGCGAGAAAAAGGCTCAACTTGCTCCTAATTAAAGGTGGACCTGCTGGTAGCGACATGGCTGTCACTGATAAAGGCTATATGAATACGCCAACTTTCGTAAAGGGGTTAGAACACTTCAAGAAATTCACACAGCCTTCGGAAAATAGGCCTGTCTTGCTAATTCTCGATAATCACGTGAGCTTAGACGCTTAAATTTCGCCAAGGGTAATAACAATCACATGTTGACCCTACCGCTTGAGCTGGATCTTCGAGGTCCGAAGAGAGAGCGTTTTTGACCCTGGTAAGTTAACTTGAATAATAACTGCGAAAACTGCAGTTCATTGGTTTTACATAAGTATACATTAAAATGCGTAAAAATTATTTCCAGAAAACTCAATGATTTTGACTCCGAGGAAGGTAGAAGGAGCCTTCAATCTGATTAATTTCTCAAGAAATCAAAAAAACGTCGGAGTTCAAACAGCGAATATCTACAAATCTCGTGTCGACAGATCCGTATCAGTGTCGCCAAGGATTGCTTCGTGCAGCACAAGCTGTAATTTGTGCTGCCCAGTATTAGTTATAAAACGAAATGTCGAGGTAAGCAGTTCTCCGGCCCACCAGGAACCGTCAAGTGAGGCACCTTACAGACGTCAAGCCCTGGCACTACTGTATCGAAATGACGACACTACAAAAATATCAAAAAGACGCAGATGGCGAAGAGAAGAAATCAATTCAGTTCCATTCTACGGAATTGAAGCGAGGTGGGCCTTTTGAAAAACTAAAAAATAGGTAGAGATCTCGTCCATGGAAACTCGCAGCCTAAGCGCTCAGTCAGTTAATGCTCAACGTTGAATAAACTTCCGTCTGTTCATCACGTAATCGAAAACCGAGAAGTTTCGAATTCCAGCCGTCGGACTAACTATATCGAAGTCGTCAGGAATTGTCAATGCCGTTATTGGGTCATCGGCGTTTGGAAGAAATTGAACCAACCTCGTCGGCCATCGACCAAGAAATTCAATCGCGAACGAAAAAGATACAGAAGCCCGTAAAAAAGGAGAAAGGAAGTCTTTTCAAAGTTTTAAAAAAAATAGATTCATTTTAAATTCGATACTAATTCAAACTCTTCATTTTAGTTAAAATTAATAATTCTTTCTTTTTTTTCAACAAGCTAACGGAAACGTTACACAAGTAGTTCGTCAGTGGCGATGGATGATGGACTTTCTGGTTAAACGGTGGTCAATTTTGTGTATTAGCACATCTTATTCATGTATGAGTATTGCGTACATTTGTTTAAATTTGTATTCCACAATTTTGTTATCACCATTAAAACATTATTAAGGCGCCCATCCTTTCAGTAAATATACCTAGAGGGATATGCGCTTTGCGCAGCTGAACAGGACCCTTTTCCCCGCACGGTCCATGTGAACAAGTCACGTGACTTAAACAGACCTCCCCACCGCACCCTTCACATAGGTGAAACTCCACTCCACCCCGCACTTGGTCAATCCGAACCAGTCACGTGAGTTTTATATTGGCTTCACAGTTTTTCCACCACGCAGCCTGAAGCAATCTCTATCTATACATACTCTAAGAGCCCATTGCCCACCTTGGATTTCATGTCGCACGGTCAGAAGCAATAACCCTTGCTACCGTAGTAGCCACAAAAACTTTTCAAAATACAACGAAAGCCCTCTACCGGACTTCAGTGGGAAAACTTAAAAGTGTCAAGTGAGTGCACGAGAAGAACTCATGACGTAACAAAGTCCTCACCCGTAGTG
This sequence comes from Corythucha ciliata, assembly GCA_038030265.1. Classification (NCBI taxonomy): domain Eukaryota; kingdom Metazoa; phylum Arthropoda; class Insecta; order Hemiptera; family Tingidae; genus Corythucha; species Corythucha ciliata. The sequence continues at coordinate 25,167,274 of CM075937.1, read as the reverse complement.
CACCCTATGAAGGAAAACCGGTACTATTTCAACTTGTTTTTTTTTTGTTAATTAATAACTTGTGTAAATTACTTATTAGCAGGTAAACCTTCCGGGTTAAATAGGTTATGAATTAATACTTCTAATATTTTTAACAAACCTTTGTAAATAGTAAAACAGCAACCATTACCACATCAAGTATCATAGAGGGGCTACTCCCCAAATCGGGTCGCCACTACAATAATGACCTGATCAAACCCGGCAAATAATATTCAATTCACTTAATGTTGCTCATGATACGATACTTAAGATTACATTGAGGAAGCCACGAACTTATAATAAGGTTATGGTTTTTAAAGAACTACAGGTACTATATGTACTATATACCTTTCTACTCCAATCATGCTTACATTTGTATAAAAAAGGGGTTCGTGAAGAACATGTAGTGCTTCAGAGGATGACAAGGAGTGCGAAATTTGGTAACGTGAGGTTGCCTAGGCTCAAAACGGAATTTTTCAGGCGTACTGCGAACTATCAAGCTCTCTCCTTTCTTCTTAAAAATAAGATTAGCATGGCTGAGTGTCCGACAGCACTTAAATTTAAGAAAAAGATGTTGGATGTATTAAAAGATATCAACTGAAAACACTCCTGGCTTGTTTAAATTTGTAATTTGGTTTGATTATGTTTTAGCGTTTAGTTAAAATATAGGCTGAGTTTAACTCCACTCCCTGCACAAGTTCTTGACTTATAGGGAGTGGGCAAGCTTTTCAAAAAAAAGTATGTTGTTCTGCATGAAAGAATGTGTAAATGCCAATAAATAAATAAATAATTCGCCAGGTCCCATTTAGTAAGACTTGTGAAACTCAAGGTAATAAACGGGTGAAACCATCTGAGTTTCTCTTATCTAATCGAGTCACCCTGACTTCTATCCTCCTACCGACAACCAAAATCAATTCCTCCCTTCCTGCACTCCCCGAGGCCAAGCACTCGGGAGTGATCCAACAATCCGCCATCGCCTGGGACAATAACCAGGATGGTTTTCCCCATTACCCATACAGTTTAACATATGTATAATAAAATTGCTAGGACTCAAACGCTAACGGAAAACCCTCTGATTGTCTTATCTTAGATGGTCCAGAACGAATTCCTCCCTCTTCGTCCTGATAAACTCGTCCAGAGACGGGACTTACCCGTCTCGCCGAGCAAAGCCTCCTGTTCCACCGCCGTCTCGGTACTCGTGAAGTGATAATCGGATCCCGTGGAATCGCTAATAAAAATCTAGAGCGCCTCCATCCTATATTTTTTCTTCCTCCCGGTGGGACCCCCTTCCCCTCCGCGATCGCCCCAGGAAACCCCGGAGCTTTCTATTTTTCACATAGACCCCCACAACAAAGGACTCATCAGAGCCCATATAATCTGGCGATCAGGAAACCAACACTAAATTTATCAGCGGTGGCAACGCCGCCGGCTGGAAATGCCACAGGCTCACCGTCGCCCACGCCTTCGACGTCGTCGACGTTCTCGTTGGGCCAAAGAATGGTGAGAAAATAATAATGTTACATGGGGCAATTTTGTTGTTGATAGAAGAGGTCGCGTGAACGAACGCCTTACGCTCACTTGCTCCCCTTGTTAGCCCCAAAAAAACTTGAATATGTGATAAAAATGTTTTGTTTTACGAATTGTCGCAGAGTAACATTACCATCAAAAGGTCCAATGACCACAACGAGGACGACGACGGTAACGATTGCCAAATAATCGAAACGAATGTCTTCGAAAATTCCTCTGGTAATTTTGTCACCCTGAATCACAGCTGACATTGTAATACTACTACTTCATCGTCATAAAACTGTACTTTTTGTTCCAGCACGCCGACAGTGATCTGCTAAAATCACGCTAATGTATACGTACAACTACTTTCACTATACTATACTACATGTACAACTACCTACTTTTATTACATTTAACTTTTGTGTCGCTTATACGAAATGTGCGTTTATCGGGCTCCCTGGACACTTGGTGATTTTTCACGGACACCCATTTCAAACGGGCAAAAAGTTTCTCCACCCAGCTTCTACTCACATATGTCCTGGACACTTCGGTCCACCCCAATACCCCAGCCCCCCCTTAGCATTTTTCTCCTCCCCGCCCACAAATGTACGAGCATACGGCCCTCCTGGACACTTGGCGACTTTTTAGAGACATCCTCTTGATACGCTCACAAGGTTTGTTCTCCCAAGATCATCCCACATGGGTGTTGCACATCCCACATGTGTATTGGGGGTGATGGATTATTGCTACTCAGTTATATTGCGTTATTCAGGGGGAATCATATTTCTGCACTTCAATGTTTTTATAATAATTTTTTAAAGGCTTATCAGTAATGCCTGTCGTTTGATAAGGTTGTTATCATTGATAAGACATTAGGATAATCGATTTTGTTTTGTTATCGTCTAGTTTGCTGTCCGTAGAATGCCCATTTGGCAGTCTTAATTTTTGTAGGGGTAGGTTTCAATAAGGTTATGGTGGGCTTATCAAAAGGAGGCTAGCTTCACGCTCGTCAAGGGGCCGCCCTCCCGTTCCCCTTCGAACTACAACCGTGGCTCGGCCGACAGCCATCTCGACTCCAGAAATGTACCAACTGCTCCCAGGTCTCCCGCGTCGGAGCATGTGACTGCCTCACTCCCAACTTCAAACGTTACCGGCCCTCAAAACCTCCCCCGGCCCCCAAATTTCCTCCCCCACCCATCTCATCCTGACCACAACCCCCCCTACAGCCTCTGGAAAGGGCCCGCTGCCCTGGAAATGACCCGAGACGGCGGAACTACGCACCGGCATCCGATTCGACCGACCTGGAGAGTCCATCGGACCACAGCATCCCCGTGGAACCGCATACTTTC
>CM075937.1:24919956-25163898 GCA_038030265.1 Corythucha ciliata | reverse complement strand
TCAATAAAATTTGTATTACCAATTTGAGCATAAAAGTACTGTGACTCGTAATAATTTTCCGCATTTTTGTAATTTCACCCCTACAGACCCGGATCTCGTTTTATGGTGAAATATTACCTGAGTACGGTACATATAAACCGTTTGTCTACTTTAAAAGCCTTTAAAGTAGGTTTTAATATAATAATAATATACTATTATATTAAAATATAATATAATATTATATTAAATAATATTATTATCTAATATAATACATTATTATATTAAATAATATATTATATATAATTATAATAATAAAATACTTTAAAACAACTTTTAAAAATCAAGAAAAGTAGTCGTAGATCGTGGGATCTACGATACCACCCCCGATCGGGGGGGGGGGGGGGGTGAGAGGGTATGTTTTTGTGGGCGGGGGGGGGACTGGCATTACCCCCCCTAGGAATTAGGCCTGGATCCGCCCCTGATAGGACTTAAATTTAATGGTTCTGAAAAGAACCTTTGAAAAAGTGTGAAAAAAAATTCGCCTGTAATGTTGCTGTCGGAGAGCGGTTTGTTGTGTTTCTTTTCCTTACTTTCTACTAGAGCTCTCCAATAATAAAATAATGGAGGATAAACAGATGAGCTATTTAGAGGCAAGAAAAGGACAGAGAATACAAGAGATATTACGTTGCGGAAAACGTTCGTTTTCGCGGGATTTCAAATATGCCAACTTTTGTGAAGAAATAGAAAATATTTCTGAGGGGTTTTAATTTTATTTATTTATTTACGAGGAAGGATTGATATGCCTCATCGAGAAAAAATATTTTTGGAAAATGTGAAACTTCCTCAAACACCATTCTACTTTTGGGTCACGAAGTTTCGACATTAACTGATCCACCGGAAAAGAATATACAAATTTTGTCTGCTCTGCTTTTCTCGCAGCTTATCTCTTTGGTCACCGCTCCTATACAGGGTGTTTAAGGAGGAATGATCAGGACTTTAATCTCGTAGTACTAACGAGGACGGACCAAAATCATCATATAAACATAGGGTCGCAAACGCTTCTATTCCGAGTTTTAGGTATTTTTGTCATTTTTCGGCCAAACGCGTTCTTTTCTTCAACAATCATTTCTACCGTATTCGTAACAGAACGATACCGATTACATTTTTGAAAAGAGCACAAATTTTGGGTTTAAGAAACGCCGTTTTAACCAACCGAACTAATGTTTAAGTATTTTCTATCATTTCTTGAAAAAGCTAAAAAGTGCAAATTTGATTTTTACCGTTTCCTTCAATGACGAATCTTGCGAAGTCTATGGTGGTAAAGGTAGGGTTGAATTATTGTAAAAACATGCCGGTGTTGTGAGTTACAAAATGGCTTTTTAAATTACAAAATCGACGCATTTTTCACTGAGATACCACAGCGAACGTTCAGAAATTCCTCATCAGATCGTCAAATGGGGAACTTGCATGAATCTCAGATTGGGAAGAAAAGCATACCGGTGATTTGACCCGTGAACTGAAGGATAAAAACGGAAGTTGCAACCCGATTGGTGCGTTTTAAGATTTTTAAAAAAGGTTCAAAGTTCTTCAGAAGAGGATGGATGGTGCGAGGGGAAATGACGTAAATACTTACTTGTGAAGCATTTGAGGGAACTCTAAAATTGTTTGTTTACAAATAACATGAAAAATGTCCCCCCATTAAACTCGTCTAACCCCCTCTTCCCCGCATCAAGGTTATATCAAGGTTATATCTATTTTCACAGATTAACCAAAAAAAAAAAAAAAATGGATAATGCGAACTTATTCATTTAATTACCTTGACAAAATCAGGCCAAGCCCTGACTTTAGGCATACCTAATGGAAACAAAAAAAAATTCTAAAAATAACCAGTCGACGTCCAATTAGAAATTCACAATTTTACTCACTTCGATGACACGCTTTCAAAATTACAAAGTGAAAAAAGAGTGCATTTCATTCCGTATTCTAAGGATTCAGCACTCTCGTTTTTCTGTATCTGTTGCCACACAAGGTAGCACAATAGTTTTGATTGGAGAGTACAGAAATTAGGAAGAGAAAGTTTTTGCAAAGAAATCTATCGGCGCGCGAGGAAAGCTTGTTGAGTAGGAAATGAAACATTGTCCGTTTGATTCGCTAGTAGCTTTCTAGGAAATTGATCTTTTAATTCAAAGCCTTTCTACCTTCTTCCCATGCGCGCAAATCGGCTTGTTGCCCTCTTGGGCTCCTCCTATTGTTCTCATCGCTTCTCTTCGTTATTGCGATTTTTAGCGAAAAAACAGAAAAAAGGGGCCTTGAGTACGATTTACCCGCCACGCGACATCTTGGGAGGAATTGTTTCGTCTTCAAGTTTCACCCATTTACAAATCAGTTGCCTTTCCAAGGGAGGATGAATTACGCCTGCTGGATTGCGCGGTTCAGTAAATCCCAAACAGCACGAGGGACGAGAAACATTTTTTGTTCACCTGCCGTTGCGTCTGCGTCATTTCCCATTTTACCCGGCAGTTCGTATAATTAAACCTTTACGCACCGGATTTTTATTCATTTGTAAAGAATGCAAGGATTTACTAAAGTAATAAAAAGGACTAAACTTCATTAGTAATACATATTTAATATATAAATAATTCAGCAATTACAATTTTTTTGATGAATTTCTTCTTTTCCCGACGACTTCCACTAATAATATTTACGCTGCGCATTGTCGTTTGTTTATATTGAAATGAGGTAAGAATCTCAAGTGATGTCTGAGACACAGGTGGCTCTGATCGGTGTCTTCAATTCAAGACAGTTTGGGTTGGAGGGGGGTAAATGACTTGATGTTCACGATAGCAGAATGTGGTGCCGTTTTCCTCGCTTTTCAAGGCATCCGTTGTCGTGTTCTCTATTGGCATTAATTTAAAGGTCTTTGTTCAACCACACGTCTTGGAAATAATTATGTTTTTTTTTCAGATCAAAAATTGTAGGATGAAAATTAAGAGAACAAATAATTAAACTATAATTTATTCGTTGATTTCGAATTTAAATAAATAACCGAAGACAAAAAAAGGAAGAGATTCACCTTTAAGGAGTAGTAGGACATTTTCCCATCCGAATTTTCAGCTACCAGGCATCGTTGGTCTAAAAAAACAAATCTCCTCGTCACATGTCAAAAAACACACATATCCAACAATGTGACACCTGTTTATAGACAGGTGTCCAGGAAACTTGTCTCTTCACTTGAGTGAATTTAAATTTAATTTTATAATTGTTGTGTTGATGAAACTTGACGAAATCATTCTGGATGACAGGAGAAGGTGAAGGAGCGTCTTTGCGTAGATCTGACACCTGCCGCTCAGACATTTCTCGAAATACAGAGCACTTAGAAGTGGTTTATGCTTGATCTTACCATTATTTTGTGTAATATCAGTCCTTCCTCTCAAAAACTCCACACATTGCGCTAGTTAACGTGAAATTACATTGCCTCGACACTCTAAAACACATTTCCTCAAACGTTCTGGTTCTGATTCGGTATCCAAATATTTCAACCAAGGAAGATTGGAGGGGGGAAAAATAGGGGTTGAAACGGTCAAAAAATCACTGAAATTCACCAGTTGATTCTAGATGCAATTTCGCGCCAAAGCCGAAAATACCGAAAATATCTGACTACAAAACTGGTGATTTTGCCCCAAAACTTTCACCTCTTCATCACAAAATTGAATATTTCACCCAGAAAATGTTTATACCATTCAACCAAGGAAGATTTTTTTACTCTACATAAATGACGAGGTGTTGTTCCAAATATTTCACAACAAAAAATTAAAATTTAATCCGAAAAATGACTGCTTTAAACCTCAAAATTTACGATTTTATTCCAAAAGCTCACGGTACGACCTAAACTGACGGATTTTACTCTGTAACTAGTGAATAAAGCCTGCATAAAGCTGTAGCGGTAGGAGCCTTCGTCGTTTTTGACGAACCTTAACGAGGGAAGACAGACAATGTAGGCTCCTACTGCTACAGTTTCATCCACTAACCCTCGTAGCTTAAGCGCTTCTACTTACAATTAAAAATGTAAACTGCTACTAGTGGTTATTCCACCCTAAAACTGGATATTTTACTCCATACATGACAATTTCACACCAAAACTAACGTGTTGCCCAAAACATTATTTTACGCGAAAACTGACCACTCTGTCTTAAAAACTCTGACGAAATTTTTAGTTTTGAGGTAAAACCATTAATTTTTTTTTGCGTCGAAACGGCAGTTTCGTAGTGAAAGCTTCAGCATTTTGGTACTTGTTATTCTAGGGCAAGAAGCTAAGCTACTGTTTCATATACTCGTACATTTGCCCCATAGGGGCACGGAAATCTTGAAACAAGATGGCGGAGCCTCCCGAATGTCCGCACTGTCTTTATGAAGCCACTGTAAGTGATGGATGCTGCATCGAAGCGCACGATGCGACGACGAAAAAAAACATCGATCATGACTTATCAATTCCGGCGCGACGACGCTTCATTTTTGTCAACGTTTGGGTGGGTGGGTGGGGAGTTGTGACAAGGGAAAAGGGAATTTAAACGGTTTTTAAACAAAAATTTGTATTGTTAATTTTTTTTTGCATCAATTGCGTAAATTTAACGCCATGTTTTATAATATCTTAATAATACTTTTGGTTTATTATCCATTCTGAACAATACGCCTATTTTTAAGGTCGTAAAAGATAATAAATTATAACATGCTTGCAATTTCAGGAATGCTGTAATTATAGGTTTTTTTTTTTTTCCTCTCTTTTTTTCTAGATGACGGACTACTTTTCAGACGAATACTTCTTGAAAAACGTCTGGTTTCTAATCAGTCTGAAATTGATAGGAATAGCCGCTTTGGTAAATGTTCTTGACACGCTGCCCTGGAGTACGCAATATTGCAAAAGTGAGCTAGGACGCTTTAAACGTTTTAAATGAAATGTCAGTTTGTAAGATGAAGTTCGCAGTTTCTCACCATTTTGTGAGTTTCTAATCAAACAGCGTATGTACCGTGGAATTGACTCGAAACACGAAAAAAAATTTTCAACTTATTTCGTTGTTTTCATTGAAATATTGAAAGCACATGCACTAAATTCTGCATGGAGTATAGAGTGGCTGATGAAATATTGAGAGCTTACGAAAATAAAGAAATTGCTTCTGAATGTTTCTCGATGTCGAAAAAGCCTTCGACCGCCAGTGGCACGAAACGTGACAGTGAAACTAAAAAGCCTGCTCCAAATATGCATCACCGAATTGTCGAATCGTATTTAACTGGCAGAACGTTCTGCCGAAGTCGCCCAATACCGAAGTACCTCAAGGAAGCGTTTTGAGCTCTCTTCTTACTAATATGAATTTTGTTTCTGAACTTCTCACTCAGGATGATGTGTCAACAATGCAGTTCGCGATAATACCGCGTACCTAAACAATTGTTATAGGTTCGAAGTTCGTGAACGCGATAATACCGCGTAAGGTTCGAAGTTCGTGAACGCGATAATACCGCGTAAGGTTCGAAGTTCGTGAAAACGACTTCGTCGCAGCGGAGGTGGTCGCCCGTAAATTTGGCCAATTCATGTGGAGAGGTCCGCTTGTCGCCCTTGACCTGTTGGCTGGGTTCTCGAACGTCGACGTAAAAGACGGTGGCGTTGGACCACGCGGAAGCAACGGCGGCTCAGCGACTTCTTAATCGGCAAGCTTTCGCCGAGACAGTTGTCATGTTGCACCGCATCGGGTTTGAAGCAAGGCTGGACGATTGCCAGCATGGATTGGATTTGATTCGATGCAGGGTGGGTGAAGTGTACAAGAAGACTGGCGCGCCTATTCCGGACGACAATCTCGCCGTTCGGATAGGCCGTCGAGTCACTATTCACAGTGGCTTCGTCGAGTCACTTATTCACAGTGGCTTAACTTCACTTTGTTGAGAGGTTCGACGCCGTCGCAGCGTCTGAGTTCCTCGTTCGACACCATAAGTAAGAGTCAAATTATTACTTGTCTTCCGTATGTGCACGATTTAACTTGCGCTTTTTTTTCTCTTTTTTTTTTTTTACAGATGTGGCTGGTCCGAACATGAAATGAGGACGGTGCGACGAGCAGTAGCTAAAAGAGGTCCGGGCTTCCCTGCCTTCCCGGGGTCCAACTTTCGCGGATTCCCGGGGGGGAGGGTGGTCGAACCTGGTCCTTGCCCCAGTCAACAAACATACAATCATCCAGCTTGCCTCGAGCCCCGGTTCCATCGCCTCCGTCCCATCTGCTCGTCCGACTCTGCCTTCTTCTGTGTCGCCTCGTGCCGGCCCATCCTCGCAGCTGGCTGAGCCTTCGCAAGTGACGGCACCAACGTCCATTGCCAACGAGCCAGCCGGTCAACAGGATCGTGGCTGCTGTTAAAGATATGGCAGCCTCCGTCGTCCCCCTTCACCATTTCGTAGTAAGACGCAGGCCACTCAGGGCTCAGTGCCACCGTTGTCTCTTCCTTCCGACTTCTCCACCGGTGAAGTTCTCCGGAACCCTCGCCGGTCGTTCCAACGCTGGTGGACGCCTCAACGAGCCCGGCTCATCCTGCGTCCCAGTGACTCCCCTCTTTATTTATTCTCAAACTGAATCTGCTCCAGCCTCGGTTTCGTATTTTTTTACTATCGGTCTCGGTATTGCTATCGGTTTACGTACGATCCATCATCAGTAGTTTCGGTTCCATTTTACTTGAAGAGTATCGGTACGGCGCTACGTTCTGGTCCTGCTCCGGTTTCAAACCTTCATCACACTTCAAAGAAAGAATAGCAGTGACAAAAATCGACAATACCGATTTACCTATACCAAAACCGATGTCTTTGAAGAGTTGAACTGCTGCACTTTTCAAGGAAGAATTCAAATGAGAAAAAAGTAATCTGTGTTTAGGTACTTTTATTTTCCCTTTGGAAACTCGGAAGTATAAAATAACGTACCTATTTCAAAGAAAGAAAGAAGAAAAAAATGTCACATTTTATAAGAGTCATCAAAAGTTCAGAATTTATGTACTATTCTTGTTTTGTCGGCGCTATGTACAAATTAATAAATCAGATCATCAATAGTATTTAAAACTTTTTAAAACACCCCTCACTTCCTCACGCTTTTTATAACTTTTTCTGGGGCTACACCCAATCAAAAAGAGACTTCGGACAAACATGCACAGAAAAAATTCTTAAACACGACGATGCGATTTTTGCACGTCCTCTACAATGGTTCACTTCATAAATGGTTTGATTAACTATTCTCTTAAATCTCTTTGAATCAATAATTTCAGGATGAAGAAAACCCTTCTCCAACAATCATCACCAAAGCAAAAAACTTCGACTTTCAAACAGGAATGGTGGTTTGAAGTAGAAGACTTTTCGTTTTCATAGAATGCTGTCACTGCAAAAGTAATTCCTTTTACCAAACCAAAAAAAACCTTCATCGCCCAGCCACGGCAACTGGCGAGAGCTTGGAGCGGCGGCATTTTTTATGTGATCGTTGCGAAACAGTCTATTTTTCTAAATTCTTCGGGAATAATTCTTCATTTTACTTCATCGGAAGCCGTCAATTTCGTTGTGTATTTGTTGTGAGCCTCTCAGTGAAATATGAAATGAGTGATCGTAAAAAAAGAAGCCCGATGTGGGATCATTTTGAAACGTCAGATGGGATTAACGCAAAATGCAATATTTGTAATAAAAAAAAAGGTAAGCTAATAATTTCCTCTTTTTTTTTCAGAAATAAATATTTCATGAATCAATAAAAAAAGTATTAATAACTTCAGTACTTTTCAAAATAAGTATTTTCCGTTTCTTTATTTTCCACAAGGTGTCCACTACAAATTTGAGGAAGCATTACGAACGTCATCACCCCACGGTTTTTCTCTTCAAAACAGTCAACAAGCAAGCATCAAAAATGATCGTTGACTCTGACCCTGACGAAGTCCAAAGTGGTTCATCATTGATACTCTCGCAGACGGTGGCCCCCACGTCCTCATGTGTGAGAATTACATCCTCGTCTTCAACCCATACCCATATTTCATCTGGGACATCAACGCATGGGGTTACTTCGTCGTCTTTGCCCACCATATATAGTATCTTTCCTCCACGACGTTTTCGTCGGAAGCTCAGGTTCCAGGCCCTAGTTCTGGAATTTCGACCCTCCAAACTAGAATGACTGAGTATGGCGCCCGAAAATTGTCAGATAGAGAGAAAAAAAAATTGACGCCAAATTACTGGGCCTGTTTATGTACGACTTCGTCTATGAAGTAAAACCGTCGTATGAGCTGCCGACAAGAAGACGAATTTCGGTAACATCAATTCCGGCTAAGTATGAAGAAGCTCGTGTGGTTGTGAAGCAGCTTTTGTAGCTCGGACCGTTTGCGTCACTACTGATTGCTGGACGTCAAGAAACAACGACAGCTCCGTCGCGGTGACTGCCTATTTCATCCGTGATGGAGAGTAGAAAAACGTGTTATTGGACTGTGTCAACACAGCCCTGAGCCACCACACCATCGACACTTTGGCTAAAATCATAATATCCATCACCGATGAAATGGGCGTAACCGATAAGATCATTCTTTCCGTGTCGGACAACGCTCCTAATATTGTCGGAGCTTTAAAGCACAGCTTACGCTGGAAGCATATGGGTTGTTCAGCTGACAAGACAGATCTGAACGTGAACAAGAGGCTGGCCGAGCCTGAAGTCACGTTAGTTCTCGAAAGAGTCAATACATCTGCACCCATTTCCGTAGTTCTACCAAGTCCTGGGTTAAACTAGCGGAATGCCAAAGAAAGGAGGGGCTGGAGCCAAAAAAACTGAAAAATTCGTGTCCAACCAGATGGAACTCGACACTGGACATGGTCGAACGATTCGTCGAGCTCGAGGTGCCATTAAAAACTGCAATGGCGTTCGTGGACAACCTGCCCCTCTTCACTTCCAAAGACTGGTCAATATTGAGGAGCCTTTGTTCCATCCTCCTTCCATTCCTCAGACAACGAATACGCTCAGCAGTCAGAGATTCCCACCGGCGTCTGTTCTCGTCATCATGGTTAGCGGTTTAGTCGACTGCCTGGAGGAGTTGAAGGAGGATGAGGACCTCCAACATCCGGACTTCCAGAAAACAATAAGCATTTTGCTGACGGAGACGAAGTCAACAGAAAGATTCGGGGCCTTCTGAATGGATAGTTTCACTTTGAGCGTAGCTACATTTCTGGACCCTCGTTTCAAAATGTCTGGCTTCGGTGATGACGAAGCCGATGCAGAGAGGAGGGCAAAAAGCAAAGTGAAGGAGTACATCATCGAAAAAGCCAAGACTTCTCGCACCGACGTTCCAAATTCTCTGGCTGAAGCTGAAGGTGAGAGAGGCTTGGACGAACCGCCAGAGCCACAAAAAGTATCCGTATGGATACTTACCTAAAAAGGTTCAAGTCGGCTCCAGCGAAAAAACGTGAGTGATTTTCATTAAAACTAGTTCCTCAGTTGTACCCTTCCAAAATTCAATTACAAAATAAATCCCTAACACCTAATAATAATAATATTTACTAAAACTTGCTACTAGGAACTACTGCAACTACTAAAACTACTTTACTATTACTACTATTAAAACTTACAACTAGATTTTAAAATTGTTAGTGGTGGACCCCAGCCAGTTTCTTCAAAGAAATCGTTCATTTATCTGATCGTGTTGTACCCACGGACTCCAAGGAGAGAAAAATGTATTGACTATTTCAAGAATAATTTCTTTAAATAGAAGCCCAATTTCCAATAATCCATACCATGTTCCAAGTGTGACAAATAGTCAAATTTTCTACTTACTCAATGCTACCATTATGCGTTAATTACCGAGTACGCCAGCACACGAACATAGATCGATCATATTTTCTCTTGAGTGTAAAAAACCTTTGACGTTACAAGAAATTAACTATTAGATTTCATTATAAAAGAGGTAAGAATTTGTATTATGAACCTTCACAACTCTCGGCAGATAAGATTAAAACGAGGAAATTGGCGACGTTCCTCCTCCTCTGCATGATTAATTTCATTTGTACAATTCTGACAAAAATAAGTATATTTCTTTTCAGGGAGCTCCGGATTATTATTATTCATTTCATAACGAAATTAAAACTTTATGAGAACTAAAGAACCGAGAGGCCACTCTGACCCCTCGCGATCACTTCTACCCTCTTCAACTAACTTTTTACTTTTCGCTTGGAGCAGTGTCTCCCCACCAGACCACCACATTCAATTCTCTAACTGCTCCAGTCCCACTTTCGGTCCTCTCACTATTGGTCTCGGTATTGCTATGATATCGGTGTAGTACCCGTATTTCACTCGGAACGTTTACTCCCCACCATTCAAATAATAGTTTCAGTTCCAACCCGCTTCATAATCGGCACGAGTAGGAAAACCTATTCCACTTGGAACCGATAAATCGAATAATTTGTAACTGGTCTAAACATGGCGGGCATTAGGTGTAAAAGAACGCACTGCGTACTTTTGCCCCACTGTGGTGCAAACTCTTGCCCCATATCTGGTCTTTGGCTGGTTCAACGGATCTTCATCTTCAAGTTGGGTGAGAAATTGAAATCTTGAAACTTATATTTTGGACTGGATATTAGGCAAAAACCGTGGACTCCATTTTACTCAACACAATAACCAACGATTTCATCAGAAAAATTATATCAAAAATGTGGAAAACAGACTCAACTCATTTTCTTCTCACTGTATTGAACCAACTCCACCATAGTTCATGTGAGCAGTGCCTTCTCAACACATGCGCTACCTTATGTTACGACAGTTAAACCTCTCCAGGTTCTTGAAAAAAAGGCTGCGCACTTTTTACGCCCCGCTACCCTACTCACGGCGCGCGAAAGCATGCTTTTAACGAAAAACACCCTCCATCCAATCCTCTCCTGATGTAGTGTCTTTATTAAAACAAATGAGCGTCCATTGATCTGTGATAGCCCGTCAAGAACATGAACCCGCGACCAGCGCTCTATTCGATTAGTCGCTCTACTCGACTAGTCCCTCCCTTTTACTTCATAAGGAATTGATTGTTTCAGTTTTCCAATGATGAGTCCATAGATGATCAAGCCCAAGTTCCCTGGAGGAGGAAAGGAATAATAGGTATAACAGAGGGCCGATCACAAAGAGCACACCCTTTTGAAGAGATAACTTAGGTTCTCCAATAATCTTTCCTGTAGGAATTGCCGGCAATAGCCGCTAGCAATCTTCCCTTATCATTCGATGTGATTAGCTGGTTTCACGATAGCCATCAGAAACAATGTCACACAGCTGGGTTTGCTTTTTCCAATTCCACCATAAGACTGTCAGTGACTGTCCTTTCTTTTGAAGAGGAAAGCAGTTTGAAACTTTGGTAAAACAGTGTTATTGGTCCCTAAAAACTACGTGAGACATAAATTCAACCAAGTTAACATTATTCATATTTCAGATTGATTAGAATTCCCCTCCACAATATTTTTTAAAGTCGACTAAGTAGGTCCGTCACAGAAAAAAGTTAGGCGCTCATTCCTACTTTTTATTCTCCTTCCACTCTCTCGGTCGGATTTAGCTCTGTCGCAAGTTTAGCTTGCCGCGCTGGTTATATAGTCTGTGGGTGGTTCCCACCCACTCGGGCAGCTTAGTGATTGGCAGGTGGGTGATTCCCTCTCCGAATTTTCCACACTTCGGGTCATACCGAGCTGACTTCTTTTTTTTGAAGGGATTACTTTCGTATATTTTAAACGCATTCCATTTTTTAATTTCGTCTTTCGTCGAATAGTTTCGGGGTATGCACCCTATTATTATTCACCGTCGAAACAACTTTAGAGGACATTCACATAAATTATTCTTAGGCCCGCATTCATAGACATTTCATAAACTTAAATTTCTTTCAGTGGACGTCTAAACAGATGATTTTTTCCCCGACAACTACTGATTTGATTTTTACATAGTCACTACTCAAGTTAAAATTCTCCAAAGTAAAAAACAAAACAGTTTTTGTTGGTAAAAAATCATCTGTTTAGACGTTCACTTGAAGAAATTTAAGTTTAAGAAATGTCTATTGAATATGTGCCTAAGTTTTGTAAAACCAGAAAAGATACTCATATTTTTGTCACATGTCACGAGCCAAAATTCCCATAAAATCTTGAGAAACAGCTGCACACCGAAAACTTTTCTTTCGAAATGAGACTAAGATAGAGAGCTCTCATGTTCTGCTTTTTCCACTGCTTCTTTTTGTACACTGCCCTTTTCTTATTACACTCTTTCCAGGGGCAAACTGGCAAACCCGCGTGACCGAAATCCCTACTGAGTCTAAGCAAAGCTAAAAAAGTAGCTAACAAATGTTATGGACGAGGAGAACTGGACTGTATTTTATGAATGGGGAAATGTGATCGGAACTAACCTATGGATTGAACTTCCCGAATTGGAAGTTCCATAGACGATCCAACTCACCGACGAAGGCCAAATTGCCTAATTGTTCGAACGAAGGCAACAAACAACAAGTGATTGAGATAGGTTCTTTAGTTTTACCATTTGATGTTCTCGGTGAAAACTTACAACTTAACTTTTCTTTATTTTAATTTTAATTTCTCCTTTCTAAATCAATAACGGTTTCAGCCGACATTTGACCTTACATAGTTTAAATTTAAATTCCTCGGTTACCATAAAGAATGCTCCCTGATCTTTCAGAGAACTTACTGTATAATAACTGACTCCAAGCTCGATGGAGTATAATAACTGAATAAGAATGTCGACTGGCAGTTTCGCGTGAGAGCATTCTGGTTGATAAAATGTAATATTAATTTGAATGTATTCACTTCCTTTGATGACACGTACCAACCATGCAGGTGGTTCCAGTGTCACTGTGAATCGTTCCACATCAGTTCGGCTGATGGTGCACTACCCGTGTCGAGTCATTTCGTACCGTAGGCGTTGACGAATTTTCTGTTTCTGTTTTGGTAAAACTACCTATAGTCATTGCTTTTGTAACAAGCCTTTTTTTGGGCGATATTGGGGAATGGGCTTAGTACTGGGGGGAATCAAGAAAAGGATTAAAACTGATTTATTGACGCAGTATAAAGCCTATTACTGAACTCGGGGAGGGCACACCACGCGGACCTAGGGATCTGACAGGATTGCGGCGAAGACTCGGACGGCAGAGGGAGCGAGATCAGAGCGCCCCTTCCTTATATCTGTTTTTGGCACCTATTGGTGGGAAACCCGCTTTTCTCACGCTGAGTTTTGCTGACGCTCCAATATTCGCCCTTTCTCGGCGTCTCGGTGATTTCCGTTTTGGTGCAGAGGGGCTGGGGAGGGGTGAGGAATAATTTGTAGTATTGGTGGATTTAAATAGGGATAATTTTTAGAAGGAATAATAATTAAGGATAAGGACTTAAATGGTTTTTGTAAACTAGGAAAATGATGAAGTTGCCCCTGAACTTGCGTGTACTTCGTTACACTTTCGATCATCCTAAGACCTACAACCCATGAAGGGTGACAGCCGAAGGCGGAACAAAAGAGGAAATCTTAACTTCATTCCCCACCGTCATATCACGGTATCAGTCTTATCACGGTTGAGCATCTCCTCTGGTCAGTGATTGTTCATGTTGATGATTGATTTGCTAACAAAAATTATTTAATTTATTATTGCTATGTGCTGAACGTGTTGTTTGTTGATGTTCAGGTCCTGAGCAAGTTTATAAAATAAACGAAAGCTTGAGTATTTAAAAAGCTCAACTATTATCGTACCGACCACCGTCCCAATGACTCAATAGTTATACTTTTTTATTACCTTGTTCACCAAAATCTCCAATCGTCCTTTGCGTTCTCTCGTTGAATCGACATAGTAGCGGTGGCGTAGCTCTTTAGAGACGATACGAGATATGCCTCTAGAGATTTTTTTCGGAGGAGTTGTGAAGCTCCACAGTCAAAATCATAGCGACATGTCACTGGATAACTGGCCTACCGGAACATTATCTAATATAATGCCCTGACATGCGCTTGTAGTAGAGCACTTTCCTTGCAATTCTTACATCATGACTCAAGCTGTGGGGGGAAATAATTGTCCTACAATTTGCACATCAATAAACGTTTCATGAAGTAACCAAATACAAAGATTTCGAATGTTAGATGCATTTGAATTATTGTGAGAAATAATCAACCATAACCTGACATTTCTGCGGAAACGTGTATAATTAACTTCATCAGTGGAAAAAACCTGTCAAGTGTGTACTTGGCGTTGCAAGTACTAATTATGGGGATCGATACTGATTCCAATAATAATGGGGACATAAAAATTCAGGACCACGAAACACAGTCAGGTCACGTATTTACAATTGGTGAATTGAATGGAACCAACCTCAGGTCACTAGTCACTATCATCGATAATTTCATATTTCCCCCAAAATTGGTACACATTTGGCCATAATTCATAAACTATTTGTGCTCCGGTTTCATTCTTGAAATTGTTGCAACCTGCCTCGTACAATGCATCAGAGTCGTTTGGCTAAATCATTGAAGACAAATCCCGAATTTGAATTTTGACCGTTGAAGTCTTATTTTACAATTAATTGTGCTGTGTGTGTTGAAAAAGGGTGGGTTTAGGTGGAATAAACCTATACAAATATCACAATATTTACGTTTTGCTGTGATACAGGCCGAATCATATACAGGGTGGAACAGGATAAGTGTGACAAAAAAAATTGGGTGAAAGTAGGCCTCATTTGTGATCGAAAACACCCTTTGTACCATGGTCCGAAAATCAAAACCCTACGAGATATGATTTTTCTAACATTTATTATGACTCACGCCACTTTTCTTAACTAAATGGGAATAACTCAGTTTCCAGCTGACATTTTGCAACTTTTGATGACAGATTCGGAAACAGCACATTTTTTTCTGTCAGGATTAGCCATTTACGATAAAATTCAACCATGAAATGGCTGATCAACTCGCGAAGAGAGGATCAGAGATGCCTTACGTGGGCCCGGAGCCAAGTCTCGGGGTCACGAAGTCCTTCACGAAGAAGCAGGTGCAGGCGTGGTTGGACGAGAGGCGTCGTGAACACTGGGTTGGACGCAACCCAGTCCCCCAGAGTTGGTCTCAGGCAGGCCAAGCTCTTTGTCACTCCAAAGGGACAATCGAAGAAGGGCCTGATCTCTCTGAGCCGAGGAGACCTTAGGATCTTGGTGGGACTGCTAACGGGACATTGTGCCCTTCGATATACACTCAGACTAATGGAGAAGTCTGACACGGACATTTGCAGATTTTGCGACTTGGCCGTGGAAACAGCAGAGCACGTACTGTGTGAGTGCGAGGCTCTGGGGCGGTTACGCTTTCACCATCTTGGAAATGATGTGCTTCAACCGGAGGACATCTCCAGGATGGCTACGGGAAATATCCTCAACTTCGTTAAGGAGTGGTGGTGGAGGACGCTTGAAAACTAACGTCTTTCTTGGCAGGGCAACCTGAGGGGACACCACAATAGATCTTATAGGTCGAGTTTGGTAGGAGATAGTTTCTTCTGGGCTTCCCTCCCCGTTAAAAAAAAAAAAAAAAAAAAAAAAAAATTCAGTGTTGAAAATGTGAGCCCGACCCTACCACCAGAGGCGCGTGTCTCTTCTTGGGACCCTCATTCATCCCTGTTATACTGTTGATAAAGTTTGTTTACAATGGGGAACTTGCACATTTTTAAAGCACTAGTGTTTCTTGAAGAGGGCTTTTCAACAAGGCAATTGCTCACATTTTAAAGACTGATTTTTTTTTTTTTTTTTTTTTTTTAACGGGGAGGGAAGCCCAGAAGAAACTACATATCTCCTACCAAACTCGACCTATAAGATCTATTGTGGTGTCCCCTCAGGTTGCCCTGCCAAGAAAGACGCTAGTTTCAAGCGTCCTCCACCACCACTCCTTAACGAAGTTGAGGATTGTAATGATATTGAACCTTCAATACTAAAAAACAACAGATGAGTTCTCATCATCCTAACGTGTCAGTTACTAAGAGTATAAGTCAAAAAATTGAAGTTTTCAAGAGAGCGTTCCAAACTTTTCAATTTAAATAAAACCCAATCAATACTGTTAGTTACAAGTCCCCTTAGGAATAGGAATTCGGTTTTTTTCGTGACTTATACTCTTGAGAACAGAAGAGTAGAGGCAGGCCGTCAAGCTGAGTGCAAGAACGGAAAATGGCTAATTTTTGACTTATACTCTTAGTAACTGACACGATATAATAATAAACATTCTACTTGTTCGGTTCTTGTGTGTCTTTATATTGGCGAACGAGGATGCCAAGATAAACCAGGAACAGTCGCGTAGAGCTCGATGATCCGGTCGAACAACCCCGCCCGTTCAAGATTATGTTTCCAAATTCAAGTTTCCAAATTTCGACGACGAGTCGGAAGATTGGAATTTCTACATTCAGCGGTTTGAACTGCTAAAAAAATCAAATTCCCGCGGATGACAAGGTGCGTGGTATTTTATTACTGTGTTCCGTAGGCCCAGCGCCTTTCAAACTTTTAGTTGAACATTTTCAACCCCGTAATGTTCAAGAAATTGGCTATTCCGGTTTGAAAAAACAGTTATCGTCCTTTTATAAAAGAGATGTACTAATTTTTGCGTTGCGTCGAGAGTTTGCTTTGCGTTTTAGACAGGACGGAGAAAGCGTAAAATGTTTTATTTGTGAGCTACGTTCTTTGGCAAATAAGTGTGAGTTCGGGAAGTGCTTGGAAGAACATGTAAGGGATCAGATCGTGATCGGCATCAACAATGATTCTTGGCAACACGATCTTATAGCTAAGCACCCGTCAAACAACACAACTCTAGAGGAAATAGAAAATTCTGTGTTGCTTTTTCAGCAGGTGTCCACCCACCAGCAAAGATTAAAGGATTTGGGTACGACGAGTTCGGCGAATACCATTAAGCAGTCGGGTAAAAACAAACATAC
The DNA here is from genome assembly GCA_038030265.1 of Corythucha ciliata. Classification (NCBI taxonomy): domain Eukaryota; kingdom Metazoa; phylum Arthropoda; class Insecta; order Hemiptera; family Tingidae; genus Corythucha; species Corythucha ciliata. The sequence continues at coordinate 25,146,978 of CM075937.1, read as the reverse complement.
AAGGTGTCTAGAGCTCAAAAAAGGTCGCCATTGCTTTCAGTGCGGGAGTAGTGTACACATTGACAAGGTTTCCTGTCCAGCTGCGGGGCAGGAATGTTTTCTGTGCAAACAGAAGGGTCATTTTGCACGGACATGTCTTAAAACTGGTCGAGCTAAAATTGTCAGGGATAAATTAGCCCAAGTCAGACACAGTTCTGCATCTCGATCTGGAAGTTCACATTCTGAGACAGATAGTGTGTGTGTCATTTCTAGAGGGCAGAAAGCAATGTTGGACGTCATCATAAACGGTGTGAAGTTATCAATGCTGTATGACCCTGGTGCTTCACAAACGGTGATTGGAAAATCAACCTGGTTTAACTTGGGGTCTCCTAAACTGAATAAAGCCTCTCGGAATTTAGTTGCGTACACTGAAGTACCCATTAAAACACTCGGTGAAGCTTTCGTGGCGGTAGAAGCATTCGGAAAATCATACAAATTAAAATTATGTGTCGTGGAATCAGATGATGTCCCTCTGTTTGGTTTGGATTGGTGTTTAAAATTCCAGTTGCCCCTACCTCCTGGAGCTAGAATTTGCAACGTAAAGAGGTCAGAAAACGACAACACTCTCAAATTACAATCAATTCTAGACGACCACAAAGAAATTTTTAGTCCAGGACTGGGTACAATCAAAGGACATAAGGCCATCGTTCATATCAAAGAAGGGGCCGTATTGAAACTTTTCAAACCAGGGCCGGTTCCTTTCGCCTTGAGGGACAAGGTGGAGCTAGAGTTGGAACGGTTACTCAAAGAAGGTGTTATTGAACAGATTGGTACAACTCAGTTTCCGATAGAATGGGCATCTCCTCTCGTCGCAGTTTTGAAACCCGATGGTCGTGTCAGATTATTTGCTGACTTTAAAGTAACAATAAATCCGGTGATTGCTCAGGACCATCATCCCCTTCCCAGATTTGACGAAATTCGTGGCAAACTACGAGGTGGGAAATAATTTTCGATCATAGATTTGAAAGACGCGTACCTTCAGATGGAAGTAGAGGAACGGTCCCGTCAGTATTTGGTAATTTCCACATCCAAAGGGTTTTTCAGGTACAGACGTCTTCCGTTCGGGGTTAATTTCGCACCATCTCTGTTCCAAAAGACTATGGATAGCATTTTGGCTGGCATAGATAACGTTTCGTGTTTTCTCGATGACATAATTATAACAGGGAAAACCTCGGCGGAACATATGACCAGTCTACGAGAAGTTTTAAGGAGATTAAAAGGAAGTGGACTAAAAGTCGAACCAGAAAAATGTAAGTGGCTCCAGGACTCAATAGTATATTTGGGTCATCGGTTTGACCAAGAAGGTATTCACCCAACGGAAGATCACGTAAAAGTCATCAAGGATATGCCATCTCCCATCAATGTGACAGAATTGAAATCATTTTTGGGCGCTATCAACTTTTACGGTAAGTTCTTACCGAATTTACAACCTGAGTGCTACGAGCTACATGCCTTGTGTCGCAAAGGAATGCGTTGGAAGTGGTCTAACACCCATGAAAAGACCTTCAACGAGCTGAAGGAAAAACTGTGTTCTCCGCAAACACTGGTTCATTATAAGGAGGATTTACCTCTGGTCCTTTCGGCTGACGCAAGTGAAGCTGGAATGGGCGTCGTTTTAGCAAATAGGTATCCGGACGGAAGCGAAAGACCAATAGCTTTCGCATCACGAATTTTTAACAAAAGTGAGTCACGTTACTCGTCGATTGACCGCGAAGCTTTAGCGCTGATCTTCGCAGTTTCCAAGTTTCATCAATACATCTTTGGTAGACGTTTTATCCTCCGAACAGAACATCGACCCTTACTTCGAATTCTTGGGGAGAATTGCGAGATCCCGAAAATGGCTGCCAACCGTTTGTCTCACTGGGCTCTGTCTTTGAGCTCATGTCAATATACCGTTGAGTGCATTCCAGGAAAAGAAAACAAACCTGCAGACTTATTCTCGAGACTCCCCATTGCAGACAGTAGCTTGGGTACATCATCTGGGGAAGATTGCGGGCGACTATTACACATCAAGTTAGACGATTTCCTGTCACAAAAAGTCAATTAAAGAAAAAAATTTGGTCTGACGAAGAGCTCAGTTCAGTTTGCAGATCGCTCGAATGTGGCTGGCCAGAAAAAAAAAATATAAGCCAGAGTATGAACACATACTATGAGAAAAGGGATGAACTATCCATCGAAGAGGGGATTTTGCTCTGGAAAGGGCGAATTGTAATCCCTAAAGATCTAAGAAATGAATTTCTTCATATGCTCCATGAGGGGCACCCAGGGATTGGAGCGATGAGATCACTTGCTCAGTTATATTGCTGGTGGCCCAACATAGATAAAGACTCCGAAATTTTCGTCAAAAAATGTTTTTCTTGTCAAAGGAATAAATCGAAGGATGTAGAGGTGCCTCTTCAGTCATGGAACGTCCCCGAGGAAACGTGGTCACGGGTACATGTCGATTTTGCTGGGCCATTTGAAGGGAATAATTGGTTTATCCTGGTTGATGCGACAACGAAATGGATTGAAATAAAACAAATGACATCTACGTCAACCAAAAGTACAATTCGCGTTATGCGAGAAATCTTTTGTCGGAATGGGTTACCTCGGATGATAGTTTCTGATAATGTACCTCAGTTCACGTCGCATGAATTCTCCGAGTTCTGTAAGAAAAACAATATCGATCACGCTAGAGTTACTCCATATCACCCGAGGAGTAATGGTTTAGCGGAGCGCGCAGTTCGAACGTTTAAGTCGAGATTCAGTTCATCTCGAGATTCCGGGGAGGATGCAGAATTACGTTTACAGCGTTTTTTAATAAGTTATCGAAACACCCCACACAGCACAACTGGGCGGTCCCCTGCTGAAATGTTTTTAGGCCGTCGGATCAGAACCAGACTGGACCTCCTGAAACCGGGTGTTCACCATACTATTCAAAAGTCTTTAGAGAAACAAGCTCAATACCATGATCAGAATAAACGAGAAAAACAGTTTTCTGACGGCGAAAAGGTTTGGGTTTGGAACTCGAAAACAAAAAAGGGATACGAAGAGGGAAGGATCTCAAGTCGTAAAGGTCACTGGTCATATCGCGTTCTTGTTAATGGTCAGGAGAAAAGATACCACGCTGATCAGTTAAGGAAAGCTGTCTCGTAACGAAACCACTTGGAGAAAAGGGGAAGAAGATGTAATGATATTGTACCTTCAATACTAAAAACAACAGATGAGTTCTCATCATCTTTATATGTATAATAATAAACATTCTACTTGCTCGGTTCTTGTGTGCCTTTATAAGGATATTTCCCGTAGCCATCCTGGAGATATCCTCCGGTTGAAGCACATCATTTCCAAGATGGTGAAAGCGTATCCGCCCCAGAGCCTCGCACTCACACAGTACGAGCTCTGCTGTTTCCACGGCCAAGCCACAAAATCTGCAAATGTCCGTGTCAGACTTCTCCATTAGTCTGAGTGTATATTGAAGGGCACAATGTCCCGTTAGCAGTCCCACCAAGATCCTAAGGTCTCTGCTCAGAGAGATCAGGCCCTTCTCCGATCGTCCCTTTGGAGAGACAAAGAGCTTGGCCTGCCTGAGACCTGGTTGTCTAACCCAGTGTTACGTAGTTACGTTGCTAGAGTAAGCAAAGAAAGGGAGCGGTCATCCAAAGTGTTGCGAGAACTTCTCAACCCAACTTGGGCTCTTATCCGTGGGTAGTAAGCAAGTAGGGGCTCTGTCTCCAAATATAATCGCCCGTCGAAAAGTGCTCGATGTCTACCAAGCCGGATTGTCAAAATCCGGATGGTTGTGCCGGATTATTGACCGGATGATCAAAAAGCACGATGATTTTCCCTCTTATGAATGATAAGAGCCCAAGTTGGGTTGAGAAGTTCTCGCGACACTTTGTATGACCGCACCCTTTCTTTGCTTACTCTAGCAACGTAACTACATTTTTCTTCCCGCACTTTGAAGCTTACCCAGCTAAATAACATCAATAATGAGTGTGTTAAACGAAAACACTGTCCTAAATATGTCGTCTCAGGACATATTTATGTCAGGATTCTTTTAATTTGGATCCGGAGGAAGAGGACTACATATTTGGCACGGGACAAGTAATGATTGAAGACAGATTGTTACCACCTCGCACGACTCAAACTCAGGTCGTTTCCCCGCATGCCTTCGCCTCTTCATTAAGAGAGAAGGTAGCTTCAGTTTCTAAAGACCTAGTTATTTGATTCTCTGTGCTAAAGACTTCGTCTCAGTAACTGAGCAACGCGACTATCTTGAAAGCAGACTCAAGGAGAAATGTAAGTATCATAATTTGCTTTTACTGACTCCATCTGAGAAAACTTCCTCGATTGTCGACTTAATATCCATTCTTTGTAGATTATCGCGTGACAAGAAAGTCATTTTATATGTTGGAACAGAATTGTTCCTGTCCCGCATCAACAAAGACCATCGAGATCTGTTCGTAGACGTATGCGTTCACTGCAATGAACGTCTTTTGTCTACTATTGCCGCTAGTGTGTCTATTAGAGGTCGAAAACTTGACATCGAAAGTACATTGCGCGCTATTGCTACAGATACTCCTCATCCAAGGTCTCCAGACGACAGTGTATGAGATTGTATTTACAAGCTCATATACTCGAGACTATTCGTGACAACGAAGCTCTTACTGTTAGATTCTTGCGATTTCATCCCAGAGGTATCTGCCGTCACCTGGCCCGCCTCTGATGAATGACGAAGTTTCTTCACTAAGAGATGAGTTTCTTAGTTTTAAAAATGACTTGTCGAAAAGATTCGATAAATTCATTAACAGTGTCACTAATACGAACTCGACGAACCACCTGCATGGGGTAAATTCCACTTCTTCAGATAATGCAACTCCAGCATGTATAAACTTGACATTGACATCTCCCGAATCAAATAATGAAGCGATAATGCCTCCGCCCTCTAGGGATTTGACTCGACCCTCTTTCTCCAAGATAGCTGCGAGGCCCCTTGCTCCTCGCCATCTATCCAAAATACTGACCCACGAAACCCCCGTGCGTGACCCAACTGCGTTCTGCGGGAGCAATGCATCTTCTGGACTGCAGACCGTTCGACGGAAAAAAGGGCTCTTAGTCTCTCGTCTCCATCCTGTCACGACACCTGAGGACGTTCTCGGGGTTATTGAGCATCTTGACCTGGGAAACAAACCAGAATGTGTGAAATTGAAAGCCAAGCACGATTCTTATGCATCATTGTGCGTGATAGTTGACGAAACTAGTTTAAAAGATATAGCTAAGTCTGAGGTTTGGGCCTGCTGGCTGTCTTATTGATTTTGCTAGGCATTTGGGGCGACCTCGGCACGTTCTGTACAAATCCCGGGGAATAATACTATCGACAATCCTGAATGACTAGGAGGCATGTTCAATTCAAATGTTTCCTCTTATTTCAATCCTACTCCTAGTATCTCCGCACTAGTTGACTCAAATATTACGACGCTACCCGCTGATTCATCTTCATATTTCTCGCTGTTTTATCAGAACATTCAGTGCCTCCGCACTACCTATTTGGAGCTTTCACATTTAGCTGTAACGAGCAAGTTTTCAGCATTCTGCCTGGTCGAAACGTGGCTCACTACTGATGAAGAGTCGCTATAATTTTTCATTCCTGGATTCAATCTTGCCCACGCCTTTTGCTGTCAGTCTTCAACCCACGGCGGCACATGTATTTTTTTAAAAAACGACGTCAAATATTCTCCTTTGGCTTCCGTGAATGAGCTCGCCGTAGATGGAATATTCGAAATTAGAGCCATTTCTATTCCTTCTTTGCACTTGGTGCTTATGAATGTCTACCGTCCGCCTTTGTCTTCTGTTGCGGCTCTCGACTTGCTCTTCGATCGATTTTATAACGCATTAGATCGGGCGTGTCGATCCACGAAAATAATGGTAGTCACTGGGGACTTTAATTTTGATTTTGCATCAGACAGAAAGTCTGTAAACGCATTAAGACATTTATTTGGGAGCTTCGGTCTCCATGGGACAATTGAATCAGCAACTACACGTTTAGCTAGTGGCACTTGTCTCGACAATATTGCTACTAATCTAGCGGTGGGAGCCTTCGAAGCTACGGTTAATCATGGTGTATCGTCTGATCATTCAGCCATAATATTTCGTTCCGACTCGTTGCCTCTTGTAGATTTTTCGGCCTTGCCTATCGCATTCTATAGATGTGTCTCGCCGAAGTATATGCTTGCGTTTAGTGACGTTTTCCGATTCTTCAATTGGAGTGAATTTTACAGCCTGGGGAATGTCGAGGACTCAGGGAGTTTTGTCATGGGCGTTCTGATGAGTTCTGCTGAGTTGTGTTTTCCTCTTCGGAAGAAAAATCCGAGTCGTCGCTCTTGCGCTTCGTGGTATATGAAGGAGCTCATTGATATGAAGCTTCGTTACGAGGCGCTCCTTCACTTCTATAGATTCACGGGTGAAGTTCAGTATAAAGTGGCTTTCTCCTCGGCGAGGAAAATTTACCGAGGAAAGTTGAATGAGTGCCGTAAGTCATTTAACTCGGATATCATTAATCGTTCAACAAATCGCAGTAAAGCCGTCTGGCGTGTAATCAAGAGCGAAATGCATCCTTCATCTCTCGCTTCAAAAGATGTGCCGGAAATAACCGGTTGGTGAACGATCTTACGCTCGACGCAACCAGTGCAACCTCTTCTGCTTGCTTGGGCATTCCATGAGGACCTGCCACGTCCATCTACCTCAATTTGTGAACATACGTACATCAGTGAACCTTTGGCTCACCTCTTCAACGGTGTCATACTCTCTGGCATCTACCCGTCGACGTTCGAGCCCTCGAAAGTGATTCCACTGATCAAGAGCGGTTCTTTGGACGATCCCGCCAATTACCGCCCAATAGCCCTAGTACCGTTTGTGAGTAAAATTCTTGAAGTAATTCTGAATGAGCAGTTGGTTGGATACTTCGAGACATCGGGTTTGCTCAAAGAATGTCAGTACGGGTTTCGTTCGGGTCGAGGATCGGTCGACGGTGTCGTCAAACTGGTGACTGGGACTCTGGAGCTTCTGAAAAAAAAATAGAATCCCAGTGCTACGTTTTTCGATATGTCGAAAGCATTTGGTATGGTGGATCACCGCCTTCTTGTCGCTAAACTCAAGCATTATGGTCTTGCTCCAGAGGCGGTGAAGTTGTTTCATTCTTATCTGGTTGGTCGTTTTCAAAGTGCGTGTGCCAACGATCACATGTCGGAAGCTCGCGAGGTCCTGTCTGGAGTTCCTCAAGGTTCGATTTTGGGGCCTCTCCTTTTCATCATTTTCATGAATGATTTGCCACTTCATTTTAGTTTGTCGGGCGACGCAATGCCTATTTTATACGCTGACGACATCTCTCTAGTCATTCCGGGCTCCTCGTCAATGGCGGATAGTGAGATAAGTTTAAAGGAATGGACTAATGGTAACCTCCTGTGCCTGAATAGCCGTAAGACTCAGTACCTGCAGTTTTTCTTGAAGCATGTTTCTGGTGACAAGGCAAGAATGCTCGGTATTGATCTAGACAATTCTCTCACCTGGAAGGCTCACATCAATACTGTTCTCAAAAAGATGTCCAGGGGAATGTTCGCCCTTCGCCGCCTTCGTTCTTCTGTCGACGCGTGTGCTTCTGTCGGCCAATTTCTCGTTCTTCCATTCTCTCTTATCTTACGGTACAGTGCTGTGGGGTAATTCTGTGAATGCCAATAAGGTCTTCGTTGCGCAGAAGAGAGCTGTGCGGTTGATTTGTGGATTGCGACCGATGGACTCATGCTGCGATGCGTTTAAGAGCCTGAGGATTATGACTTTACCTGGCATCTATATTTATCAATGCTTGTGCCTGGCTCACGAGAAAGGTGGGAAATCGTTTTCAGGCGTGCACTCATACGGCACACGTGGCAAAAACAATTTAATTCCCGGTTCTTTCCGTTTGACGAAGTCGATGAACAGTTTTCTTTACTTGTCCACGCAAATGTATAATGCTCTGAATATAAGTTTTAAAAGTCTTCCTCCATTAATTTTTAAGCAAAAAGTAAAAACATTAATTGTAGAGAATCAGCTGTACAGCCTTCAGGAGTTCTACGACCGCACTTATTTATTTAAGTGAAGCTTTTTTCTCTCAAACACTTTTGTTTAAATATTTTGTTGACGTTGTAATGACTTACCGTGGCGGACACAATAAATATTATTATTATTGTTATTATTAAATTTGGGTAAGGCAGCGGCTTCATAAGGATATCTGCCTCCACGCTTTCCGTCGGACAATACTGGAGTTCCAAAACTTTTTCATCGACGCAGTCTTTAATATGATTTTTTTTTATTTCAATGTGCTTCATCCTTGAATTTTCTTTCTCCTAAAATACCAGCCTTATACAGTTTTGATTATCCTCGTATATCGTGGTCGGTAACTGCTGAGGAAATCCGAACTCACTTAGTAATTCTCGAAGTCATCCTGCCTCTAGGCAAGCTGACGACAAGGAGATGAATTCCGCTACCGTGGATGAAAATGAAACGCTGGCACACCCAGGTGACAGTTAACCGCCCTAGCTTGAATAGATAACCACTCGTTGATTTAGGACCTTCCACATCGCTTGCCCAATCCGCGTCCACGAATGCTGACAGGACTATATCGTCATCTTTGTTTTTAAAGCATAGTTCTTGGTACCCTTCAGGTAGGCTACGACTCTTTTGACTGCTCCCCGGTCCGCGTTTTTAGGTTTGCTGATTCTCCTCGACAGAATTGCCACGCTCACCGCGATGTCTTGTCTCGTTGTTGTAGATAAATAGAGAAGTGATCATATTGCTTCTCTGTACTTCTCATTTGTAGGAAGTAAACTATAGTCGCTGGTAGACCGTGTAAAAACCGGGGTCCATAGGTATTGAAGGTATTGCCTCGTTCAATTTTATCCATTTGATTCAGGAAAACCCTATCTTTGGTGCGTGAAATACGACTTCCCAGGTAATTTTTCGGCTCGCCGAGGTTTTTTAATTCGAAATGCCGCGACAACATGGTGTATGTACTTGTTTTATGTCATCATCCTCCCCTGCAACAAGAGTATCATCTACGTGGACGAGAAAGTATGTCCAGCGGCCGTTGTCGTATTTCGTTTAGAAACAGTCAATCCATTTTACTTCTATTGAATTTTGCATGGGACACAAGAACTCCATGAAGTTTCCGATTTAAACATCTCGCTGATTGTTTGAGACCGTAGATACTCTCTTCAGTTTGTAAAAACCTTGTCCTCATTTCCTGATTGAATGAATCCTCGTAGTTGTTCCATGTAGATTTCTTCATTCAAATCATCGTGCAAAAAAGCTGTTTTCACATTGAACTTTGTGACGGGTAAGTTTTTCGATGCAGCAATCGCGAATAAAATTCTCATCGTTAGCTTAGCAACAGGAGCAAAAGTTTGGTCATAATCTTCTTCATAATGTTTGAGTATAACCCTTAGCTACGAATCTTGCCTTGTACCTTTCAACTTGATTATTTTTTCCGTATTTGGTTTTGAAGACCCATTTACACCCAACAACTGTCTTGTCTTTAGGACGACGAATCCACTGCCAGGTGTTATTCCTTTCGAGTGAGTCTAGTTCCTCCCTGCATGCTTCGAATCACTTTTCTTTCATTGTAGATGGACACCTCAGAACTTCAAACCAGTTCTTGGGATCTACGTCGTTATTGATTTTCACCGGAAAAACAGCTTCATTAGCGTTGGGGTGGAATTCGTTTGTTTATCCTTGTAGATTTTCTTACTTTCAACCAAGGTAGATCGCTTTGGTTTTCTTGATTTTCTTCTTCTGCCTCACACTCTTGATCTTCTTCTACTGTTCCGGGTTTAAATACGTTCTCGTTTTTTTTTTCTGCTTAAATAAATTCAATCGTTTCTAAAGGTTCATCTAGTTATTTCCTCTCAATTTTGTTCTTCCTGGCACAGTGGCATCTCGCCTGTGAAGGTCACGTCCCGTGAAATTTCAATTTTTTGCACGTCAGGGAGCCAGACACGATATCGCCTCTTTTGAGTATCCCACGAGAAAACCCGTTCTCGTAGTCATAACAATCTTCTTCCACCGTATTTACTTCAAAATTGTTCACACACACCCACACCCAAGAAGTCTACACGCTGCTCCAGAACTCCCCTGCTGACCCTGACACCAAGAGACGGTCAAACGGGGCTTCCTAAAGGACACCAATCTGGTGAGTGCGCTTCTTTTCTTTACTTAATAAATTTTCGTTGCTAAAGGGTGTTTGTACGTGTTACTAGGATACACAGCTCATCCGTAAAACCTGCAATCCCGAGGGCCCGCCAAGACGAGCAACTGTACAAAGCGACGTTCAAAATTCGTTGCCTGCACAACCGAAGCACTCACACGACAAGTTTCGAGGAACCACGTTACACGAGGCACCTTCTCTCGATGAGGTCGTGATTGATTGCACGTGTTAATAAGCGAAAATTCGAGTTTCGAGTGACACACGGACAGTGAGTGACGAGGCAGCTCACAAAAATGATACATCCGCCCCAACGAACCCACTACCAAAGCGTAAAATTAAAAGTAAATCCGAAGGCATTGTCCATATCGAGAAATCTGACAATGAAACTTGCTCCGAGAAAACGTCCGACTGCATCGAACCGGAAGCGCGGCGACGGCGGTCAAATCGTGGAGCAACGTCGTCAAGGAGACCTCTTCAGCTACATCGTCGTCAAGTGGTGGCGGTAGTGAAGATCGTGACTCGGCCTGGGAATCATGCTACGATGAAGAGTGTCCTCTGATTCGGAACGTCACCGAGCAGCAACGATCGTCTGCCTTTTCCGTATTAGCCGAAACACGAAGACCGAATTGGTTGGCGAAGGGGATAGTCGCAGCGGTGTTAGTCGAGTTCCCGCTGTGGTGATGACGACCATTGTGGAGTCCTCGTCGAGCAATTCTGAGGAGATAGGAACGAAGAGGAAGTTTGGGCCTCGCAGACAGTGGTCGTTAAAAAAGTTAGGTAGAAGAAATGGAGACGATGTTGCGGGACTGAGCTAAATTTTTTTAGTTGTTCGTGCTCGAGCCTTTCCATGGCTTTCCACGTCATGAAAATTTGTAGCTATCAAAATTATACTTCGGAAAAGACGGAAGGCAATTTAAAAAGAGGCATTCATGTGGCTCAAAGTTGAGAAAAAGCGCTTGTTCGGGATTGATAGATCACATCTAATCCGTAAAACCTGCAACCCCGAGTGCCCGCCAAGACGAGCAACTGCACAAAGCGTCGTTAGGACGAAAAGGGTGGAGCCCCACCTGCGCGGCGGACGTCGAGATGTCAGCAGGAAAAGTCCCTTTGGTCGTGAAAAACAACCAAAGGAGGAACTCGAAAAACTCCAGGAGGGGAAAAAAGAGTTCCTGGAACATTACAAACAAGAAATGAAATCGTTAATTGAAAAGAACGAACAACTGAGGAAACAAAACAGAGAGGAGAAAGAACAAAAAGATGATAAAATAGGACAGCTGGAAGAAGAAGTCAAGGTGCTTCAAGAAAAAATAATCATGATGGAAAAATCTGCAGAAACGCAAATTCACAAACTTCAAGGTGAAAAAGAGAAATTTCTTAAAATCGTCGAAGGCCTAATTGCTGGCGCTAATTTGGAAGGGGCCTAGATATTTTGATCAGGGCATTGAGGAATTCAAGAAACGTTAAGTCTCAATTGGGAACAAGCCATCAAACAGATTCGGTTTCGCCGATTAATGGAGTCTCGCCGACCACCCAGGCCAATCGACTACTAACAAAAAAGCTTGTAGGAACGTCACTTGTGCTGCTACGTTCCCGCGAAATTCTGGAGTGTACAAGAATTGTGGGTCACCAGCGACATATGTCGCTCCGGAGTCCTCGACGAGACGATGTTGCGAGACATAGCTGAATTTTTTTAGTTGTTCATGCTCTCCGGCCACTGGGATTGCATTAGCTTTATCAATCCTTTTTAATAATAAGTCAATCCTTTATGAGAAAGGTCATAACTCATGAGGATATTGCATACCTACGTAATGAAATAAAAAACGAATATACCAAATCAATTGAAATGATTGTTGAAGAACGTAATCTTAGTAAATTAAAAGCCCTGTGAATAGAAGTTAACTTTACAGCAACAGATAATGAGAAAATACTCAAATTCTTCCGTCTTCTCAACTGATGAATGAATTAGTTTTTGAATGGAATTAGTTTTGGGCAATACAGAAATAAAAATGAAATGCACTAAAATGTTGAAGGTAGAACATCGTTCGAGCCAACTCCAAGACGTCCAATGCTTGGTAGTCATAGTACGGCATTTCTACTCAAACTCAACTTTCAATCAAAGCGCACATTTAACCTCACTGCCGCAATGGAAAACACGAGCACACTTTTGTATTGGTCGATGAGCCGTTTTGTTGGGATATTGCTGACACATCAAATCAAAATTCAACAATAGGAAAAAAGAGACAAGAGGTACTTATGGATTTTCTGAGAATTGTCGGAAGCGGTGCAACGTACAACAAGGGCGACGCCGACGCGACAATCGGGATCGCGACTCGGTTCATCCACGAAATATGATTCAAAACAACACCGGGTCTATTGGTGGACACAGGACGATAAGAAAGGATTTTGGCGACGGTTCACGATGCGGCAGAACACGCGTTGACAACAATAGCAAAAAAAGGCGAATTTTCTCACAGAAGTTATAGGCAACACCAGAGGATAACAAAAATGGTGAGGAGAAAAGTGAGAAATTAGGAAAAGCTGTTGACATTGCCCGGTCGCTTCAGAGGATCGCGAAAAACAATTTCGCATGGTTGGCAGTCCAAAAATGACAATTTCACAGGGTTTCTCATATCATATTTTTATCCAAAGGTTAAATTGCCGCAGCTTGGAAATGAGCCATTTCCCGGAGTTAATTCATTCAAAATTAATTTTGCGGTGTTTGTTCATCAGGTTGGATGGACGGTTGTTTGGCTCCATTCGACGATTTTTAAATCGCAAATTCACGGGGAATTGAGACTAATCACTATAATTCGTGGCTGAAATTGAGAAAATAACGTTAATTCGCTGCTAAAATTGAAATTAACGTCAGTTCCCGGCTGCCAAGAGAAAGCGCTAATCATCTAGACTTCCTCAAAGAACGTGACATGAGAATTTAATCATCTACATAGCATCATAACATTATGTTATGATGCTATGATGTTGTTGAAGTTTTGTGTTAATAGACATCCGTCTAAAGCCAGTAAAAAAAAAGTGATAATCGGCGGCTAAAACAGAGAAATACGTTAATTCATGGTTGAAATTGTGAGAAATCGCTAATTCGCAAATCAACTTGAGAAAAAACTGGGGAATAATTTTGTGTCTTCAGGTTAATATTGCACTTATTGAGGAATTCCAGTCCGATTTTGATGATGTTCTTGACTTGATAAATCAGGATAGTGTGCCAGAAAAATATATCCCTATTTTAGTTTATATTTCGGGATATGTTGGTAGAAAAGTTTGTGGAAACTGCAAGTGCGAAAAATGTAGGTTCTTATTCGTACAGAATAAAATGATGTCTACTGAATTGGGTCAAAATGTCTCCAATGTTTATTTAAAAATGCTAGATCGAGGTGGGCTGAAGTACCCACAAAAGTTGCTGGTGGACGTATTGCTAGAAGCCTACAAAATTTTTCATGTCCTGCTCTCTAAAGACTACGAAATAAAATTAGACTTGCAATGGATTTGATAACCGAGAAATATTCAGTCGTAAACGGCACTTGCTCTAGTTGTGGAGACTCGTACATCCCAAAATTTAAACATGCCCTGAAAAAGTTTTTCAACATTTTACTAAACAATTACACTAAAGTTACACGAGATAAAATAGATCGCAGCATAAAAGACGAAAAAAAAAATTAAAAAAACTTTCCAGCAAATAAACAAAGCAAAATACCTTGGGGGGGGGGGGGTGAGCGTAGATTTCACAATTTTGTTACACAATACGCTCTTGTCTTTGTCCGTTTTGCCTTAATTTTTGGTCGCCCGTCACAGTTTTTCGTTTCGACATAAACGTCAAAATTTTTTTTTATAAAAAAGTAACAAAAAATTAAAAAAAAAATGTACCCTATAACGAAACTACGGACGTATCCACGTCAAAAATAAAATAAAAATAAATTGAAAATTTAAATATGGGGGGGGGGCAAGTATAGAATTTTCTGTCGGAAGTCATGCGATTTAATTCATTTGTTTTTTCGATAGAAAATCGGATACCTCAAAGTTACAGAATAGCTCCCTGGATTTTCAAAGACAGTAATGGGGAACTTGCATGAATCTCAGACTGGGTAGAAAAGCATACCGGTGATTTGACCCGTGAACTGAAGGATAACAACGGAAGTTGCAACCCGATTGGTGCGTTTTAAGATTTTTAAAAAAGGTTCAAAGTTCTTCAGAAGAGGATGGATGGTGCGAGGGGAAATGACGTAAATACTTACTTGTGAAGCATTTGAGGGAACTCTAAAATTGTTTGTTTACAAATAACAAGAAAAATGTCCCCCCATTAAACTCGTCTAACCCCCTCTTCCCCGCATCATCCATTTCAATAAGTAAGTTTTTACGTAATCGAACCCCCACTCAAAATTTTTAAAAATTCCCTAAAAAAACATCCTTGACTGATTTCAAAGTTTAATGTGAGCAATAGACTTGTGGAAGAGCCCTCTTTAAGCAACACCAACTTTTGAAAAATGTGCAAGTTCCCCATTCACACGCTTTCGTAAAAATGCATAAAAGTGCATAGGAAAACCAACAAATTTTAATGTAATCAACAGACTCATAAGTGTTCTTTCGATAGATAATTTTCGTAATACCCGTAAACACAAAAAACGTTGGTAAACATTTGGTTGGTTGAAATGTGAATATAGCGTGTTAACGAAATGTTTGGTTTGTTTTTGTACATTGAACTCGTTTGGAACCGTTCGAGAACAATTTTTGCCATAGCAACAAGCACATCCATTGCGTTTTATTGGCAGAAGGTGATGCTTTGACGGTTCTGAACAAGTTCTAGAGTAGTTTGGAAAAAGCTTAAAGCGTTTTCCATTTACATAAAATTATGCTACAGAGCAATTCATTTCCACCCGTCTTCTCCATTAACATATGTTTTAATTCAGAAAGCACGAGTGGAAATGAACTGCTCTAGTCTAGCCGAATTTTATATAAATGGAAAACGCTATTATTATTATTATTACATAAATAACGAAATAATTAGAAATATAACGTTAGTTAGCGGAGCTGCTTGCAAATACTCTCTATTATCAAACTAATTTTTATCAAAATACGTTTTTTACTATGTCTAGTGGCTGCTTATAAAGATATAATATAGATTAAAGCTTCTGAAACAAGAAAAGTACAAATACCGGCAATTTGTTAAATAACAAATAATTATGGTGGTACATCCTTCGCTGTAAACCCATAATTTTTTACTCCAGAAAATATTTTTGGGCTCAGACAAATTTATTATAGTTGAAAGTGCCAAAATAACAAAAAAAAAACTGTTTTTATGCCAAGTCTCTAGCGAAAAGTCGAATAAGGGGAGCGCGAGCTTCACCGAGATGCTCCGCCATCTTGAATAGAGGGGTCGGGCCTGTACAACTAGAGAAGGTCTTGGAAGAATACTGGTGCAACTCAAATAAGCTTTTCTGAACAATCCAATTTGGATTAAATTAAATTAAATTAATCCAAACCGGATTGTTCAGAAAAACTTTTTTGAGTTGCACCAGTATTCTTCCCTGCAGAGAGCGATTTTATCTTCAGCAAGAGTGCGACAGGAGGACATGATGAAAATGTTTTGATTTGTTCTTATTTTTATATAATTGATATTGAATTTCTATCGCGGTCTGAATTTCATTTATAATATGATGATCTCATTCAAACTTAAACGATTACGGGATAAATGGTGCATGACCGGATAAATGAAATGCACTTTACCCGACAGGCTGCTGTCGGAACTATTTTTGTTTTTTGTTTTTTTTTTTCACGCAGGGAAACGTTGAGTTTGTTTCGATTGCACGAACAACATGATATATTTACTCTGGGTACTTCGAAGGATTCTTAGACGTCCGATTCAAGCAGAGTTGGGGCTAAGACTCTCAACTTCACTCTCAGGATCGTCCTTCCTTGTTTGACTTTTATGTTTTATGCCGAATACGCCCATGCGAAATTCTCACAACGCGTCGTGGGTAATTTTATTCGCCCAGTGGGCGGAATGAAATACCCATAACGCGTTCTAGGTAATAAATTTTACTCAATGAGGCAATAAAGGTTAGGGTGAGTCTATTTCGCGTTGTGGGTCTTCCAATTTTATCCACAACGCGTTGTGCGTATTTCGGATTACTCACAAAGGATAGTCAGATGAGTCTCAACTCCCATTACAGCGTTATTGATGTAAATTTTTGTTGTGGGTAAATTTTTTTCGGCCATTGCAAGTAACATGTACACCTCCCAGCTTTCTTCGTTACTTCGAGCTTTCTCGAACCCTTAATCTGCAGCTGATATGTCATCGGATATTTTAGTTCCATCAAAGGGAAATAAACCAGTAGACACGAAACCTCTCACGATGTTTGCTCCCTTCATTTTAGACCAAACCTTCCCAACAACTATGCAAACTCATTTTTTGTAAGTCTTCCTAGACCTCTGCCTATTTTTGTTTTGCCACGGTTGACAAGAACCTTCTCCCAGGATGTAATGAGAGGTCCATATACACTTATCGAGAGGTTGCAGACAGTGAGGTGGCTGGGGAATTTCTCAAGCTGGATATTGTTGTTCATATAGCTCAACTATTCTAATGCTGATGTGACCTGTGTGGCTGAATCAGATGGTAAATACAGTCACACCTTCATATACAGGGTGGAACTGGATAAGTGTGACAAAAAAATTTGGGTGAAAGTAGGCCTCATTTGAGACCGAAAACACAAGATATTTACCATGGTCCGAAAATCAAAACACTACGAGATATGATTTTTTTAACGTTTATTATGACTCACATCACTTTTCTCAACTAAATGCAAATAACTCAGTTTCCAGCTGACATTTTGCAACTTTTGACGACGGAATCGAAAAGAGCACACTTTTTTCTGTCAGGAATAGCCAATTTCGATCAAATTCAACCATTTTCTGTGGGCTCGAGAGCTGCTTAAAGTTTTGCAAATCGAGAATTTCTAATTTTTCCCCGAAAAGCCAACCCCCACTTATAATATAATAACCAAATGAACGTCAATCATTTAATAATAGATAACAGGAAAAAAAATTAATAACATATTAAAAAAAACAAATTAAAGCAATAAACAAGTAAACAATTAAATTGAATATACCCATAGTAAAATAGTAAAAATCCATAGTACAACCAGTTTATTATCTGAACTTTGTCCACTATAGTCCACAAAAATCCAACCAACGTCGGATAATAGCTCTCGATAGCATAAGCCCAAAAAAAAAAAAAAAAAAAAAAAAAAAAAAAAAAAAAAAAAAAAAAAACCCACTTTTCTACAAATCTGAGCACACCGACATTCCATGGGTCGGAAAAACTTCCCCAATGTGTCCTTTTTAAAATTACTCATGAACGTATTTTTAGTTGATCAGTGATTTTTCGCCAGAAATGGCCATTTCTTAGAAAAAAGAATGGGGTTTCTGTTCAAAATCGCTTGTTTCGACCTTCAAAATTTGAACGAGCTTTGTGAATTTTGGCATGATTAACGTCATTAAAGCATCAAGCAAAGTTTTCTTTTGAACGGGACGGACTGTGTACGCTTGTCAAAGTCCGAAAAATGTCGCTCCCGTAGATCGGGATGGGGGGGGGGGTCGTGTCGGATAGAGTGCATTTCTCTGCTGCATATTTCGACGTTATTAGTTAATTTGCAATTATTCCGCCAGAAATTGGTATTAACAAGTAGAATCATTAAGTGCGCTTATTTCGTCGAATAACAGCTAAATGCGCCGAAATTCGCAGCAGTGAAATGCACCCTTGTCGACGCCAGCTGCCGGAGTGACAGTTTTGATATTTTGGTTGGAGTGCGCATTCCGTTCGGTACGAAGGAAAACTTTGGATAAAGCTTCAATGAGTTTTAGCATCTTAAGAATCACAAAGCTCGTTCAAATTGGGTAGGTCAAAACAAGCGATTTTCAAGAAAAAATCATTCTTTTTTCCAAGAAATGGCCATTTCTGCCGAAAACTCGCTGAAGAAATGAAAAATCGTTCATGAGTCGATACGCTCCGGTTTAGTGTAGAGAAGTGGGGGTTGAATTTTTTAAAAATTAGAGATCCTTGACTTGCACAACTTTGAGCATCTCTTGAGCCCAAAGAAAATAGTTGAATCTTATTGAAAATGGCTCTTTCTGATAGTACAAAGTGTGCTCTTTCAAATCCATCGTCGAAAGTTGCAAATGTCAGCTGTAAACCGATTTACTTGCATTTAGCAAAGAAAAGTGATGTAAGCCACAAAAAACGTTAGAAAAATCATATATCTCGTAGGATTTTGATTTTCGGACCATGGTTAAATTCAAAATAAAGAGAGGAGTGACAAAAATCCATGAAGAGAGGCCGTCAAAAGGCACCGATTTAACGCGTTGAAACGTTAAATGACGTCGATGTAATTCGCATCAATTATTTTAGTTTAAAAAAATCCGTGTTTCTTTGACTCACATCACTTTTCTCAACTAAATGCAAATAACTCAGTTTCCAGCTGACATTTTGCAACTTTTGACGACGGAATCGAAAAGAGCACACTTTTTTCTGTCAGGAATAGCCAATTTCGATCAAATTCAACCATTTTCTGTGGGCTCGAGAGCTGCTTAAAGTTTTGCAAATCGAGAATTTCTAATTTTTCCCCGAAAAGCCAACCCCCACTTATAATATAATAACCAAATGAACGTCAATCATTTAATAATAGATAACAGGAAAAAAAATTAATAACATATTAAAAAAAACAAATTAAAGCAATAAACAAGTAAACAATTAAATTGAATATACCCATAGTAAAATAGTAAAAATCCATACTTTGAGCATCTCTTGAGCCCAAAGAAAATAGTTGAATCTTATTGAAAATGGCTCTTTCTGATAGTACAAAGTGTGCTCTTTCAAATCCATCGTCGAAAGTTGCAAATGTCAGCTGTAAACCGATTTACTTGCATTTAGCAAAGAAAAGTGATGTAAGCCACAAAAAACGTTAGAAAAATCATATATCTCGTAGGATTTTGATTTTCGGACCATGGTTTATACGGTGTTTTCGATCACAAATGAGACCTATTTTCACCCAATTTTTTTTGTCACACTTATCCTGTTCCACCCTGTTATCCACTTCATTCATAATACTTCATAGGATAGTATAGGGGATAGTTATAGCTCGTCATGTAATATGCGGACCTCGCCCTCCTGTGATCAGTAGCCATTTTTCTTTAGCCCCTCCAAACTCCGACTTGATAATAACACTTAAGTTTGGTTAACATTGTCCGACAATCAATTCAGCAACGAAAATGTAGGAATGAGAAGACTCGGCTGAGCTACTCGGTTGGTGTAAATTAGACCTTTAAACTTGCTTTTCAAGATGAATAATACAATTTAATTTTAGTTAGTGAGCAGATTTTTAAGTTTCTTGACAGTCGTGGCCCGTGGCCTGGATTGATGAGTGAGCATCATGGGGTAGTCTTGATTGTTTTGTACGTAGAGATTAGCGAGTAGTCTTGTTATCAATGAATAAACTTTTGCAGTTTGCTTCACCGCTGTTCCTGAGCGAAAATAAAATTAAACCATTGGATATAATTTTCGAGGGATTTACCGGGAAACGCGAAACCCTATTTTCTTGTTATGTAGTTTTGTTTTTTCTTTTTTTAGTTCCCTGGTTGTCAACCAGGTGGTCCTGGAAAAAAGAATGAGGAACTTGCATGAGTCTGAAAGAGTGAAAAAAATTGTATTTATTATCTTCCTCGTACACAAAAATGTTAGAAGAGTCCAATGAAAAATAACTATAGTAGTATAATAAATTAATGTTGAAGTTATATGACGGAGAAAGGTCTGTGACGCTTCAAGTGTTTAAAGAACAATTTGTTTCCTCTCACACAAAAAGCCTGCCTTATGCTCCCTCCTTATAATGTGAAATCAGGTTTGTTTAGACTGTTATTTAAGGAGTGGACCTTTTCATCTACTATGGGATTGTGCACCCTCGAACAAAAAGCACCACCTCAACATCTATCATGTTGAATGGTCGTACCAATTTTCTCCCATTTGGACGAGCTACTAATTAGCTAGTTCAATTACTCTTCTTGCAATTCTTTTGTTTAAACCATAATAAATTACACTACAATACAATTATATCATCTCGAATTTACTGACCGCTATGGGCAAGGCTAATCAAACAATTATTTGATAATTATTTTTATTTGTGACGTTTCATCGATCGTTGCGTCGACCTCATCAGACTAGAAAAAAACACAATAACGCTATAACAGAGAGAACCATAAAAAACTTAACAATAAAAAATTATTATACCCAATAAAGGCATTGTTAAATTTTTTTTTCAGAATACAGATTTTGTTATTACACTGGTCGTTTTGTTCTGTTTTGCCTCTCGCTTTTCCACGCCGTCGTCAAAATTTCCCATCGTTTACAACTTGAAAAAAATCCAACAAAATTTAATTTTTTTACTTTACTTCGGGGGAGAAACCTTATTTTATCATAAATTAGCACATTACCTTTAAGCTGACAACACAGGCAAAAAAAAAAAAAAAAAAAAAAAAAAAACGCGACGCAAAAACCGCTTTTAACACAAGAAACTCGTCAACTAAACTGAAGAATGGAAACAAGGACCCACAAACCAAGAGCCGTTTAATCGCCTACCCCCCTCCCTACCATCGCTATCGAATTCAATACACTGACATACGACTTGTGCAGGTTATGAGTGTCTTCTTCCCTATTCAATGTATTGTTTTGAACTTGGATGTGAACCATTTTCGCGATTCCGCGATTTTGTTCCAATTAATTGAATGGTTATTGCTAGTGCTATGTTGAGTTACTACTTTTTGAGCTTTATTTCTTGTCTCTTTGATGTTCCTTTCTTCTACAACCATGTGGTCTTTTGGTAACAAGCTGAACAATCGTTACACCGCAATTTATAAACTACATTTGGACATTGAAGCTTATCAGTTCTGTCTTTTCCTTTCTTAATTACTCCAGTAAGACTATTTTTTATGTATGGAACCAGGGAGATATTACTATTTCATAATGCTACCTTAACTTTGTCATGTAACCCCTTTTTGAAAGGAATCTGTACAAAAAACTTACGCTCATTGCCAATACCAACATCAGACAATATTATTCGCAGTGGTTGATTCTAATAACAATTTCTTGTACATCGACGTGGGAACAAATGGAAGAGTCAAAGATGCCGCAGTTTTCGCAAAATCCTCATTTAATGATGCTTTACAAAGCAACTCTCTGAACATACCCGAGCGATGAATTTTCGTTGCAGACGATGCCTTCCCTCTGAGAACCAACATCTTGAAACCGTTCTCGACGTGTGGCCCTCTGAGTGAAAAGCAGAAGATTTCCAACGACAGGCTGTCGAGAGCTCGACGCGTAGTAGAAAAAGTGTTCGGTATTCTCGTATAGTGTTTTCGTATATTCGAAAAGCCTATACCACTCGCCGTCAAAACAACGGAACTAGTCGTAAAAACAACCTGTGCTCGACATAGCTGGCTGAGAAAGACTTCGACTGTACCGTATATTCAAAGAGAAATGCTGGCTGTTGAGGACTCTGAAAAATCTTCCTGCCTGTTCTTCCACAAATTACTCCAAGGCTGCTGGAGAAATAAGGAATGATTGTGCGGAACGATTTGTTACGTCTCACACTGTCCCCTGGCAAATGATTTAAATGCCTTTGAATGTCCTCGGAACTCGTTTTATTTTAATTCATGTTGATTTGGAAATCATTAAAACAAGTTTTAAATATCGAAACGGTACAATAAATTTGCGATTATTTATGAAGGAATTGAATAACATTTGTCCCAGTTTATCCACCCCCCACCTTAGCGTGCCATAAAAATTATAATATGTAAAATTGAAAGTACTTATACCTTCAAGTTTGAAGAGCTTTGCTTCGGAGTACAATCACTCCGCAGGAAAACGTCTGCTTTCTTGAACCAAAATAGGCGAGGTTCGTGTATTTCTTCGACTCCGACTCCACTTCTTTCGGAGTACCTTATTTTTGTCAGCTCAGCCACATACCGCGTACGTACTGTTTTAATTTTTGTTTTTATATCTGACACTGTCAGTCCTGCTATATTGAGATCTGTGATCATTGCCTCGTAAGCTCTTTCGCGTGCAATGTTATTTTTGTATTCCATGCAAGAGCTATTCCACAAGCACCTTTGTTTTTGATACGCCTCTAGAAAAGGGAGTATGTCGGAATCATGCCCTTTAAACGACATTTTGAAGCACTGATGAAAAGTTAATTAAACCAGTGGCATGTAGAGGTTGAAATACTATATGGGGGAGCCAAAGAGGCCTTTGAAGCGAGTCGAAAATATTTCTGGCTGGCGGAAGAATAAATTTTTTTTTCTGGGCATGCCTACTGTATAGTGTAGTGTATATGTATTTATGGCTTGTTCGCATCAACTCCTGGTGAACACGAGCAATAAGTATCATCCGGTCGGCACAATACTATTGCCACTGAGGAAACGTAGAAAACAATAGGATCGCAGAACATTATCGCCCGCGTGCATTGAAAGGGTAAAGCCCCGTTCACAAGCCCTATGTTTCCGATCTGTGGAGACTACGCAACCAAACAAATGTGTTCCCTCGAAAAATGAAGCATTTTGATAGGTTGCATAGGCTCATATAACGTATGACTTGTGATCGGGGCTTAATGGCCACGGAGATAAGTGTTTCGTGCTACCACCACTTGTGTGCACCTGGCTTTTCGATGCACACACTGATAATAATCACGGCGATCGCGATGCGTGACAGATCTTCGAGATCCCACGCATAACAACTAGCATAAAGCCAGCAAAATCGAGTGTTCATGAATACAAAAAGAAGGTTGTGGAAGAAACCATCGACGTCGATTGATGCCACATTAGTTCTTACTGCGACCACCGCAGTTTCATTTTGAACATTCCAAATCATTAAAGAGGTAAATTAATTAACTGATGTGGCCCGGGCGACTCGGGAAGGCAAAGCCTAACACAATTCGAGCTTCGAGAAAAAATGGGCTCCCCGACGGGATTTGAACCCGTAACCTCTGGAACGCTAGTCCAATGCGCTGCCAATTGCGCCACAGAACTAGACCCTACCGTGTCTTTACTGTTCTCTTCGGTCACAATACACAAAAAAGACATTGCGACCGCGTTTGGCTGGCTGAAACTTCTAAAGTGAAGCGGAAAATACTAAATACTCAATGGTTTCGGAGATACATGATTTTTCAAGCAAGTATAATTTCTCAACTAATGCGACTTTGCATCATTCAAATAAGTTTTAACTACCTACTTTTTGGATATTTAAAAAGAGCACACTTTTTACTGTCAGGATTAGCCATGCTTGGCAGTATTAATCCTTTGGTATAGCCTCTAGAACGGCTCAACGTTACACACATCGGGTGTTTCAATTTAAAAAATAACCCCCACTTGTCCATACATCACGTCACGTTCACACATAAATCACGCCAATGCCGATTTCTCCGGTAATTTACATAACTCCAAGTAGGCGAGGTATGATTGGAGGGAGATTGAGGAAACACATGTGCCCCCCCCCTTAATAGGTGGCTGTAGACATATGTTCGCCCTAGCTATGTGGGTGAACACCAAAAGCATGATCCCATCCCCCACGGAAGTCAAGAGCTATTGGAAAAAGCCTCGACTGTCCAATGTGGCAGCGTCAGCCAACGCAAGCACATCGGATTTTGGAGTTGTCATGTCATCAATTAAGCCAAACGTGGCTCTCTTCGCGGAGAGGATTGCACTCTTATCCGCAGCACTTAGTTTGTTCAAACTAAACAGTTCCGAGTTGGACGAACAACAACAAATGGACGTATTTCAAATTATGTTGTGGTTCCACGAAACTGAATCTGAGCCGCATACCCCCCCAAGGTGATGTTTTTTGTTTTAATCGTGAATGGGCACCAAACTTGGTCAAACAGTTTCTATCTGCACAGGTTTCCGTGATTTCGCGACAAATCTATTGACAGATTTTGCGTGCGATGCAGCGTGCTTGGCTACAACCGGCCAAATTCAGTCCATACTTTGGCACTACCTTGCGCTTCGGAAGAGTTTCTGCTTCTCGGTTATATAACGCAGCCCATTCCAAAAATATAAAAGGATAAAAGAGGGGGTGTCCTTAAAGAGTCTATTTTGGGAGCATCAAAGCTGCGATGTTCTGGCCCTATGACTTTTGGATTGCTACTACTAGAGAAAAGTGTCATACGGGAAGTGTACAAAATGAGGAACATTGCCGCGAAAGAAACTGGAATTTTACTCTCTGAAGAACTTCTGGAATTCGCCGCTATCCCTGACGCCATTAGTCCTCGAAGTTAAGTGCCCGCCAACTGAGAAGGCAATAAAAATGTACATGACTAAAACGAAAAATATTACTTCTAAATTCTTGGCGCAGGTGCAACTACAAATGTATTTATTCAAGAAAAAACAATATCTTTTTCTACAGTCTTTCCAAATAACCTACTTTGCTACCTTCCGTGGAAGATGCAACGAGGGTGATACCGTGACGGGGAGAGGAATTAATTGGGGGGGGGGTTGGTATTAAACGGTGATTCGTTTCAAACACAATTAGTTTATTTTTCTTTGGTACGTGTGGTTAGATTTTATAAATCGAAAAAGTAAAAAGTAGTAATAATAATAATTTTAAAAAATGGGGGGGGGGGGTATTTACAAGGAGGGGGCCTCCAAACTGATCGCGCTCGAGGACCTCGACGAAGCACTGAGGGAGGGCGCCGGAGATGAAGAGAAAGTATGCGGTTCCACGGGGATGCTGTGGTCCGATGGACTCTCCAGGTCGGTCGAATCGGATGCCGGTGCGTAGTTCCGCCGTCTCGGGTCATTTCCAGGGCAGCGGGCCCTTTCCAGAGGCTGTAGGGGGGGTTGTGGTCAGGATGAGATGGGTGGGGGAGGAAATTTGGGGGCCGGGGGAGGTTTTGAGGGCCGGTAACGTTTGAAGTTGGGAGTGAGGCAGTCACATGCTCCGACGCGGGAGACCTGGGAGCAGTTGGTACATTTCTGGAGTCGAGATGGCTGTCGGCCGAGCCACGGTTGTAGTTCGAAGGGGAACGGGAGGGCGGCCCCTTGACGAGCGTGAAGCTAGCCTCCTTTTGATAAGCCCACCATAACCTTATTGAAACCTACCCCTCCAAAAATTAGGACTGCCAAATGGGCATTCTACGGACAGCAAACTAGACGATAACAAAACAAAATCGATTATCCTAATGTCTTATCAATGATAACAACCTTATCAAACGACAGGCATGTTGAAAATTAAACGAGATCAGTTTTTTCCAAACACACAGAATAATAATCTTTTATTTACAACACAACATGTGATTGCTGAAGATGTTGATCCTCAACACCCCCCCTCAACATCGTCAGTCAGCGTCACTAACCCGATCCTCAAAGATAGATTTCGGTGAATAGGATAGGATAGTGCCTTTGTCAGGATATCTGCTAAATTATCTTTTGATGGGCAATAATCAAAGCTGATTTCTTTGTTGCGAATGAGGTCCTTTAAATGATGCCGACGAACGTCCATGTGTTTTATTCTTCGGCTGTTTTTATCATTTGTCACGTACTTTATGCAGCTTTGATTGTCCTCATACATGATAGTGGCACTAGTTTGTTTGCATCCCATATCATTGAGTAACAAACGGAGCCAAACAGTCTCCTGGCTTGCTTCGGAAGCTGCTAAAAATTCCGCTTCTGTCGAAGATAGCGCTACACAGCTTTGTTTTTTACAGCACCAGGTAATACAGCTGGATCCGATTTTGAAAAGAAACCCGCTGGTGGATTTGCGATCTGACACATCTCCAGCCCAATCAGCATCAACATAGGCGGCTAAAACGATTGGCTCATCATTTCCACCTAGTTTCAATTTATTATTTTTTGTCCCTTTCAAGTATCGTATTACTCTTTTCAAAGCGTTCCAGTCGCTGTTGGTTGGTTTCTCGACTCTTCTCCCTAAGATCGAGACTGCTAAAGAAATATCTGGACGAGTGCTGGTACTTAAATAAAGAAGAGATCCAATGGCTTCGCGATACTTATTGTTGTCCGGCAATCTTGGAGACTCATTAGTTGCACTGACGAAACCATTTTCCATTGGGGTCTTCTCTGGTCTAGCATCGTCTAAACCATAGTCCACGATTAGTTTTTCAATTTTTCTTGGCTGTGATAGCAGATATCTTCCTTCTTTGTCTTGTTCCACCATTATTCCCAGATAGTTACTTATCCGCCCCAAGTCTCGAATTTCAAATTTTTCGGAAAGCAGCCGAAAAGTTTTTTGTACGTTTTCGTCCGTGCCGACACATAATACGTCGTCTACGTAGATCAAGACGTAAGTGACTTGCCCCGACGAATCTGTATGTGTGTATAGGCACTGATCTGCGACACTTCTCTTAAATTGATTAAATTGATCTCTTGATTTCTCTTGATTTGTGTATGAGCGCTTTGTTGAATGTTTCATTCCAAACCCGTGCAGCTTGTTTTAAACCGTACAAACTTTTTCGAAGTTTGCAAACAAGGTTTTCACTTCCTTTGACGACGAAGCCTTCCGGTTGCTTCATGTATATTTCTTCACAAAGTTCTCCATTCAAAAAAGCAGTTTTTAAGTCAAAATGACGAACTGACATCCCTTTTAACGAGGCAATCGTCAATAAAGTTCGAACAGTGGCTTGTCTCGTGACAGGCGCGAACACTTCGTCGTAATCTTCTCCATATTTTTGGGAATATCCCTTGGCAACAAGCCTGGCTTTATATCGTTCGATTGTTCCATCTGTTCCACATTTTACTTTGAATAGCCATCTATTTCCTATTGCTTTTCTGCCAGGTGGACATTCGACTAGATCCCAGGTGTGACATTCACGTAGTGAAGCCATTTCGTCTTCTGCTGCTGCCAGCCATTTATTCTTTTCTTTTTCAGGAAGTTTCATAACTTCTCTCCAGTTTTTAGGCTCAGGGGCGTCCGATGAGTTGCAATACAACGACGAAAAACGTTCCGGTGGAACACCTTTGTTTACTCTAGCCGACCTCCTCAGGCATGGTGGTTCTTCACGTGACCTTTCGTCTGAACTTCGAGGAGAGCCTTGTCTTGAATTTATGATGTGCCCTTCTAGAATCTCTGAACTCGTTTCTTCTTGTTCTACGTCCTCATTGCTTTGTCTGGCTAGGGGCGCAAACTTGTTTGAATGTCCATGAAGTTCGAACTCAATGAATGGTTTGTTATCCATTTTTGACTTTATTTCTTGGTTATGATTCCATTTACTTGAACAATTACGATGTTCAAGATGTGAAGATTCAATTATTTTTACGTCCCTTGATACCCGAACCTTTTTTTCAGTTGGTATCCAAACTCGGTACCCCTTCTTTATGTCTGAGTACCCGAGGAATATAGCATCTTTGGCTGTAGGTTCAAACTTTCCTTTCTTTTCACTATTCAGCACATAGGCTTTGCTGCCGAAAGTCTTAAAATATGATATGTTTGGTTTTCTACCATTCCACAAAAAGAAAGGTATTTTTCCTGAGAGTGCTTGTGATGGGCATCGATTTCGAATGTAGTTTGCTGTGTTAACTGCCTCACCCCAAAATTCGCCCGGTAAGGCCGATTCTGTTAACATGCATCGAGCCATCTCCTGAAGGACTCTATTCTTTCTCTCGGCTACGCCATTTTGCTCCGGGCAGTAGTTTACTGACAGCCTACGTTGAATACCATTTTGTTCTAGAAATTTACTGAATTCGTGACTGGTAAATTCCCCTCCGTTGTCAGTCTGGAGGTACTTGATTCTTTTTCCTTTCTGATTTTCCACCCTCGCTTTGAATTCTTTAAAAGCTTCCAGGGCCTCACTTTTCTTTCTTAGGCATTTTATTTCACACCACCTAGAATAGTCGTCAATGAAAGTAATAAAATATCGCGAGCCTCCGATCGATTGTGATATTGGTCCACTCAGGTCACAGTGTATTAGTTCCAGTAGTTTTGATTTTCTGTTTGATTTCTTGGGAAATGGGGTGCGCGTCATTTTTCCCATTGCGCATACGTCACATTCAAATTGTTGATTACCTGCAATTTTTCTAACTCCGGTCACGTCTCCTGAGTTAATGATCCTTTTAAGATCTTTGAAATTCAGGTGACCCATTCTTTGATGCCACAAAAACAGATCATAATGTGGAACAGTTTTATTTTCTTTACTTTGTGAACTTGAGACGAAGTATAAATCGTTGATTTTATCAGCCTTGAACACAACGTTGTTCTTACTGTCCGTGACCTCCGCACAGTCCTTTTTGAAAAGTACTTGAAAACCGTGTTCTGTAATTTTGCTAACTGACAAGAGATTTGTGCGAAGCTCGGGAACCAATAAAGTATTTGTAAATGAAATTTCTCTTCTCCCATCTTCAGTATTTACTGGCATCTTGACTGTGCCAACTCCCATCATTTCGATGCTTGCAGAGTTGGCTAAATTTATTTTTCGGTCGGATCGCATTTGTAGCGAATTGAAATTGTTTTTGTCTCGACACATATGGGATGTGCATCCACTATCCAGGCACCAACCATTAAGATTTCTTGTGGATAAAACATTTCCCGTTTCTGTTGACGACATTACTATTTCTTTGTCGCTATCACATTCGCTTTCTTGCACCATGGTAGTCGTACTTTGTTGGCAATAACGTGAAGTGTGTCCTTTGCGGTGACATTTGTAACAAACGATTGTTTCCCTTCTTTCCCGTAGCAGACCTGATGGTTTTGAGAACTTCGTCATAAATGCTCCGCTTGAGTCTTGGGACTCCTTTTCTCTCCGAGCATCGTATTCTTCTAAAATTTTTATTTTTAACGCCTCTAATTTTGGAAGTTCGTCGCGTGACTCGATAGCACACCTGAAGTGCTCGTATTCATGTGGAAGCGAGTACAGCAACATGATGGACAGCAAATCTTCATTTATTTCCATGTCCATGTTTTTAAGCTTGTCTATAATATCGAAAAAATTATTTAGGTAATTCCTAATATCTTCGTCATGTTGGAATTTCGCGAGTGTTAATTGCTTCAGCAATGTTGCTTTTCTGGCTGGCCCCTTTGATTCGTATATGGAATTCAGCTTGTCCCACGTTTCTTTTGCAGTTAGGCAACCTTTTATCTGCTTCAGTTCTGACGGTTGGATGGCCAAAATTATGTCTGCCCTTGCTTTTCTGTCCGCGATTTCCCACGCTCTGGCCTGTTCCGGATCAATTGGTTTCGAGGTAGTTCCATCGATGAACCCCCATGAATCGTTTTTTACAAGGAGAGCTTCAATTTGCAACTTCCAAGTATCGAAGTTGTCTCTATTGAGACTTTCCATTTTGATTAAATTCGTCATTACGCTCAAACGCACTGTTTAAGTCTCATAATCTGTTGAAAATTAAACGAGATCAGTTTTTTCCAAACACACAGAATAATAATCTTTTATTTACAACACAACATGTGATTGCTGAAGATGTTGATCCTCAACAAGGCATTACTGATAAGCCTTTAAAAAATTATTATAAAAACATTGAAGTGCAGAAATATGATTCCCCCTGAATAACGCAATATAACTGAGTAGCAATAATGCATCACTCCCAATACACATGTGGGATGTGCAACACCCATGTGGGATGATCTTGGGAGAACAAACCTTGTGAGCGTATCAAGAGGATGTCTGTAAAAAGTCGCCAAGTGTCCAGGAGGGCCGTATGCTCGTACATTTGTGGGCGGGGACAAAAATGCTAAGGGGGGCTGGGGTATTGGGGTGGACTGAAGTGTCCAGGACATATGTGAGTAGAAGCTGGGTGGAGAAACTTTTTGCCCGTTTGAAATGGGTGTCCGTGAAAAATCACCAAGTGTCCAGGGAGCCCGATAAACGCACATATCGAGTCGTGGAGAAAAATGCTAAGGGGGGCTGGGGTATTGGGGTGGACTGAAGTGTCCAGGACATATGGGAGTAGAAGCTGGGTGGAGAAACTTTTTGCCCGTTTGAAATGGGTGTCCGTGAAAAATCACCAAGTGTCCAGGGAGCCCGATAAACGGACATTTCGTATAAGCGACACAAAAGTTAAAAGTAATAAAAGTAGGTAGTTGTACATGTAGTATAGTATAGTGAAAGTAGTTGTACGTATACATTAGCGTGATTTTAGCAGATCACTGTCGGCGT
Organism: Corythucha ciliata; assembly: GCA_038030265.1. NCBI lineage: Eukaryota > Metazoa > Arthropoda > Insecta > Hemiptera > Tingidae > Corythucha > Corythucha ciliata. Next base: position 25,116,558 of record CM075937.1, on the reverse strand, counting down.
GCTGGAACAAAAAGTACAGTTTTATGACGATGAAGTAGTAGTATTACAATGTCAGCTGTGATTCAGGGTGACAAAATTACCAGAGGAATTTTCGAAGACATTCGATTCGATTATTTGGCAATCGTCACCGTCGTCGTCCTCGTTGTGGTCATTGGACCTTTTGATGGTAATGTTACTCTGCGACAATTCGTAAAACAAAACATTTTTATCACATATTCAAGTTTTTTTGGGGCTAACAAGGGGAGCAAGTGAGCGTAAGGCGTTCGTTCACGCGACCTCTTCTATCAACAACAAAATTGCCCCATGTAACATTATTATTTTCTCACCATTCTTTGGCCCAACGAGAACGTTGGGCGCCGTCGACGACGTCGAAGGCGTGGGCGACGGTGAGCCTGTGGCATTTCCAGCCGGCGGGGTTGCCACCGCTGATAAATTTAGTGTTGGTTTCCTGATCGCCAGATTATATGGGCTCTGATGAGTCCTTTGTTGTGGGGGTCTATGTGAAAAATAGAAAGCTCCGGGGTTTCCTGGGGCGATCGCGGAGGGGAAGGGGGTCCCACCGGGAGGAAGAAAAAATATAGGATGGAGGCGCTCTAGATTTTTATTAGCGATTCCACGGGATCCGATTATCACTTCACGAGTACCGAGACGGCGGTGGAACAGGAGGCTTTGCTCGGCGAGACGGGTAAGTCCCGTCTCTGGACGAGTTTATCAGGACGAAGAGGGAGGAATTCGTTCTGGACCATCTAAGATAAGACAATCAGAGGGTTTTCCGTTAGCGTTTGAGTCCTAGCAATTTTATTATATGTTAAACTGTATGGGTAATGGGGAAAACCATCCTGGTTATTGTCCCAGGCGATGGCGGATTGTTGGATCACTCCCAAGTGCTTGGCCTCGGGGAGTGCAGGAAGGGAGGAATTGATTTTGGTTGTCGGTTGTCGGTAGGAGGAGAGAAGTCAGGGTGACTCGATTAGATAAGAGAAACTTATGGTTTCACCCGTTTATTACCTTGAGTTTCACAAGTCTTACTAAATGGGACCTGGCGAATTATTTATTTATTTATTGGCATTTACACATTCTTTCATGCAGAACAACATACTTTTTTTTGAAAAGCTTGCCCACTCCCTATAAGTAAAGAACTTGTGCAGGGAGTGGAGTTAAACTCAGCCTATATTTAACTAAACGCTAAAACATAATCAAACCAAATTACAAATTTAAACAAGCCAGGAGTGTTTTCAGTTGATATCTTTTAATACATCCAACATCTTTTTCTTAAATTTAAGTGCTGTCGGACACTCAGCCATTCTAATCTTATTTTTAAGAAGAAAGGAGAGAGCTTGATAGTTCGCAGTACGCCTGAAAAATTCCGTTTTGAGCCTAGGCAACCTCACGTTCCCAAATTTCGCACTCCTTGTCATCCTCTGAAGCACTACATGTTCTTCACGAACCCCTTTTTTATACAAATGTAAGCATGATTGGAGTAGAAAGGTATATCGTACATTTAGAACCTGTAGTTCTTTAAAAACCATAACCTTATTATAAGTTCGTGGCTTCCTCAATATAATCTTAAGTATCGTATTAGAGGTGGGTAAAAAAGTATCTACTTGATACTTTGTCACTGATACTTCAATGTACCTAGTAGTATCAACTGATACTGCCCGATTGAACCGAGTACTTTCAGTATCAAGTATCAATATCAACTAAGAGTTCTCCTCTCCCCACGAGCCCACGACTGACTTTATTCCCAAGCGGAAAGCGGAGGTATTTCGCAGTCAATTGTTGTTTCGCTATCCACCGAATGATGGCACCAACAAACGGGTACTTTTTAGCCAATGAGAGAGCATGAAGTTAGTTGACTGGGTACTTTCCAACCAATAGCAAAGCAAGATGAGTATCTGATACAATTGTACTCGCTTGTACTTGGTTTTGTTTCCTTTCAGTCACTGTCACTGTCACTAGTGCCTCGGCTCGGACTTCCAGTGACAATTGAGTAGATAACCGAGTGGGTAAATATTAATCATGAGTGACGGGGGTAGAAATAACGGGCATATCAGCGTTAAAACGTAACACATTTCTCCTTTTAATCAACCCTTAGACTTACTTATTTAAAAAATTGTATGTTTACGTTTGCCATTCGTTCTTTTTCTTTCGAAAATTATTTTATAAATATACCTACCTAATGAAGATATTTGATATCAACCCAAGATGTGAAACCGTTGTACTCAAAACTAAATAATCTAGAAATCTAGAGTACCTGCAGCAGTTGGATTTTATTTTCATAACTTTTTGACTCCCCCCCAATGTACCTGATACTAAAAGTACCCGGTAAAAGTATCTGATATTTTAAAGTATCATTATCAAGTAGCACCTGATACCGAAAAAAGCTGTCACTACCCACCTCTATATCGTATCATGAGCAACATTAAGTGAATTGAATATTATTTGCCGGGTTTGATCAGGTCATTATTGTAGTGGCGACCCGATTTGGGGAGTAGCCCCTCTATGATACTTGATGTGGTAATGGTTGCTGTTTTACTATTTACAAAGGTTTGTTAAAAATATTAGAAGTATTAATTCACAACCTATTTAACCCGGAAGGTTTACCTGCTAATAAGTAATTTACACAAGTTATTAATTAAAAAAAAAACAAGTTGAAATAGTACCGGTTTTCCCTCATAGGGTGTACTACGGGTGAGGACTTCGTTACGTCATGAGTTCTTCTCGTGCACTCACTTGACACTTTTAAGTTTTCCCACTGAAGTCCGGTAGAGGGCTTTCGTTGTATTTTGAAAAGTTTTTGTGGCTACTACGGTAGCAAGGGTTATTGCTTCTGAGCGTGCGACATGAAATCCAAGGTGGGCAATGGGCTCTTAGAGTATGTATAGATAGAGATTGCTTCAGGCTGCGTGGTGGAAAAACTGTGAAGCCAATATAAAGGTCACGTGACTGGTTCGGATTGACCAAGTGCGGGGTGGAGTGGAGTTTCACCTATGTGAAGGGTGCGGTGGGGAGGTCTGTTTAAGTCACGTGACTTGTTCACATTGACCGTGCGGGGAAAAGGGTCCTGTTCAGCTGCGCAAAGCGCATATCCCTCTAGGTATATTTACTGAAAGGATGGGCGCCTTAATAATGTTTTAATGGTGATAACAAAATTGTGGAATACAAATTTAAACAAATGTACGCAATACTCATACATGAATAAGATGTGCTAATACACAAAATTGACCACCGTTTAACCAGAAAGTCCATCATCCATCGCCACTGACGAACTACTTGTGTAACGTTTCCGTTAGCTTGTTGAAAAAAAAGAAAGAATTATTAATTTTAACTAAAATGAAGAGTTTGAATTAGTATCGAATTTAAAATGAATCTATTTTTTTAAAAACTTTGAAAAGACTTCTTTTCTCCTTTTTTACGGGCTTCTGTATCTTTTTCGTTCGCGATTGAATTTCTTGGTTGATGGCCGACGAGGTTGGTTCAATTTCTTCCAAACGCCGATGACCCAATAACGGCATTGACAATTCCTGACGACTTCGATATAGTTAGTCCGACGGCTGGAATTCGAAACTTCTCGGTTTTCGATTACGTGATGAACAGACGGAAGTTTATTCAACGTTGAGCATTAACTGACTGAGCGCTTAGGCTGCGAGTTTCCATGGACGAGATCTCTACCTATTTTTTAGTTTTTCAAAAGGCCCACCTCGCTTCAATTCCAGAATGGAACTTAATTGATTTCTTTTCTTCGCCATCTGCGTCTTTTTGATATTTTTGTAGTGTCGTCATTTCGATACAGTAGTGCCAGGGCTTGACGTCTGTAAGGTGCCTCACTTGACGGTTCCTGGTGGGCCGGAGAACTGCTTACCTCGACATTTCGTTTTATAACTAATACTGGGCAGCACAAATTACAGCTTGTGCTGCACGAAGCAATCCTTGGCGACACTGATACGGATCTGTCGACACGAGATTTGTAGATATTCGCTGTTTGAACTCCGACGTTTTTTTGATTTCTTGAGAAATTAATCAGATTGAAGGCTCCTTCTACCTTCTTCGGAGTCAAAATCATTGAGTTTTCTGGAAATAATTTTTACGCATTTTAATGTATACTTATGTAAAACCAATGAACTGCAGTTTTCGCAGTTATTATTCAAGTTAACTTACCAGGGTCAAAAACGCTCTCTCTTCGGACCTCGAAGATCCAGCTCAAGCGGTAGGGTCAACATGTGATTGTTATTACCCTTGGCGAAATTTAAGCGTCTAAGCTCACGTGCGAAACGTGATTATCGAGAATTAGCAAGACAGGCCTATTTTCCGAAGGCTGTGTGAATTTCTTGAAGTGTTCTAACCCCTTTACGAAAGTTGGCGTATTCATATAGCCTTTATCAGTGACAGCCATGTCGCTACCAGCAGGTCCACCTTTAATTAGGAGCAAGTTGAGCCTTTTTCTCGCAAATACGAAAAAGGGAGGTAAGAATTGTCTAATAGCATTCATTGTACAGGCGATTGACACTGTTTGCCCTTGCTCAGCAGCAACAGACTTGGCGACCCCTTTTCTCCCAGTGGGAGCAACATGCTTGGGAAGCGTACTGGGAACAGTTTGGACTCTTGTCTCATCCATGTTGAAAATTCTGTCGGGAGTAAAACTGTACTTCTTCATTGCTGTCTCCAGGTTCTCGAAATATTGGTTGATTTGATTTCTGTTGAAACCCATTGCTCTTGCGACGCTTGTTTTCCGATGAACACGAAGCGACAGCCTATGTCTCTTCATGAACTCACGGGTAAAATCTCGACCCGGAAGCTTACGTTCTGACGAAAAGTTGTTATTAATGTCGTTCTTCACTGCATAATTGAAGATAAGTGACCCTAGGGATTTCAGTGACAGACCAAAGAAACGCTTGTCGTGCTCGGCGCTGTCCTTCACTATCTTTATTGTTTCTTGTTCGGGAGAGAAAGTCCTGCGAAATCGTCCTGGCTTTTCGCTGCATTGTCCTTTTTTAAGGCGACTTCGAAGGCTTGACTTGTGACAACCAACAGCTTTTGCTGCCTGTCGAATGGACACGCCTTCCTCGATCATTTGAATGATGAGGAATGAATGAACACATCTTCATCATCATGCTGGGCTTGATGCAGAAGAGCCTGAGTGATAGGTTTGCCATAGCTTATAGTTAGCCATAAGAATCATACCCCATTTATTTCGCGCTTTTCTTACTTGGTAGGCTAATTTTTATTCAGTCATGTTTGTTCCTAATTGTAATATTTGAGAATATAAGTTTGTTTCCTTAATTTTATAGCCGTAGTTACGGAATATTTTTGTTTACTCCCTTCGTCAACACTCTTTCCGGCCTCGGAAGAACCCTAGTCCGTGACAATCTCCTCCTCCACCGCCCGCTCCCCCGGCTAACCCGCCGGTTCGGGTACAAGTTGTTGTAGCCCAGGAAAATAATCCTATGATACCACCAGCCAACAACGCGCTGCCAGCACAAGTCAATGTGCCTGCGAATCCTGTTGTGGTGTCGGCCGCCGGAAACAATCCCCCGATCCCGCCGGTAACACCATCTGGTCAGGTGGTACCTGCCTCTGGTGGTGGCAATCCGGGAGCTGGCGCGCAGCCGGCTTTAAACTGATAGGACCCCAATTACATACAGTAGTCCAAATCCAACTATACCAGGTGCTTCTCGGTGCCCATGTTTGTTTTGCTCCATTTCGCTTGTCTTTTCTTCTTTTTCTCTTCATCTTTCTTCGTCCACATCGACTTCATCGATTTAAACACTGACGTCAGCCGACTGCATCATGTGAGTCGTGTTTGGTGGGAGAGCATACAAAATAGTCCCATTCCTTGAACAGAACCGGCTGCGCTCCAGCGTACTCGAATAAAAGGTCTCCTTTTATCCAGCCTGTCTCACTTTTGCCAATGAACCAACCTTCCGGCATGCTCTGGGCGCGTGGGCAGCGTTGGGGTTCGTTCAATCGTTTCATCTCCCCGAGAATCCTTGCTCGATGCCCTCCTTTTCATTTCTTCATTTCTTGTCTTACGGGACAAAGCAAAAGGAGGGCGAAAATGTTGAACTCTTTCTTAAATAAGATTCGATCGTTCCAAAGACTGGAACCGACCATTCCCGAATGATAACGCGTTTCCGTCCTTGTTGAATTGCTAAATCGTCATACCCGAGACCATCTAAGGAAGCAACCTCCAACGCCCCTCGACGAGCTTGCATCTACATATAGTCGGATCGGCGAAAGAATGTGCATAAGTGGTGGGAGGCCATAAGCCCGCTTTTCCCCTCTCTTAACGTGGTTCTCTACTTCTCCTCTTATTATCAAACAACTGCAACCAATAACAGAGAGTTTTACCGATAAAATAGGAGAGGCTCCTCTCAGGTGATGGTGTGGTAGCGGTAAGTCATGTGGGTTTAAGGAAAAGAAAGAGGGTAAATTCATGCACATTCTTTCACCGATCCGAGTATAGGGCTCAGCAAGTTGAAGCAGATTTAGCCCCTTTTAATGCTCAGGAAAAATTGTTACCTCAATGTAAACACCTCCTCGAGCTATCATAAAAATAGTCCTGAAATTAGCAGCACGTCAGTCACGTTGCATCACATTTCAATTCTCGTCCATCACTTCATATCCTGCCACAAGTTCAACCTCCACGAACACCGGCTAAGAGTCGTGGTAACGAACGGTGAATGTAAATCATAAATGCCCAGAAATACCGGTTGAATTCGGGACTCCCTCCTACCATGGCATAGTCGACACGGGCGCCGCGCCGTGGTAAATTTTATTTTCCCCAGCATAATTACTGCCGCCGATTATGTACACCCTGTTACTTCTGTTCTCGAACTTGGGACTACCGAAGCCCGTCCTACGACGCCACAACTGGTTGAAAAACATTTCTTTACGGGAAACCAATGCTACCAAGAACAATTTCACATTTTACCAAAATGCTTGATGGACCGACATTAATTTGGACATACAATGGCTGAAGCGCAATGTGTTGTAGATCAACATCTTCAACAAACACATGTTTGTTTTTAGACAAATATAAAACATTACGGGTACTCACGTCAACTTTCGTACTCTTCGTTGTTTCGTATGGCGTAGTCAGATGTTTGTTACCAGGGAAATCAAGTTTCGAATGAATGACTTCAAAATATGACCCGAACGAAATGAATGACAAAATGATTCCAATTTCTATTTCGCTAACAACAGACCGTAGCCAACAACGCAATTAGAAGCGTGCAGCTAATCAGGATTTTTTATCTCTTATCTTTCGGAAGGCATTCGTGTTATCAGTTCAGTGTTTTCTCTATGAGAAGTGGAATAAATCTTAAGTTTTTCTCGCTTTTTGTAGGAACAAGGTAATTTTGAAATCTTATACTTTTATGGTTTATTGAAAGCTAGTTGTAGAATTAAATTAATATATTTTTAACTTCTAGATGATAGCTGAAGTGAAGGAGAGGCTCGGTGAGCTGAGGGCCCTCGTCGGAGGGTTCGACCCAAGTTCAGCCCATGACTGAATAAAGATAAGACTGTCAAAATAATCGATTAGTTTGATAGGCCGCACGACGCTAATTACGAAACTACAAACAGCACGAAAGTTGACGTGAATACTCCTATTGTTCTCTGTGTTTTTCTGAAACCTCGTTTCAATAGATTATGAGACTTAACAAAGAGGTATAAAATATATGAGTACAATGTCGAACTAACTGAGAATGGAAAGTTTCAACAGAGACAATGAGGAAGTTTCACATTTTCCAAAAATATGCTTTTTCGATGAGGCATATCAATCCTTCCATGTAAATGAATAAATAAAAATGTATAGCCCTTCAGCAATATTTTTTATTTATTAACAAAAGTTAGCATATTTGAATGCAGCCAAAAACAACGTTTCTCGCAACGTAATATCCCTTATATTCTATGTCCTCTTCATGCCTCTAAATAGCTCATCTGTTTGTCCTCCACTATTTCATTATTGGAGAGCTCTATAATTAACACCCCCCCCCCAAACCCCCCCCCCTACCCCCCCGGGGGGGGGGGGTACCCTGAGGGCCCAAATTTCCAAATGGTTCAAGGAACGTGTGTTTAGATAGTTAACTGAACTGACTTGTCAATCTATGGTAGAAAATAAGGCAAAAAAAAAAACACACAAACCGCTCCCCAACAGCAGCGTTACAGGTGTTTTTTTTTTTTTTTTTTTTTTTTTGCGAAAGGCACTGATGACAATCACGCTAGCTGGTGTGTTGGAAATGACCTAAAACTTCAAAAATCACGTATTCATTAACTGTTGGGTTATTTTTCGAACGGATCACGATTTATGCTCTATTTTAGCGTAAATAAACCATAAAAAATGGATTTATGAATACGTTCTGACCCATGAAACTTCCTCATTTTGACACATGGAAGATGCAAATCGAAGCACTACGTATGAAGAACGATTCTTGAGGATATGTCGATGAAAGTGTCACAAAGCCGGAAGATCCGAAAGAGTCCAGAGCATGGGAATTAGCAGACAGGAAGGCAAGGGCGAACATAATTTTGACAATTAGTCCATCAGAACTGAAGCAGGTGAAAAGCTGTCAGACTTCAAAAGGAACGTGGGGCAAGCTTACTTGCACAACTATACGAATCGAAAGGACCAGCAAGGAAAGCAGCACTGCTTAAACAATTGACGCTCGCGAAATTCCGCCCTGAGGATGATATTGGGAAGGAAGGAAGGTTTTATTTGTCCTAATTCACATGAGCATTAAGTACAACTTTATAAGGGGGTATCACAACTCGCCCGCTCCCGGTCAAAAGTGAAAGGGGCTCGTCAGAAATTGAACGATGACAGCCCGCCCGCTTGACAACTCGCCAAGGCCGAGGGTCAAAAAGCGTTAGGATGACTCGCCAGAAATTGAACGATGATAGCCCGCCCGCCTTGATAAGTCGCCAAGGCCGAGGGTCAAAAAGCCCAACCTCCATAGCTTGTGGGCGGACGTTGGTGGAAATTTAATTAATCCCGCAGTTGTGTTGTATCGAGGAAGGGTGAGGGCTGTTTATCGCACGTTCGTCTCCAGTCAGTTTCATCATGGAGTTAGTACGGGTTGCCGGTGGTTCTCAACGTGGCGGAGATTTACTCTTTCACGGGTCCGCGGAAGAAGGATTTTTCAAGTTCGTGATGCGCCGAAAACTGTCAAACCGCGAGAAGTGGTGTTGCGCTATGAGGCAAGGAAATAAGTGTCCAGTGGTTTTTAAATCCAACCGCAGAGGTGGGAAGTGGCTACGGTGCAGTTTCGGGTTCCCATTTTGCAATCCCGAGGAAGTAGGCACCGCTTTCAGCGAGTGGGTACTACACAAACCCCGCGAACCCCGGGCCCAAGATTTTGTCGATTACTTGAACGACACGTACATTGCTGCTGACTCACGTTTCCCTCCGGATTTGTGGGCAAGGAGGACTGCCGCCCTCACGCTGACGACTAACTCATGTGAGACGTTTCACTCCGTTCCAAATTTTGGTTGAGACCCAAGTTGACGTTTACGCCAAACTTCATTCCATCGAGGCGGAGCAGTCCCATCGTCCTCGGAAGCATAGGCAGCGACAAGAAAAATGGGTCCAAAAGTACATTAGCAGATTAGAAGAAGGTGAACTGCCACTTTACACATATGAAAAGAAAGTGAGCACGAAGCTAAGGCCACATTTTCGAGGCGGAGCAGTCCCATCGTCCTCGGACGAGCTACCACAGACCCATACCCCATGAACTTTTTCCCCTCCTCCTCCTTATAATTGACCACTATTGGACCTATAATTGACGATTTTTAACTTAGAAATGACAAATCACAATTTTTAACCACATCTGCACACTCGCAGACAGTCCTAAGTCTGTAAAAGTGGGAAGGAAAATTGTGATTCTTTTCAGTAGGTGTGGTTCAAATATTATTGTTATCCACGACCGGGCGTGCTGTCAAGAGCGGGCGAGATGTCAAGTGCGGGCGGGCTGTCAAGAGCGGGCGAGTCATCATTGTCCATTTTGACAAGCTCTTGGGCGAGTTATCCACACGCTCGGGCGGGCTGTCATCGTTTTTCCCGGGAGCGGGCGAGTTGTCTGTCCCCCCTTTATAAGCCACAAACAGGCATATAAAGTGCCACTTCATATGCCAGAAGTGCGTAAACAATATTTCATTTATTTATTTACTTTTATTGTTATTCGTGTTTCACGACAAATGTTCCTCCTTGCCTCATGCACAATCGATATCAGCGGTTTATCGATGCAATAGCGTTACGAATTACGTGCTTGGTACTAATTTCGTTACGCGAGTCCAGTTTCGGAGCTGGTCAACAGTATCGACAGGTTCCTCGTACATTATGGATTTCAATTTTCCCCATGAATAAAAATCGAGAGAGGTCAAATCGGGGCTTCTCGGTGGCCAACTCGTGAGGCCGAACCTTCCAATCCATCGATCCGAATAATTTGTGTCCATCCAGAAGGGGTACTGCTGTGCGCTGGGCAGCCATCCATCTGAAACCAGCTACTCTCATGTAGGTCAAGGGCGACGTTCTCCACAGCTTCTGGTAACTGGGTTTCAAGGAGAGGTGGAGGAATCTTGAACCGTTTAAATTTTCATCAAGAAATACTGGACCCACGAGCTGGTTGTCGAAGAGACCCATCCACACATTCATCTTGAATTCGTACTGGAAGTGAAATACTCTTAAGTCGTTCGGGTTTTCGTATGATCTCTGTGTAATCCCAACCCCTTACTCTCCAACATTACTGCAAGGCAAGGCCCTCATAAATCCCCAGTGTCTCTTTTTAGAGGCATAGTTGAGTGGATCTCTTTTGCAACACTGATTAATATTTTCATCGTTGGGGTTTCCCTACTAATTATAATGTCTACTGTTTAGCTAAGGGTTTTTTGATGATTTCTCCCTTTTTACAAATCTGTAACCACCAATCTCTCCTCATTTAACATCTGTTCAGGATAAGGCTCATGTACCACAATGTAACCACAACCCTGCCCCCCTAAGACAAAACGTCCTAACTGACAAAAATTCGTTTTTCAGGTTTTTAGTTCCCTGGAAAGATCTCGTTGTATACTATTTTTCAGGCCAAGTTAGATCGTCCTACTAGAATTCTATGGCTCACGGGAGGGTTATGACCTTTTGTCCTATCTGCATTTTCCTTTGGCGTACTACAACAAAAAGTCCTATCTGACTTTCCTACGTTAGATTGTCCTATCTAACCAAGAGGAATACGGATAGGACAGTTTGTCCTAGTCGATCTTGTAGGAAAGGACATTATGATCTTGTAGCTACACGCGCTGTTGCCAAGTTGAATTGAGACCACGCGCACATGTCATTCTTGGAACCTTCTGTGATGGGTGGGGAAAACACTACTCTACGACACTACGACGTTCTAGACTCCTGGGGGCCTATTCTCTAACTCCGAAGCAATAACTTTTTCACGGTCATATGTTTATTTCATTAAGTTTCTTCAAACAAATGAATGAAATAGACACATGGCTGGCGAAAAAAATATTGCTTGTTGTTAGAGAATAGGCCCCCTGGGATGTTTAGCCCGCTTTTTCCCCGCTTTTTAATGTTCAGTGCACCGTGTTTTTAGGTTTAAAAAGTGGTATTTGCGGAGCGTCGAAAAGTGTTTATTCAAATTAGTATTTAATTGTGGTTCGTGATGTCGGAAAGATGTAAAAAAATTATGAACCTCGCTAACACAATTATCCAATCGTAAGTGTTCATTTTAATTGTGGTGTTTTTGGTCTCGACGTTATTTTTGTTAAGTTAGTTTTGTCAAGTTTTTCATTAGTTAATAATATCAAAAAAGGTTGGGGGGGGGGGTAGTGGTCGCAGAGTTGTTGGAAGGGTGGGGTAGACTTAAGTCGTATCGCTTCCCGAGTGTTTTTTGGCCGTTGTGTTTGGCCTTGGAGGTGAAGCGGTGCGTATCGATACTGTTTGTTATTGTACATATTTTTCTTTGTTAGCCGGTTTTTATTAATTTAATTTTATTGTGCTTTTGTTAATTATGAAATTATAGCTAATGCTGATGAGGGGCACCGGGAATGGGCCCGAAATGCATTCTTTATAAAACACCATGGCTGTATGGTTCAAAAAAAAGTTTATGGTCTACAAGTCGAAGCAACAGCCAAGAAAAGGATTTTGAACAAATTCCGAAATTTGACATTTAGATTAGAAAAGTGATGTGAGCCTGATATCTCGAAGAGCTTTGATTTTCGGATCATGGTGCATAGGGTATTTTCAATCGCAAACGATAATTAAGAAAATGAAACAGTATTTCTAAGGCCCTCCGCACACGAGTCGTGGGTGATGCCAAAGGTACAATATCGCGTTCTCCTCGTCAACGTCGGGTTATTTAGCCGTAGTTCACAGTAAAAAAGCGTCACCGACACAAATTTTCGATACATGGAACTTCCTCATTGTAGAAAACCTTCGATGAGAGACGACCCGTGTGCGGAAGTCTTCGAGTTGAAAAATTCGAATCCTTCTTAGTCGAGCAAACCCGATTACACTTCGAAGGCCTAATTTTGCACAATTCCTGTCAGATATATAAAGCAATTTTTTTTAAAGACACCCCTTCACTAGCCATATGTTGTTACGCATGTGTGGAGTCATTCGAGGAAATAAATTTTCCACAGAACTCATACTCCACAGAACACATACATAATGTCTCAATGCAATGTTAGTGCGATCTAGCGGGAACAAAATTTCAAACCCAAGAATGGTCTCGTGAGCTCTTCTAGTAAGCTTGATAACTTGGTTTTCTATATGACTCTGGGCACGACATACGCCGCCACCAGCGTTCCGCGACTCGTGCCAGTGTCTGTTTCGACGCATTATAGGGAGGAGCATGGATCGAACCGGGGTGGGGGTCTTGATATTCGTCCGTAACTAGCTATGTAATGAAGCGATGCACTGTCTCTGGAGTGGCACGGTGATGCTGCTTGTGCTGTGCCGTACTCCACCTCAGGTCCGCAGGATCTCATAGGAGGCGGTTGAGGGTTTTCTTCCGGAATGGGCGAGGTGGACCAGGTGACGCAGGGTTCACGACATATTCTTCGGGTAAGAGGTATGCAGGCTATACCCGATCTATAGAAACTCAGGTTTCTCTGTGAGGGGGCTGAACGGTTATCACTTTTCCATCCTTCTGTAGAACTTGATGTGGGCCGGTGTATGAAGGCTGGAGTGCCCGTTTGCTTGAATCGTTTCCAAGAAAAACGTGCGTGCAATTATCGAGAGCCGGACTGACGAAAAGGCGCCTACATTTAGAAATTTCCTGGAGATGTTGCATATCTTGCTGGAACTCTCGTAAGAAATCGTCGAAAGTGTTGATAGGAGGCGTAGGTGTAGGCACGACACCGTATATAAAGTCCCGCTCCAATTTTCTGCGTCTAGATATGTGCTGTTTTCAGCGTTCGATGCCACCGCTCTAACGCTAGCTTGCGGGTGGTAAAAGGCGTAGTAGTCTGCTCCGAGCGTCCGAAGTGTTCACAATCATCACCTCCGCGTAGCTCTGTGTCTCCTTCTTTTTTGAGTGGGTTTTTCCAAGCGTATCGAACTCAATTTTGGCTCAGTGCTTCCCTAGTTCCAAATACTGACAATAGCGACGTTTCACGACATTCCCCCGACCCCTGAGCCGGGTGCGTTTTTCGCGAGTTACGACTATTGTATCGTCTCGACTAGTGGATTAAAAAATCAGGTAGGTATGTGATAACGAACATTTTGACGTTTGAGTTTCACGAATCCATTGAACGGTTCGCGAGATTTCGCGTTTAAAGACATTTACCCCTAGGGTGACGTCATTGTTACATTTTTTGTTTGAACCTGTCCGCAACTGCACCTTGCCCTGTTAACAAACATGTGATCCACTATCAACACTCTTGGCCCCCACCCCTTCTGACCCAACACAACCCTGACCCATCCCCAAGTTTTTCACGGATTTAAATCCGCAATCCACCCCTTCACCCTAAAAAACATCACTTCGCCCACCTCTCCACCATCACAACCAACAATACCCCTTTTTAAGTCATAATGCCGATTAATCATCGTAATACAAAGGATCGAGCCCCAAAACAGTCCCACGCGGCAAGTATCTTTCCTTCCGAATCGTCCCAACATTCATATAAAAGACATCACCACGGTCAGTCACCTCAGTTCCCCCTTCAAAATCTTTATGCGCACAATCGAACCTAGTCGCAGTGTCATTATCATCACTTTTCGAAATCAACATCACCTCAGGGGACGCCACAAAACCTTCGCCACCAGTTATACCACCAACCACGTTTTTGCAGTTCTCCTCAGAGCTTTTGTTGAATTCTTTGAACATTGACAAATATGAACAAATCCCTGACATCGCAGTCAACCAACCTTAGGAATGGTATGTTAACGGCGCTACTTAATTCCACTAGACACCAACAAATCCTTCCGGATCTTACCACAATTGTATACTGCTTCACAGCATTAGTGTGTTTACCACGAAATACCACAACACTAAATGAATCACCCGCACATACAAAGAAATCAGCACATGATCTCCAACAAGAAACCAACGCAGACCTCACCACTCAGCTTAACCTACTCCTCTCACCAATTTTAATTCTGGATAAAATCGAAACTGCTATTACAACCCCTCTAATAACGACAACTATCCCTAATTCGGAAATCGCGATTTCTTCTTCTAAAATTAACTTACCGATAACCTTCCCTCATATTAACAATAACTTCTTAAAACCAATTGAATCGACTTCTATCACTCCTTATTTGACATTGGCATAAACATCGTCTCCACCCGTAGTACTAAATCCGGATTAATAGTGCAAGTTGCCTAACAAGACTCAGCTTCTAATCAAATCGAAAGTAAAGCGGATAAAAATTCCATATCTGCTACATCACTTACCCTAAGAAAACCTCGAATGATTCTCCTCGATGTTCCTGCTGAGCTCACTCGCGAAAACGTTAAATCAAGTTTAGTAGAATCAAATTCCGCTATCACAAATACATATAAGATGATTTAACCACCCTTTATAAAACAGGCAACCAAGATCGCCCTTGGGTCTCTTGGGTAGTGGAAGCCTCTACCAAACTCAGGATATAAGTGACAACCGAAACCTCAAACTTGGCTGACTAATCGTAAAAACAAAAGATTACGTCCAAACCATAGAGAAGGAATAACATGGAGAGTGTCTTCCAAAATCCCTGACCAAATCATTACTGAAGTGAAAAGTAAATTTTCAAGTGAAGCTACCATTCCGGGTAACATGACATAAACCTCTTATTTGTTGAGATTTACCATGTGATTCTCTTTTTGTTGTTTTTTGCTTTTAATATAGTCCGTCTAGCTGTGATTTCATGTACACGTTTCAAAGTTCATTTTTTATTTTTTTAAAACTCTATTGTCTGTAATTACTGACATTCCAGTTGTGCATGAGGAGTTTCATAGGGCACTAGCCATTACACTTGTACTAAGGGCAGAACTCATTAGTTCTCCCTGACCGTTGTTCTGAATTGCGACTAGTGTAGTTATTCAGTAGCGTAATTATATACATACCTACTATAGGGAAAACAATATGGATATGCAATAAATAAATAATAACATAAATAAATAGTGACGAGATACATGTAGGGTGTAGAAGGAATAACGGTAAAATTCGTCTTTTAGTCCAAGAGATCACTTGGTCTTTTCTTTTTCAACCTTCTAGATGCAGCCCGGTTCACCGCACTAGTATTGACGGATAACAGTGGATTAGAGTGACCCCTCATTCCATTTCGAAGGCGCTCGTAACTGTCCTTGATGACTTCGCTGACGCACGGTACTTCCATGTCGTGATGTAGGATGGAGTTTCGGACATACCAGGTTGCCGACGGTATTATCCGTAGCACTCGGTTTTGCAGCGTTTGGATTTTTTTTTACATGTGTTTTAGCTGCAGAGCCCCAAAGTGCGCATGAGTATTTGCACACTGGCCTGATTAATGATAGGTACAGCAGTCGTTTGGAAGCAAGACTCAACTTTGATCTACTGTCTAGTAGGTGTTTTAGCTGTCGGATTCTCTCCTGAATTTTGTTCTGCAGGTTTTATATATGGGCTGTCCAAGTTAGCTTCTCGTCTAGGTGAATTCCCAGATACCTAATACTACCATTAACTGGTATTACACTCTGTTCCTTGTTTTTTGAGGGCGAGATAGTGGAGGTTGCAGATCTTCAGTGAAATGATCGAAAATTGTTTGTCTATCCACAGCTTTATTTTTAGGTGCAGGACCGGTTTCGGCCTCCCTGTATCAGGCCATTTTCAACTACCAAATAAATTATATCACAATAAACTCAACATCACAAAAAACAAAACAACAACAACGAAGTTACCTGCAAACTTCTACACTGCTCAAATTCCATTAAGGGGAGAACCCACGTCAATATTCTACATAATTATCAAGGAAAAGACCGGAAGGTACCTGACGGGACGGGAGCGGGGTATACAGCATGGAGTGTGGAAATTGCGGGGCGAGTTATTGTGGCCGCACAACACGTAAATTCATGAGCCGATTTAAAGAACATCTGCGAAATGGCGACTCAGCGTTCTTCAACCATATCTCGACGTGCAGCGGAGGAAATGGTCACAGAGCCCAAATTCTAATTAATGAATGGCAAGGAAGAGTAATAGACTCCCTGAAAAGCTTATTTATTTATAGGGAGCTTAAAGACGCGATACTCTGCCTTAACGAGAGACGTATGTAGGCGGCTACATCATCTGCGAATTGGGCTATCATCACATCTCGAGGAGACGGCATGTCATTTGCAAATACCAGATTGAGGAAGGGTCCCAAAACGCTACCTTGCGGCACTCCCGCTCTTATTGCCCTTGATGAGGACACAGCTTGGCCATACTTTACGGTGAAGGTTCTACGTGAGAGGTAGGATTGTACAACGCGGTAGTATGTATCTGTGGGGTATGGTTTCAGTTTAGAGAGAAGCCCTTTATGCCATACCTTGTCGAAGGCTTTTTCGGTGCCCATAAAGGCCCCTAGGCATATGTTTTTTTCCTCATAGGAGTCTAGTTATTTATTGGACAAGAGAAAAAAGTGACGCTTTTTCACACTCGAGTTCTGGATTTGCCCAGCAATCTGGATTTGAATGAAGAACGAGAGTTGAAAAAGCATTTTTTCTCGTGTTCAATATTACATTTTTTCTACAGCAGGCAGGTACCAATGAAATATAAGCTTGTCTGAACTTTAAATTTATTCATTCGTTAACGATGGTTAATTGTGATATTTATGATACAATTATTGCCGTAGTTCACAATTGGGGCCGACTTATGATTTTCATGTTTTTCGACAACGAAATCGTTGTTGTTGGAGTCAATATTAACCAAAGAAGTTGAAGTTTCAATGTTAGTACAACTAATGGGTTCAACAGGATTAGCACAAATTAACGACTGAGCAAAATTATCAGTAAGTGGTTGCTTTTGCACAATATTCGATGAATTTGGTATTCCAATTGCAGCCGGCTCTTCTTCCCCCTGTAGAATTATGTTTGCAGTTGTTAGTGCATTTCATTCTGAAAATGCACTATTGGTCTCGTCGTGATGGTGGCAAACATGGGTCATGTCATGTTTTTTTCACGTTTCAGAACCTCTAGAACACGAATTCAGTGGTCTCCGGAATTTATATATATATATATTGATTTATTTATAATATTATGGCCGTTTTCTTGTTAGCACGATAACTCTCGTAGAAGTTAATTTAGAGGAACGCGCTTTGGCACAAAAATCAGTAGTCTAAAGACCCCGATTGGTATTGCATTTGGGCCAAATCAGTCAAGGTGGTTGGGGGGGGGGGGGAATAGGGATTGAAATGGTCAAAAAATCACTACAAATCACCAGTTGATTCTAGAAGCATTATATTCGGTACGTATACTCCATGTTAGACTAGCCGTTGATTCCCATTTTAGTTTTTTGAAAAAGTCAAGGGGGAGGGGGTGGTGCCCCCGGGGTGGAATTAAGTGTGTGGTCTTGTTAGCACGATAACTCTCGAAGAAATTAATTTAGCGGGACGCGCTTTGGCACAAAAATCGGTAGTCATACGACCTCGTTTGGTATTGCATTGGGCCAAATAGGTCGGTTGACTTGGTGGGGGGGGGGGGGTAATAGGGCTTGAACTGGTAAAAAAATCACTACAAATGACCAGTTGATTCCAGAAGCATTATATTCGGTACGATGATGTCATTTTGAGGTAGCCTTTGATTTCCATTAAGTTCAGCTTAAACAACCCCGGCAGCAAACAGTATGAGGGAGGGTCAAACGTTAACGAAACATATTATGGTCCCAACATCATTACTTCTGGGACGGCTTAGGGTATACGTATACGAAATGAAATGCACTCTTTCCGACCGCCAGCTGCCGGAGCGAAATTTATTTTATTTGACGTCGATTACTGGACGTAACTGTCAGCAACTGCCGAGCTCTTCCAGCCGCCAAGATTTTTAAGTCGGATCAAGTCGCCTCCATCGTTCGCCAACAGCGAGGCGGAGGTCCGGCGGAAGCAGTGCCCCGTGTAGAATTGAGGATCTACTATTTTCAAGAATGAAGCGATCATGCTTGGAATTTTTGAGATCGTGTTGATGCCAACAGGTTGGATCGTGCATTTCCCTTTTTTGTAATTTATGAAAAACCGATCATGAGGTGTGTGAGATGGTCTTAGAGACACGTATTTTTCGATCATGCCTATGATTTTCACATTGGCAAAATATTCTGTTACGATGAACGTCCGTGTAATTTTGTTCTTTGTGTTGGGAATGTGCACGATGAGCGTTTTTCCGTTGTTTTCAATGTCGTGTTTTCTCATGTTAAGTAATTCACAACAACGAGCCGCGCCAGCTACGCCCATAATGAGAAGAACCTAAAATAAAAAGATTCGAAATTGCTGGGTTTACAGGAACAAAAAAAGACTTACCTTGTGTAACAGATAATCCTCATTTGGAGCTTCTTCTAAGAATTTGTTCACTTCATTTCGATTCAAAATTTTTGAATTTTTCGGTCTGAATCCTTCATCATTTCTTTTTATGAAAGTCTTGACTTTCGTGTACTTTGAAATGTCAATATTTTCATGTAAAGCAATAGTTGTTTTCAACATTGAATGTGGACCAAATAGTGGAACTCTTCAAACGGTCGGATATGTTCTTGAAATAGGCGAGAAGGACGTTTTCACTTGTGCATCTGACACCATTGGTGACACACCACTCTTGGTAAACTTTGTATTTTCTTTTGTAGGTTTCCGACGAAATTTTCGGCAGCAAATCATTTGACGCACTCTCTGCCTCTCGTCTGATTCGTGGGGGAATCGAAAACTCAACACTCGAGTCACTGTCAATGTCCATAGTCTAACTTCAAAGGGCCAAACTCAACACACGAAAACTAGACTGGGAGTGTTTATTTATTTTTGAAACAGCTGATAGGTAGACGTCGAACCGGCCGGCCTTTGTTTATAAGGGGGGCCGGGGAGATTAGATGCTACTAGAGGGAGAGTGCAAAAAAGAGACGAAACTATTTTTTTTCTCTCTCTCTCTAAAATTTTCTCTCACTCATTTTGTTTTCTTTCTCTAGAGATTAAAAGTACCACTTTTTTCTCTAATCTTAGTTGAAGAATGGGTTCATTCTTCAACTGCTGTAGAAAATAGTATTTTTTCGACTACTCTGTGGAGCTGCTGAGGGCAGGATAGATTTTTCCTGAATCCAAACTGGCTGTCGGGAAGTAGTGGCTCCAATTGAGTCAGTAGATGAGGTATTAATAGCCTTTGAACAGTTTGGATAACGCGGAGAGCAGGCTTATGTCGGTAGCTGGCCGGGTCTTCTTTTTTTTGCGGGTTTCTTAATCATTATAATTTGAGCATGCTTCATCTTTCTAGGAATATGGGTGGTCCTCAGCATGGCGTTGTGCATCTGGCATAGGAATACGATACTTTTTCTCGGAAGAGCCTTTATTAGTTCTATTGTAATGCCGTCAGCTCCGGGAGTCTTCTTTAATTTTGACCGCTGTATAATATTTCTCACTTCTCCCGGGGTGAAAAAGGACGAAAACACAGACAGTTTGAGGGGTTCTTGTAGGGCTTCATCTACGAGTAGAGAAGTTTCTGGATCCATGCACGGATTATCATTGAACTGTTCTTGTACGATATCGGCAAAGAGCTGACATTTTTCTTGTTCTGTGGAATACCACGAGTTATTAAATTTTAATGGAGGAATACCCACTTTTTCCTTGGTTATCTTTTTTGTGTAGAGCCACAGTGATCCATCCAGCGGATCGAGTCTAGCAATGTTTGATCTAAACGCTTCATCCCTTTCTTTCTTTATTACGTTTTTCAGTTCATTACGTGCATTATAATACGCTCGTTTGTCGGCAGAGTATCTTGAGTATCGGAGCGGAAATCTCTACTGCCCCCTTATTATCCTTTGTTTGGCCAATTTGCCGAATTCAAGGATTTGGTTCTTCCAGAAAATATACTTTCGTGATTTGGCACTTTTTCAGGACCAATTTCGCGAATTTGGCGCTTCCAAAAACAATTTTATGCTTGTAGCTCTTTCAACCCCAATATGGCTGTTTACTTGATCGCTTAATGACCACTTTTTCTCAATTTTAGCAGTGAACTAGAGCTTTTCCCTAATTTCAGCCGTGAGTTAGCGTGTTTTATTTCAATTTTACCGGATAGTTGACGCTTTTTCTCAATTTTTGCCGCGAATGAGCGATGTTTCCACATTTTAAATATGAATTAGCGCTTTTCGCGACTTTAGTCGCGGCTTTGTCAGAATTACACACCAGCGTTTTATTCTCAATTTTGGCCAGGAATTTGATTTAGAAACCACGAATTGACGCATTTTCTCATTTTTAGCCACGAATGAGCGCTTTCTCTTAATTTTACCTGGGAATATTGGAGTTTTTCAAACCGTTCAGCCTAGTACGCAAAACAGCGAAAAATTAGCGTGGCTTCTTAATTTCAGACGTAGACTGCGCATATAGACCTCGATAGGCTATTGCCGACGACCCCTTATGAGGGTGTTTTTGGCTAAGGATGGTTAGAAAGGGCCCAAAATCACCTTCTAAAGCTCACGGTGGGTTAGGCAAAAATGGCCAAAAATTTAAAATTGGAAGGAATCGCACATCCCTGAGGGTTTCGAGCCGGGGAATCCTAAAATCCGTTCTATCGTTTATTGCTTGACTCCACAAATCTTTGTAGGGAGTTTGTCGGGGGGGGGGGGATAGCCGCGTGGGGCGGCAAAAACAAATTAGCCCCGGGGCGGCAAAAAGCAAGATCCGGCCCTGGTTGTTGCCCTCATAAATTGCAAGTTCTTCCCAAATATCCTAAAATAATGGAACCCCACGCCTATAAAAATCATCTCTCAATCTTGTTTCTGGAAAAGGACCGTTTTTATGAACAGTATAGGTATACCTTTCAATTTTCAATTAATCTATTTTTTTAATTATTTCAAGGTTTCCATCAGACCCTCATTTGAGGATGCTGAGGTCGGATGCAGTGGGGGTCACTTTAAACTCTCTGACTGTCAATTCGTTTGTGTGCTCGGACCATTTCTACCCGGAGTCATACGTGTTCGGGAAGCATCCCAGGAAGGATTGCATTAGAGACCCGCCTCAGGAGGGATGCCATTCCTTCAGTACACCTTAAATTTTCCTCAACTGTTGAAGGTGAACGTCCTAAAACAATTTTTCTGATTCTAAAGAACGTCTCATGCGTTCTGGGGTCTTTTTAGAAAGGCTAATTTATTTATCATTGTTTAACAGCGTCTAGGAAACCGGACAAAGACATTCCGTCGCGGGATCTTAAAACTATCGGTAAGTTTATTAATTTTCGCTTAATTTCTAGGAATTCCAAACTTTGGACCAAGTGGTCAGGTTTAGCTGATGGTGATTTTAACTTATTTCCACATTAGAAACTGAGATTGTTGAAATAGAACACGAAATCTTCACCACTTCCATGGATTGGCAGGAATGCTCTAACATTGTCCCAGAGATTCAAGAAACGCCATCGGAGAATCATCAATCAGTTTTCAATAATGAATATCCTAACGGTCTCCGTTCTCAAAGTTCTTGTGGCCATGGTGAGTATAGCCTTCGTAAGGAAATTTCTAATCCATTATTTTATTACCAATATCTCATGATTCTTAGCAGTGAGCTCCGAGATTCTTCTCTCAATAATTGATTTGCCCAAGATACTTCGTTCAAAACACACAGAAGTGAAACTTCTATTGGAGCTAGCCCAAAGAGGGGTCAGGCGTGTTTCATGTTTCTATTTCTTGTCTTTTAAGTATTATTATTGGATCTTAGGGCCGTATTCAGAAGCCAACCTTTACGTCTCCTTAGGAGCTCCTTTAGTTAAGGTTCCTTTAGCGATTCCTTTAAAAGTCGTATTCAGAAACGTTCCTTTAGAGTTCCTTGGCAGTTCCTTTAGCTAAAGGAGCCGTAAAGCAAATAAACAATGAAAATATGCTTTTAATGGTGACTGTACGCTTTATCATGTGAAACCTCTCGCTGTTTACGCCTTCAAAAGCACATTAGTAATCAAAATTGTATGAAATGCCAGCCTATTAACATTTTTTAATTTTAATTTATTGATGAGCGTGGACAAGTTCAAGACCGGAGTGAACAGAAAAGTTTGTGCGGATAACGGTCATTGTCCCACAAGGGAATGCCCTGCTGGAGACTGTGTGATCGAGCAACGGCTACGGTTCCATTTTCGAAAATTCGACTGCTGTCAATCGAACGTAGCCAACGGGTGACAAAGTCTACAATTTCCATCCTTGGGCCTCAAAACACAAGTAATTTAAGACTCATCTAGACTCCCGTCACCTACGGAGATTTTAAGCGGAGCATATGTGCACAATATTTGCAGCCGACGACACCGGGGAAACCACTCAGTCTGAAAAATTGAACGTATGATTCTCTCACGCTTCGGCCACTAGGAGAATATATAAGCTGTTTTATTAGCACCGCAATGCTTTTAGACACTTCCTTCATTTTCCACGATACCACCGGCGCCACCGGTTGGCTGACACCTCGCAGGTCACAAAACTGTCTGCGAGGGCCGTTCCTCGATACCTATTAGACAGAGGAATGAGTTTTTCCAGTGAATTTCGAAGGAAATGTAACTCTCTTTAACTTGCGAGTCAGAAGACGCTTTCGTGGAACGCGTAGCATTCGAGTGATAGGCAAACATCCGTTTAAAACTCCGGGAGTAAAACACACAGTTTTCTGCCCCCACCAAAGTTTTAAAGAGGAGTTTTGGATGGAAGAGAAGCCTCTGAGCTCCCGGGGGCCTCACATGGTGGCGTCGACAGCGATGAGCAGGACTTTCGTACGCCCTTGCGACTGGGGCCTTATTCCGAACGTTCGGGATGAGAACTCGCCAACGGATGAGAATTTCTCTTGCGTGGCGATAAAGAAAATAAACACGTTGAGAGCTGAAAAGGAACTCTTAATTTTAGGGACTGACGGGCTTCTTATATACTCGTCAGACCCCTCCACTCTCGTTCCAAGTATTTTATTTTTAAATATAATAAGTAGTCGCAATTTGTGAAGTGAAGTATAGTTGTAGAGTGAAGGCAGCAAGAAGTTGTAACCAGTGAAGGCGGCGCATGATTACGAAAAAATGAAGGCACGACACGTGAAAACATCTGTGACGCGTTCTTGCTCTATCAAATTTCGGGAACCGGACAAATGGGTGCGCCGACAAATGGGTACAACAGAGGGAGAGGGAAATTTCCCCTATGCACCCATTTGTCAGAGAAAGGCCTGACAAATGGGTACATGACAAATGGGTGCGAATAAAAAAAAGAGCACGTACCCATTTGTCAGGAGTTGTCCCGACAAATGGGTGCACCTCCGAATTTAGCTACTAACGTTTGCTCCGTGTAGTCTTGACATTAGGCGGGAGAATTACTTCGTTCACCGTTCCGACAAGGAGTTCCTAGTGTGAAGATTTGCCAAATTTCTGAAATTGTCTTGCCATAAGCTCGCCTTGAAGTATGAGGAAAAGTTAGGTGATTCATACTGGCACCGCATCTGAACACATTCCAACAACCAAACGAAGTCCGAAATTATTTCCTTATTCGATCCTAAAACGACTGGCCTAAATCATGCGTTGAAAGAATAATGTACCTACATTAAAGCACACAATGTACAACACATACAATGAGAAAGTTTCACATTTTCCAAAAATATTTTGGATTTATCCATATTATTTGGAAATATCCATGGGTGGATCACAGCAGCCAATATTCCACAACAATACTGAAGATGAGGCCTATAGTTAAGCACGATTTTGGGTCGGCGAGTGTTCGACACACCAGCGACGAAATGAAGCTGATAACTCGAAAGAAACGTTTTAGACACAATTTCGAGGCACTTTTGGGTTCATTGTGACAGGTCAGTTATACATTATATTGTGACTAATAGCGTTTTCCATTTGCATAACATTCTGCTCTAGAGCAATTCATTTCCATCCGTCTTCTCCATTAACATTTGTAAAGGTTTAGTTCGTAGATAAATTTAAAGATATTTAATTCGGAGAACTTTCTGCAAATGAAAGAAATTAGATAAACAATTTTTTAAAAAATAATTTGAATTAACTTCCTTTGTTTTTTTTTTATTCAAGACCGGGAGGGAACAAGTGTTTTGAGAAGTCTGAAGACGTTTGTGAAACCGACGGGGACGGACGTGATGTTTTCTGCGTTGTAGAAGTAAACGAGAGCTGTGGGGACGATCTCCGTGTTGTAGGGAGAAACGAGGGCGGTGGTGACGATCTCCGCGTTGTAGGGAGAAACGAGGGCGGTGGTGACGATCTCCGCTTAGTAGGGAGAAACGAGGACGGTGGTGACGATCTCCGCGTTGTACGGAGAAACGAGGGCGGTGGCGACGATCTCCGCGTTGTAGGGAGAAACGAGGGCGGTGGCGACGATCTCCGCGTTGTAGGGAGAAACGAGGGCGGTGGTGACGATCTCCGCGTTGTACGGAGAAACGAGGGCGGTGGCGACGATCTCCGCGTTGTAGGGAGAAACGAGGGCGGTGGTGACGATCTCCGCGTTGTAGTGTGGAATTAGAAGTTATTCGCCGTTATAATCAAGATGACGAGGTTGGAGGTGACGGTCTCCTCGAAATAGCGACAATTCAAAAGTAGCCAGAGATGACGGACTCCGAGCTCCCTAACTGTCACCAGAAAACTCAACACAAAAAAAATGCTTCCTCCCCTTTTCTTTCTTTTTCAGATGATTCTCTTTATTTTCCTCTTCTTCTTTCAACTTCAACTTTGAAGCCACTGATTTATTACATTGCCCCCTCCTTCGGAAAATAGGTAACTTTCTACATGGAGATGAGGAACATGAAGGAAGTTAACTTTTTAGAACAGGAATCGCAAAAAATAAGTAACTCAAATTCTGTTATCAACATGAGAATAGAAAGTTTTGCGCAAAATCAATGCGGTAAAAAAAAAAATTTGGTAACATCTTGAATGCAAATGAATATCCTAAACGAAACCTTTAGACCTGGTAGTATGGCTTGAGTGATGAGCTGTGGAAAATCCCGCGAATTTTGTTTGGATTATCCACCTCTTCCAATAGGAATGTGCATTTGCCCAGGCACTCTTTGACTTTGTACGGACCTTCATATATAGGTAATAATTTTGCCGATCTTTTGTTTAATTTTGAACTCATGTTTTCTTTGATAATTAACACCAAATCATGTATTTTTATGTTTATGCTATAATATTGTCGTTTTCCTTCATTTTTTTTAGCTATCCTTTCCCGTTTTGTTTTGATTCGTAAATATAAAACGTAATCAAGTTGTTCCCTTGTGATGGACTTGCGAGAATTTAGCCCTTTTTGTAAAAATTTAGTCCAGGGTCTTTCTGGGAGTTCATAAATGCTTGGTGAGGGGAACATTCAATTGTGTCGTGGTACGTTTCATTTATGGTTTTTTGTATTGTAGGGATTGAAGAATACCATACTGTTTGTTTCTTGTTAAGTAGTACACGTACACGGAAAAACCAGGCTGAATTTTTTATGTAAAATGTGCTTAAGGCCATCGTCAATGTTACTTCGACACGTGCGAAAAACAAAGTGTCCCCTTAACTATCACAGCTACCCCGTAGCTTTTTCAAGAAACCCCTAGTAAATTCTAACTTACTGGTAGTAAAATTTCCCTGAGCGCGGTACGAAAATTTAAACCATTCACTGATTATTCCAACAGGAAAGTATAGAGTGCTCCGTCCAATGGAAAAGTTGAGGGTTGACTATTCCATGATTGATATACGACTTTGTTTTTAGTACTGTGGCCGAAAAATTGTACCTCCTGCTCTGACGAGATGTGCTCTGGTTACACTTGCAACAAAACACAGCATGACGTGGTTCCACAAATTATTGGTGTGGCCAATGTAAAAAAAAAAGCGGTCTCCAGACCAGAATGAATTTGAGGCGTTGTCTTCACGAACGCTTAAAGGGTTGCCACCGTAAAAATGGATGCTGCTCACTTGATTTGAAAACCCTATGTTACCACAGTAAAAATTGAAGTGCACTACCTCATTGTTTTCTGAGATTCTGGGTACACGGTACTGCGGTACAGTGACAGTGGCAATACTGCCAGTCTCCCACTCCTGTTCGAAGGGTCAGGAGTCGTTGTGGGGTTGTGCGAGCAAGTTTAGGTCGGCCACGCGTGCATTCATTCAATTCAATAGCTCGCTCGACGACCAGGAAACACGCGCCACCCGTTTTTTCAAAAGCCTAGGTAAGCTTGAACCGTAGAAGTATACATGTACCCTATCAAGTTACGCATTATCTTAGAGCATATCTTCACTTTAACGTTTCATTTTTCTTTGTAGAAAACACTTCATGTTGATGTTGCAATGGATTTCCTCGGCCTCCCTGAGTCTTGGGAGTCGGACTACCGCGACTACGCAGAGGAGTTTATTGGTAAGTGAGGCTTTCAATACTATTTTATTCCTTCTTTCCCGTGATAAATCACAACTAACGGACTCAGCACATCACGCGGACTGGTCCGCGCGCGAAAGTAACTCCACGTCAACGTTTTCAGCTCGCGTTCTGTGTGGCGTGGCCTTAATGTGGGCGCTTTTATGACTTGATTCTTGTTCCGTGAGGGTTTATCAGTAGGCAGGAGGCACTCTTTTTGAAAAAATAGTAGTGTTGTTTGATTGAGCATCCCAAATCCTGCAAAAAACTTTGCATCATGGCTCTTGGGAATATAGTGACCTCGGCTGTTCTCCATTATTATTATTAATTTATTTACTTCATTTATTTTAATTTTGTCGATCCAGGGTTGCAGAAATAGATGTAAATGGAAGAATAAGAACGTCGAGATCCCTCATGATGGTTTTAAAAGACAAAAGAAAGCCGATTTGGACAGAAAAGCCAAACGTAAACAGTGAGCAGATACATTTAACTCCGTAATTTATTTATTACTTGTAACTTGAAACTTTATTTTGTATGAATTATAAATTCATATTTTTAATAAAACTTGTTATCAATTTCTATTGCTGTGTTTATCTTATGTGTTGAACCTCAAAATTATGATCTGCCACCAACGCGTTATTTACAGCGTCCGCCGTACATTTTACTGTGGCCTATTTCTCCGGTCTGTACGTGGTACAAGGTACAAACATTCAAACATTCATTTTACTGTGGTATGCTACGAACTGATACTTCGTTACTAAAGTCAGATTTACCGTGGCAACCATCACATTCTATCGTCGGCTCTGCTTGGGCCCAATGAAAATTTACCGTAGGGAAGAAGGAAAGATTTTTGACGTTGTACACAGTATTGTTTACTTAAAAAATCTTACGTCCCTGGCGTACTGTGTCCCCACAGTAAATTTTATCTGAAAAAGTTTTTCAGTGTAAATATGAGATCACCTCTTTATTAACCCTCTCCGCTAAGTTGGATTGTGGCCGATGTACTGCCGTAAGTCTATGATCGATACTCTCTTTTTCTAAAAACAATTTCCATGATTTCGAAGTAAATGCCGGACCGTTATTTTACTTGGGAATTTTACTTGAATGCAGAGAAATAATCCTTTACCGGGTTAAAAAAAAAAGAACGGAACTTATTATATCGGTAGAGAAGTAAACAAATGCTGAAGTCCACGTTTCTTTGGTTACGCTACGGCAGGGAGTTTTTTTCACAAGACCCAAAGTACATAAATTGTACATATTAAGTTTATGAAAAACAAAACAAACAAACATTTTTAATCAAAGAGCTTGTCTTGGAGATAATCTTGGAAAAATAAAAAAAGAATAAGGTTCATATTTTAATTCCACTTGTAAAAAGGTTTGGTTGATCTCACTTTGTGTTCAGATCTTCTCCAGTGAACAGTTAAAAAATATGGAAACGCGTGTGCAATTCATTTCACCCATTCGTCGGCGCACCCATTTGTCCCCGTCTCAAAAATTTCTACAATTAACGGGATTGAGCCATTCAATTAAGGTATTAAAGTCTTCTATCATATTGAGCAATGAGATTGAACCGTGTAAAAGGGCCTTGAGGAAATCCTGCAAGGGATGGCTGGATAAAGGGCAAACATGATTTTGCACGTTCATTTACTACTACCCCCCCCCCCTCGTAACTTTTCTTCTGTCACCTTCAAAGAAGAAATGTGCAAAATCTAAAGTTGGTGCGGGCGACTTCTTTATCACATCTATCCTCTGGATCAGTATCGCCAAGACTTTTTTTGGCTCATAACTCAACATGCTACACTTGGGTTGTTGTAGTTATTGTTCTTCTTCTGTAAGACTCCCAGCCGTAATAAAATTTGTATTAATCGGGAGCACTTTCCGCTCTGAACTCGGGTCGCAGCCCGAGTTCCTTATCCTCTCGTGCCACACGCTTTTGTCTTTCCTCATCAAACCTAGATTCATTAAGTCTGTGAATTGCATTTAACGCTCAGTCTGTTTTTATTTTGCTATATTTTTAGTATTGTTCATGTTATTATTATTCGTACTCAACAGGTTGCGATTCTCCGCCACCTTCTACACCCGGAAGGTCTCTCAGTCTTGTGATTATGGTACGCCCCGTCGTTCGAAAAGAAAACAGTGAGTGCCCAGTTAGTCTACTCGGTGTAACAAATTATCATTCTATCTGTCATCATTTAAGCTACTTCGGTGATTACCGGTCGCCCGATGTGGCCAGTCCCTGCTAAGGCTCTGTCAAGTTTTCGACTTGCCAAACAACAAATTGCGTCTTTACGAGAAACGAACAGACAACTCCGAATAACAAAAAAAAAGGTTGTTTTCGAGAGTGGCCAACCTCGAAGATATAATAAAAAGTCTGAAGAAAACAAGTCTCATGTCGGATTCTGCGTTGGAAATTTTACAGATACGAGATGTAATATTAAGGCAAGACAAAATGTATTTTAACCTGATTTTTTATGTAGGCTACTTTACCGGGAACAGCAGCCGAACTGTTGAAGCGATCCGTCCCTCAAAAAACGAGCGCATTGATATCTCCTGAGCTCCGCACGTTCGCCTTAACGTTACAATTTTACTCTCTCAAGGCTTTCGGTTTCGTGAGAAAAAGCTTTTCCTCATCCTTGCCTCATCCCAAAACCCTCACCAAAGAAACCTTGAAGACATTGGCAAATTTGGCAAAATCGAGCCCCAAAAAAATATTCTGCTCCCTCATCATCGATGAAATGGCAATAAGACGGCATGTAGAATGGGATGGCAAAAAATTTCAAGGTATAATTGACCTTGGTACCGGCCTTGATGGGGAAGAATTTCCGGTAGCCAAAGAGGCTTACGTTTTTTTGCTCAAAGGTATCAACGCAAGTTGGAAAATCCCAATCGGATACTTTTTATCGATGGTCTAAGTGCCACAGAAAGAGCAACATTGGTTAAGAAAGCGCTTGACTTTATCGAGCCTTCTGGAATCCAAGTTGTCTCTTTAACTTTCGACGGCACGATAGTAAATTTGTCTATCGCTGGGCAACTGGGGGCTTCACTCAAAGCGTGTGACATCTTGAGATCGTGAGATCTTCTTTTTATCACAACGGAAAAAAAGTGTACATAGTTCTTGACGAATGTCACATGCTAAAACTTGTAAGAAACTCTCTGGCCTCTTTAGGCACACTGAAAAACGAGAATGGAGGTATCATCAAATGGCAATATATGTATTCTGGAACTAGAAAAACAACAGAAAGAACTAGGAGTACATTTTGGAAATAGATTAAGGAGTCGTCACATAAACTGGAAAAAACAGCCCATGAAAGTAGGTCGTGCTGCGCAGACACTTAGCAATAACGTAGCAGACGCTTTAAGCTATCTTGAATTTGACGCTAAAAATGTGAAATCCAAGGATAGCGGGGCAACAGTAATCTTTGATGGGAAAACAATTCAAAGCCCCGATTAGTTCGATGAAATTTCAAATTATGTAAAGGGATTAATGACCAAAGATGGCACCCCGATTCTTGAAAGTAAAAGATATACGGGGTTCCTTAGGTTCTTAATCACAATGGCATCAGTCAAAGACTTGATTAGTGATTTAATTCTTGTCGAACCACCTCCTATGCAATTTCTAATGACGTATTCCTTAAGCCAAGATCAGTTGGAAATGTTTTTCAGCGCCATTAGAAGCAAAGGAGGGTACAATAATAATCCTAGTACTATTCAGTTCACAGCTGCCTACAAGCGATTGCTGGCTCACGCTCAGATCCACATAATCTCACCGGGAGCCAATTTAGCACCGCTTGACGATACTACCATTCTCACAGTACCCAGTACTAGTTCGGAATTCTCTGAGAAATCCAGGCTAATAACGTGCAATCTATTTTGTGATTATTCACCGGATGAACACGATCACACATACTCTAGTCTTCCTGATGCTATATCGCCTGAAATTACTGATGTGGTGGAGTACATAGCTGGATTCATACAGCGCAAACTGGCCCTCAAGGTACAGTGTGAGGAAAATTTACCGGCACTGATTGCACGGAAGAATAGAGGGGGATTGATTGTGCCATCCAGCGATGTTATATCACTTTGCAAGATTGCAGAAAGCAAATTGAGGCAGGTTCAAGCTGAAGGAAAATTAATGGGACGCAATGGCCGTACTCGCCCACGTTGGCCATGCGTGATGTATATGAAAAAATATTTGCTAACTTGTCTGCCCACATACAGGGTCAAACATTTTGAGGACCATCGAGTCATTTTAATTAAATGTATTTTTTTAGAATATTTAAATGTCAGGCTGTACTATGTCGGCAAAACCAAAACTGCAGAACTGCAAAGAGATAGCTCCCGTCGTATTAGAACGAAGGCAGTTTTATTTCAAGGTAACTAGTGTGACATCCTCATTTTTTTTTTTAATTCAAATTAATATTTTAAAAAAATTAATTAAAAATAACTATGTTTTTCAAAAAACAATTTTTCCATATTTAAAATTAATAATTAAAAAATATAATTAAAAATTAAAATAATAATTAATAATGTTTCTATTTGCTAAACGTATGATTTCCTAGACAAAAAAGTCAGACCTCACGACTGCTGTAATTCTTCTTCCTAGTTTGGGTAAATCCGAGAAATCAACAGACCCAATATGATATGCTGGTCATTTTGAATATTTTTATAATTTCCGCATTTGGCTAAGTTATTTGTTTGTTTCAAAGCCAAATATTAATGTTCGACGTACCTAGTATGGGGTCAAACGTTTGATGAACACCATGCAGGATTTAAGGACAGTTTGGGTCAAGCTTCATTAGCGCTCTGGTCGTAATATATTTGTAGATGTATTACCCTAAGCGTTAGGCGAGTGCTACACAACGAGCACAATGGTCGAGAATAAGTAATAGCAAAGAAGTGTGTTACGCCGTCCCAATGTACGAGGCAAAATTTGTAGCATAATTATGAAAATTCTAATCTTTGTTTTTAATGAAGGTATGACTACTATTCAAGTGAACAACAATGATCTACCTTATTTCTTTACAAAAGCAGAACGATATTTTTAACCATCACAATGTTAAGTACAAAACTTGCTTTGAAGAACACGAACGATACGTCGCGTGAAGCAAGGCCTTTTCTATTTCTAGACAAGTCCTGCAAACAATGTGCTGTCGAGATTTAGAAACCCCCTGAGCCTGAGAAATTATACATTAGGATTAGTAACATCGTTTTATATACAAGGCATACAATAATACAAATTAGATAAGTAGCCGTAGTTGCCTACGTTGTCAGTCACACTGAAGATGCCGAACAGGCGAAACCGGTTTGTCTTGGACACACCTCAACAAGATACGACTGACAACGTGGGCAACTACGGCTACTTATCTAATTTGTAAAATTATACATTGGTTGCCATTACTACGCGGGGTTTTTCTACTAAGCGGCGTCACAGACGACACCACCTGGGTGGCGCCCACAGAGAATCAAATAACTATAAGAGAGCCAGCCAAAAGGCAGGGTAAAGTGACAAGAGGGGTTGGCCAACAGCGCTTCGGGGCGCTAAGGCGATAACTAAAATGACCCCTCCCCACACCGCACAGTTTTGATTGATAAATCTACTCATGAGCATTCCAGCGGGTAAACTAGAAAAGTAGAAAACCCAAAAAAGTGGCAGCCCGCGACACCTAGTAGGCGAGGCTATGAGTGAACGACTCGTCACAGCCCCCTCGCCCTGTGTCGGATAGGGGTGGTGGCGCCATTCGGTCACTAATAGTTTGAAAAGAGCCTGTCACACGGGATGGCGAGTCATGTCCTCGTAAGCAATATGAAACGCTCCGCCCAGGTGGCCTCATCTGTGAGGCCCTTGTGACATCAAAAAAAATAAAGCACATGCATTAAATCAGAGTCATCGAAAGTTTTGGCTGAGATAAAGAGGCGTCGTTTTGGATCAGTAAGGTTCATGGTGGGGGGATTTCACACGTGATTCCTCGATCCCCTCCAGTCATGTTCCACCAATACTTTTGCACATGAACAATGGCCGTATTTTTACGTCAATCCCAAATTTCAGAGTCTCAGTTTTATCTCCATGAAGTTCTAAGGTAGCGTCAGATCTTACTTTTTCATATTCTGCCCCAGAAATATCTGTAGCACACCAATTTTAAATTTAATTTTAATCCGTATTATAATTTTAAACTCGTAAATCGACATTTCATTATTCAAACTGGATAATTTGCTTACTAAAAAACAATATTGAAATTTTGCACTACAAATAACGTCTTATCATGAAAAATCATCATTTTTTGACGAAAATCACACAGTAACGGTCACTTTTTTCCTAGCAACTGACCATTTCACAACAGACACTGACTACCCACACAGAACACTGGAATTTAGCCTCCAAGGACCTGTTCCTTCAACTACATTTGACCCCGTGTGTGGCCTCCTAAGCGGACTTTCGAATTGGAAAAGACCAAACTCTGCACCTTTGGCTATGTTTACACTGTCCGCTTTTGCCTTTCCGTTGCGTTGCGTTTACTTGGAAAAACGGAAGGTAGAGCGAAGCCCTAGGGCTCATTTTTCGATGAAAATCACACAGTAAGGGCCCTAGGGCTTCGCTCTACCTTCCGTTTTTCCAAACAAACGCAACGCAACGAAGGGCAAAAGCGGAGAGTGCTAACTTACTCTTTGACAATTTCTCTGCGTAAAACGACTATTTAGCCTGAAAAATGTTACCCGTTGATGGTGGTCACTGGCCAGGTTCGTGATGTCACTCGGTTAAAAATGCTCGGCTCGAATATCTAAAAGTAATTGTAATGTGGACCTTAGAAACTCGAATAGAGCTATAGAGCTATTTGAGTGAAGTTCGCCCCAGTCGTCCAAGTCTGCTGAATCCGCTAATGTGCTGAGATTATGGTACATAATTATATGGTCTAGTGCAGTCAAGCTTCTACATACCGTATAATAGATGTATAATACAAAACAATCCGTTTTTCAACCGTAAACAGTCGGTTTTCGTGTCAAATTGATTCTTTTACACACCCGTTTGGATGAACACAAATTGTCACCGATCATGTCCGGCCTATGCCAACATTGGAGGCCAGATTACAACGTCTGCGACGGCGACTCACACGACAATCTCACGTTCGTTGACTATTTTTCAGTGCAAATGTAGAATACATGAAGACGATTACTGTGACGACCTCGTAGGCGCATTAGAAACCTAGTATCAAGGACCGTCGAAGATGTTTCTATAATTCATGATTTTCAAAATGCTTCTCAGACACAAACGAGTGTGAAGTTGGCCTCCTTTTCCAGCCTCCTTTTTTATCCAAATGAGTAAGGTTATGCCCACCAAAATTCAAATTCGAGTAACACGATAAATTCATCTAAGGAGAGCAAGGCTGCTGATAACGGTACCAGAAAAATAATATAATAAAAGCACACGAAGTGATTCCAGCTACAATAACGCGAAGCCATCTAATTAAAACTGAATAATCATCAGCATTGACAAGAAAGATACATTCCGTCGGAAAATCGACAAGCGTCCAGGAGGGCCCAAAAAACGCACATTTCGTGTCGTGGAGAAAAATTCTAAGGGTGGCTGGGGGAATGAGGTTGCCCCAAGGGTATGGGACACATGTGGGAAGATTTAGAGCAAAAGAACTTTGTGCGCACTTCAAGAGGTTGCACGTCAAAAATCGACAAGTGTCCAGGAGAGCCCAAAAAAACGCACATTTCGTGTCGTGGAGAAAAATGCTAAGGGTGGCTGGGGGAATGAGGTTGACCCAAGGGTACAGGACACACGTCCGGCCAGATTGGTGGGAAGACTTTTGAGAAAATATAATACTAATTAATAAAATTCTGTATAAGCAACACAAAAGTTAAAATAAAAGTATGTAGTATAAACATTTTGTATACATAAGCGGGATTTTTCGCAGTGTTTACTGTCGGCGTGCTGGAACAAAAAGTACAGTTTTATGACGATGAAGTAGTAGTATTACTATGTCAACAGTGATTCAGGGTGACAGAATTAGCAGAGGAATTTTCGAATGCATTTGATTCTATGATTTGGCAATCATCACCGTCGTCCTCGTCGTCATCGCCGTCGTCGTCCTCGTTGTTATGGTCGTTTGACCTTTTGATGGTAATGTTACTCTGCGACAAATCGTAAAACAAAACATTTTTATGACATATTCAAGTTTTTTGGGGGCTAACAAGGGGAGCAAGTGAGCGTAAGGCGTTGGTTCACGCGACCTCTTCTATCAACAACAAAATTGCCCCATGTAACATTATTATTTTCTCACCATTCTTTGGCCCAACGAGAACGTCGACGACGTCGAAAGCGCGGTCGACGGTGAGCCATTGGCGTTTCCAACCGGCGGCGTTGCCACCGCTGCTAAATTTAGCAATGGCTTTCTCATTGCCAGAGCATATGGACTCTGGTGAGTCCTTTGTTGTGGGGGTCGCCTTTGGACCCCCACTCCGCTACTTCCGGCCGCTCTGTTGTTCAAAGTCTGGTTACAAAATGTCAATTAAATGTACATTTGTGTATATTATGCTGTTTGTGCAACAGGGTCCTTACTTCTTGCATGAAGAAATTCGCTCTCGTGATTTCTTTGTCATTCATCACGGCCAGGACCGACACTATGCACGCGTGGTGGTGCCTGTGAATACATGAAACTTATTTATGAAAAAAATAATTGTTTTTGTGGTAGTAACAATAAAGCTCGGTGCACACGATGCATTTTTCGAAGCATGTCTACATGCAGGGTAAAAAAACAACATATGACACCGGTAGTGACCAGATGGTTTCTTACACAGGCAGACAATCCTCCTTCAAAAAATGAATCGTGTGCATGAACCAGCAACGTCCATCATGCAATGCAATGCTCAATTCTGGTTGAGATGGACTCATTTTCGTTCATTTCACGCAGGGGCGTGGCTTCTTTCTTACCAAATAAACACAAGTGGAAAACTGTGAGCATGGGACGAGCCGAGAGCTGCCGTATGAAGTGTATTTATTATTTCTCAGTGGTAGTTCCGACAGAGTCGCGGGTACATTGTGGCCTCGAAGGATACTATATTTTATCGCTCTTTGTTATCGCGTCTTCCTTGACATTCTTTCTGAAGTGATCCCGATGTTTCGGGTCCCATAAATTGGGATGGTTTTTGTAGGCCTCAATTAGAGAAATTTGCCTCTATTCCATTACGACGACAACGATAATGGTGAAAACAGAGAAAAACAAAAAACCCGGCAACTGAAAAAGGGAGATGACAAAGATTCCCTTAAAGAAATGCCCCCACTTCACCCTTTTGTCTCGAGCGCGCTCTGAGCCTACTAAATGCCCGTCCCAACTTGACGAACCAATTCCTTTGATGTTGAATGAAAAACCGACAGGAGATGGAGCCTAGTACGAGCGGCTCGCGAACCGCTCAAAACGTGCTCGTCGTAACAAAAACACACTTCGAGCCTGTTTAGAGCGGCGGCTCGCGAGCCGCTCGGCTCAGGCTCGGCTCGCAAGTGTACACGCAGCTTTACCTTCAAGAAACAATTTCACAATATTGGAAGGTGTGCTCCAATCTTCAGTCGATTCCAATCCTTTCAGTTTTGGCGGGTTGGGAGAGATGAGCTCCAGCCCTAGGACTGGCGTTGTCATGGTATTGTGGGAGTTCGTATTGGGAGTGGTATTGGGGGGCGAAACCATGAGTACTTAGCAAATTTTCGAAAGGAGGCTTGAGAATGATAGTATGGAGGGGGGGGGGAGTCAACACTAGTACCTCTAGGTGGTGTTGGCTGAGTCCGTATAGCCCCCCCCCCCTTAAATCCGCCGATGCCTATACGTAGGAATTCAGATTTTTTTTTCTAATTTTTGGCTGATGTTTCAACTTTAAGACCATAAATGAACAATACAGCCGTGGTGTTTTTTAATTAATACATTTTGGGCCCTTTCCCGGTGCCCCTCATCGGCATTATCGCTTCACCTCTAAGGCCAAGGTGTTTGGCCTTAGAGGTCTTAGAGACCTTGGCCTTAGAGGTCTCTTTTCAAGTTCAGGAAAATAAAAAACGAGGGCCTTTTGCTCCGGGTTCCTTGAGCTTTTGAGTAATGAGATCGTTAGGGATACCTCGTTATTCCTTGATTCTTTGGATTGGCATCCATACCACAGAGATCTGGTACGTCTTTCATCACTTTTGTCATGCCCCCCCCCCCAGGGGCTGGGGGGATCTGGCGTGTGTTGACTCGCCATATCGTGTCTTTCGAAATCCCGCTTTCTGAAGGGCTAGAAAAAAATCTCATTTTCATTAATCTATAACTGTGTTGTTTCCAGGTACAAACGCCAGACAACTATGGTTTGCTGCTCAGCACTAAATTGTTCCAATCGAACCGAGAACGGAGTTCGCTGCTTCAAATTCCCAAGTGACAAAGATAGGCGGAACAAATGGAAGGTGAACTGCCGAAGAGCGAATTGGGAACCCAATTCATGTTCAATAATATGTGAAGTTAGTACATTTATGCTGTCCGATTTCTCCAGTTCTTAATTAAATCTTGATGTGAGATGGATAAGATACATAATTATATTTTTTTGTGTGTTAGGTGCATTTCGAGCAAAGCCAGTGGGAAGAAAAACGTTCAGATGGATGGCGAAAACTTAAGCCAAATGCAGTTCCAAACTTGTTCAAGGTACAGAACCTTCCCCAAAAATCAGTTCAAGCTCTAGGGGCGCGTTCAGAAACCAACCTAAGCGAAATCTAAACTTAAGTTCTTTAAAAAGCATCTATCGTGGATATCGCCAGTGCTATCCACCAGTGGCTTCGAAACGTATTAATTAGGCTTAAATTTAAAGTACGTATCTGAATGCGACCCCTGTAAAATCAAAATTATACATATAGTCCGTTTAACGGAATTTTATCCTAATTGTTCCGATTTCTCGATTCACTCCAGATCATAGATACCGAATTTGAAGCTGTTGCGAGAAGTGGTGAACCATATTCTCTAGGCCTTAGTGAAATGAGCCCATCTGCCCAGGTTTGCGATGTTTTCTTATTTGGAAATTTCCCCACAAAACCCAATAATTTTTCTGTATTTCAGTTGGACGACTCGACATCTGAATTGGATAAACTCAGACGAGAGAATGAGCTGCTCAGATCGTCATTAGAGGTACTCCTGCTTCCTTCTCTTCTCAAATGCTTTTTATACGTCCACATTTCATCTCAAGGTACTAATAATTTTGTCATATCTCAGAATGTCATAGAAAACTCCCGGCTAAAAATTGACGAACTGCAGATGGAGGTTAACACCCTCAAAAAAGCCAACGAGGATATGAAAAAAGGATTAAATTCGTTCCTTACGAATTACCAAATTGAGAATCTCGGCGAGAAGAGAAAGAAAAAGTGGGATAAGGAAACCATAATGAGATCCCTCAAACTACGATTCAATCTAGGTTGGTCTCACAATCCGTTAAGGGTGTTCATGAATTAAAAAAATAACAGGTACCAAAATGACTGTGGTTATGGAAAGGTACCAAAATGACTGTTAGTCCAATCATTTGTTAGTTGGGTATCGAAAACATTTTCGGCAAAGTTTTTATGACTGATCTGTATGTTTTTGAGCTGCTGAACTAGAAATTCCAGTTATCGACTTAATTCCAATATGGCTTCACCATGAAAATGGCGAAACCCATGAAATTCGTGGAATTATTTGAGCTTTTCGCTTATATTTCCGAAAGGACGCATTCTAGAGCAAAGTCATCTCTTTTCAAACCACCTTTTCGGTGGTTTCGGCGTGTTTCGGAATAACTGCTAAAACATAAATGGGTGAAATTACACCCGATTTTCAATCAAAAAGGCGAAATAAGCTATAGACCGAAACTCAATTGCTTCTGAGGTATGATTTTTCAATCGTTTTTTAGGGAATACCTCGCTTTTATAAAATAAAAAAAAAAAAAAAAAAAAAAATGTTTCCAAACAAACTTTTGACGACTTTTCTGTAAACAATGACAGTTTTCGAGTGAACGGGTCATTATTTGTTTCCACGACTGCGTTAGCGAAAGTTCTCAGCGGATTGCTTTCAGTTATTCATCTGGTTAATTTTGCTAAAGCACGCGTTAAGAGTTACAGAACAGGGGGGCAGCAAAATTCGAACAAGCCTTGCGATTTTACCGTGCTAAAACGGTTTATACGCATATAAAGCTATCCTTCGAGTGGGATTGACATGGGTTGTTTGAATTTTGCAGGTCAAAACAAACGATTCTAAAAAGAAAAATAATTTTTAAAAAATCATTATTAAAAAAAAGGCCAAAGCCATCAAATCCAAATTTAAATATTATTCAGAATGAATAATAAACCAAAAACAAAATAAAAAATCAGGACAATTCCTCCGGTCCTTATTTTCTATTCCTCCTATGTCGTATTTTAAAAGCGATGATCTTGCTTAGATCGCGCTCTTTCGAGGTTATAAGCGAAAAACTAGACCAACTACACAAATATCATTGATTTTCTGCATTTAAAAGGTGAAGCAATATTCAAATATATTCAATAATGTCTAATTCAGCGACTCAAGAAACATAAAGTTTTTGGAATTGCTGTCAAAACTCAGTCAGCAATTTTTTCATGGATTCACTACTTTCTCTGTTCAAATGAACGGGCTATAACAATTTAGAGTTTTTGGAAATTCCGCTAATTTTTTTCGAGATATGACACATGTCATGCTTGTTTCATGAAGTCTTTTTTTTTTTTTTAAATTTACAGGCTCACCATTCGCAAATTGAACGGCGCTAGGCTGTAACTAACAAGAGATGCGGTTTTATGGCTGTGTAAACTCAGATTTTGTGTGGGACAGTAGTCGGGGTCTATTGGACCCCAAGTCATGTCTCCCAATGAATCATGTTTCTTTTGTCTGCATGGGCCAAAGAGGGCTCGTATGAAGGATTCATACAATTTACCACAGCTGCGATATGGGGGAAAAAACTGTTCTTTTCCAGGCGGGAAAACCACCTCATTTTTCCATAAATCTCAAAACGAACCACAAATTCGGGGTTCTCACCCAAAAAGCAGTAACAATTCTTTAATCAAAACAGTGACAATTGACCAATCGTGTCATTTTTATGCCTCAAAATTAACCATGGCACCACTCTCGGGGGGAATCCGTAGTTCTCTTGAAAAGAGATACTAATAATACTGAGTTTAGTTGCTAATTCATCATCAATGTTAATTTACCTTAAATTATTGAATAATACGAGAAATTATTGAATAATTGAAGAAAAATGTCTTTTTTCTGTGTCTCGAAACGACCTAAAATGCCCCAAGGTCACAAATGGTACCCTACTTATATCTGACGTGGTTTAACAAAATACTACACTAAATTTGCTATTCATTTGATTACAAAGTTTTTCATGTCGAGTTTGCTGGACATGAGGCAATTTTCAAACCTCGCCCTTCTTTGATTCCAGGGATCCAAATGAGCGGAATGCGCTCTTTTTCGAATTACTTGTTTATATCATTGATCAATTATTAATAATTAACTAAACATTCTCTTTTCAAGAGAACAACTGTTTTCCCCCAGGATGTTATTCTTGCTAAGTTTGAGCCTTAAAATGACACGATCAGTGAATTGCCACAGTTTTCACCACACACATTTTTGAATTCTTTTTGAGGTGTCGGAAACCAAAATTGTTGGCCCAGTTTAGATACTGAGAGCGAATTAGGTGGTTCTCCGTGAATACCACTTGGAATTTGGTACCAGTGGTAAAGTGT
The DNA here is from genome assembly GCA_038030265.1 of Corythucha ciliata. Lineage (NCBI taxonomy): Eukaryota > Metazoa > Arthropoda > Insecta > Hemiptera > Tingidae > Corythucha > Corythucha ciliata. Next base: position 25,075,871 of record CM075937.1, on the reverse strand, counting down.
GAAATTTACCTCTAGGTACCTATTTGAAATTTTTTCCTTAGCAGGGGCCTTAATCACTAATAATAATGTGAGGGCCTAAAAGGTGAGCTAATTATCACAAAGAAATTATAATAACATGCTTTCTTTTAATCTGTATTCATATGGTTATCATTTAGCTAGGGGGTAGGGCGCTATCAAGGCAGGTAATAAGGTGAATAAAGCCCCAGGTTTCATACCTAATAGTTCGGAAGCCCACAGTATGAAAATCCTGGTCATTTGATCGTGCCTGGCACCTTCACATGACGTTTTTTATGGTCTAGGAGATGACACTTCTGAGATCGCCAGACACTTTCCGTGGGACAGGGGCTCACAGCAGAGCTAGTTGTTGGCAAACACACCTTTGGATGCTTTGAAAACGACTGGCGAGAGTATAAAGTCGTTTCCCACGACTAATACGTTACGAAACCATCGACACCATTGTAGATAGCGCCTTCAGCGAGCTTTAGAAAATGTGAAATTTCGAGGCTCACTAGTAGCCAGGGCTTCATTCGAAATTGGATAGCGGTGGTGGTTTTCTAGTTTATTGATGGCGAAGAACCAATTTTTACACTTGCCAGCCGATTTCAAGCAGCCCAAAGTTGAGTTTGACAACAGCTAGCTCTGTTGTGAGCCCCTGTCCCACTCAAAATGTATGGCGATCCCAAAAGTGTCATCTCCTACACCATGAAAAACGTCCTGCGCAGGTGCCAGACACGATCAAATGACCCGGATTTTTCATACCGTGGGCTATAGGTAAAAAACCTTCATATGACCCATAAGTTGCATTCTCAAAATTAAAATGTTCCGATTTTCCTAGTTTTGCCACTGTAACCCCCCCCCACAATACACTGGCACCCATTCAGAAAGAAATGTACATGATCCGTTCGTCCAGTATACCTCGACTGTCACCACAAAAAGTTAGGATGTAAATCGGAGTTTACACAGCCGTGCCCTCTCCTTGTTGGAATGAGCATAAAATTACTTTACTAATGAGCAGGGGCGGCTCGTCCACTAGGGCATTTGGGCACACGCCCCACCAAAAATAGGACCCAAAAAATATGCCAAAAAACGAAGGAAAAAGGGCAAAATGACTTCAGAAAAATTAGAAATTCCAGGAAAAATAAATAAACAGTTAGCTTATTTTTTGCAATTTTCAGAAATTACCTTCTCATTTTGCTTCCAACAGGCGGAGATTCAACCGTACTTGGTGGAAGAGAAACCACCATATATTTCAAGGGACAAATGAATATTTCCAGTGTGGTCCTGTGCCCGGAACGCGCAGAAAATTGGGTGCGCAAAAGGCTCTTTTCCCTCCCTTCCCTTCGACGCTTCATCCACAAAACCGGGCACCAACCCGGGGCACCAATGCATTTCTATGTGGAACTGGGAATGAGCGTTCGACAACTTTAACTCTTTGTAGAAGTGTTGACGTTTCATTAAGCTGGGTTAAGTATGGGGAGTAGAAAAACGTTGTCTAGTAGTGATAGGAGGGAAAAGGAACCTCTCGCTCTTCTCTAGATTTCAGCCGGTTTTCAGTCGGTGTATTGTTTATTGTTGTCGTGTCGGTATTTTTTAATTTCCTTCGAGGTGCGCTTTGTGATTTGTGCGAGGTGGTTCAGTCTTTTAATGTGTGCAGTTTCAAATTTCACATTTAAATAAAGGAGAACAAGCGTGTTAATTCAGCAATACAGGTACGCAGTTTCAAGTTCGTTTTAGCATGAATAGTGTCAAAATCTGCAGGCTTTTGGTATTTTCTCGAGAGGTTTGAGATCAAGAATCTCGGTCGATTGACTCCTTCTCTAAACTTGACGCCGACAGCTAGTAAAGGGACAGGCAAACCATCCGGAACTCGAAATGTAGACACTTATTCAAAAGCTGAGTGGTTCGACACGTCCAAGTGGTGTCGGGTTTGGGTTTTTCTCAAATGGTCATGCAGGGCGATACCTATTGAACGCTTGTGTACCCACGTTGTCCAACAAATAATTTATCCGAAGCCCGAACTTTTCCCTCAAGGCATTCTGGCTTTTACCTACACAACAAAATCCTATTCGTGAACTACTATTCAGCCTATGATTGAAAAGTAAACCATAAACAAAATCCGCTATCTCGCCGAGATTTTTAATAAATGATATTTATGAATATGACGTGCCCCACCCCGTCAAGAGGCCACGAGCCGCCACTGCTAATGAGTCTACTTTTGGATGAAAAGTACCTTCGTAACTTAAGGGCAACAAGGCAAAGTGGTGACTCATATTTCCACACATTTCTCCAACGTGATTTTCACCTTTTTAAATCATAGAAAAACTTAAAAACTTCCTTATTTAAAATCGTTAGTGGAAGCGCTTAAACTACGAGGGTTAGGGCGTTTTTACACTAAATACCGGTATCCGATTCCCGTATCTTTTATACCGTATCTTATCGTATCTGGTACCGGAATCTTAAGATTGAATGAGCGCGTTGGCCGAAGAGTATTTTTAGTATCCCGAATACGGGAATCGAATCTCAAGTGTGAAAACGCCCTTTGTATGCAATACATACAAAAAGTCGTAGCCGTAGGAGCCTACGTTGTCAGTCTTCCCTGGTCGGGGGAAAACTGACTGCTTAGGCTCCTACGGCTACGACCTATTACTTCCTTATTTTGTAAGCTTTCCAACGATATGTAAATTAAAATAAATGAGAGAATCTGAACTTCTGAATTTACATGAAGTGTGAACTTATATATCAAGTGAACTTATATAAAATTATAATGAACTTATAAAACTTATATAAAGTGTATAAACATGTGTATGCATGTTTATATAAATAGACATGCATGCGTCGTATAAGCAATGTTTAACAAGAAACTTGATGCACATTGTTCCTCCTCTTCCCTCCTCCCATTTCCTCATCTGGTCAGCATGCCTCTTTTCTTTCTTGCCTCTAACCAAAACCATGTAGGAGACATCCCCAGTCCCTTTTGAACATGATTGTGGATTAAATACATGAAGGTTTTCAATTGACCGAGACCCTTGTCTGGAAAATGTCACCCTTTTTTTTCAGCAATTTCCAAATTACTCGACCGGTGGCTTTACCAGGCAACCGGTAGGTTATATCAGAGTGTGAACCTCATCAGGTAGGCATTCGAACCCCACCCGGGGTGACAATTTCTTTGGAAACTCAGTAGTGGAACCATGGGGTGGAAACTCTATTGTTCATAATTGAAACAGAGTTCTTAGTTGGCTTTACGCTTGGAGCGCTACCTTTTCGAAATTTAGTTAGAAGGCCAGCCGCTCATGAACCTAGCGCTTAGATACCCTCGTCGGTCAGAGCCTTTCAGTGTGCTCTGTGCCTCGTGCTTGGTTAGTTGCTTTAGTTCCTTTGTTCAAATCCTTGTTTTTCCGTTTTTCTCTTTCATTCCTGCCTTTTTTCCTGTCTATATTTCAACCATTCTTTTCAGAACGACTCCCTCGCCTTGATTTTTTTTTTTTTTTTCTCTTCCAGAACGCATTCCTTTTTTTTACTTTTCAAGCGTTCTGAGAACGAACCTCTGTTCCTACCTTAAAGGTATTTCTGAGTTATTCAGGAATATATTTTCCTTTGAAGCCTTGTCCCTACATCCACACATAGTAACAATGCCTGGTGGGAAGCACAAGTGCTGTGTACCCGGCTGTGAGGACAGAACATTGCCCCAACATTATTTGCCCTCCAATCGTGATTTGGCTCGGAAGTGGTTGGAGAGCATTGGGGGTAAAAGTCTAATGGACCGATTTCGGAAATGCGAGAAATTACGGGTACTTGTGTGTGACAAGCACTTCGACTCCCAGTGCAAAGTTCCAGCGGCCTCGCAAGGCAAACTACTCCTATTTGTGAAATTTTGTCAATAAAATAACAACCATAAATATTGGATCAGTTTTTTTTTCTTTTTGATTCAATAGGAATATTAGTTTTGTGAAGTCGCACCATTTTTATAATCAGGTTGAATATTCTATTTAAAAGAAAAATAATAAACAGTTTTGTTGTTGCATTCGAATCGTTCGTATGAGTCTTTTTTTGTGTGTAATTAATACATTACAGTTTTGACGACGAGGATGAAGCCAAAGAGGAAAACGAGAATTCCAATGGTCGAAGAGGACCGCAGTATTGGTTTTTCCAGGTTTTCTTCGTCTTCTCCGGTGGCTCAACGATCGCCGGAAGTCCGATCGTTGAATCTAGGGGCTCTGCCTGAATTTTCCGTCGGACGCGATAACTGGACAATATATGAAGAGAGGCTACGAGAGTTTTTCAAAGTAAATGCTGTGGAAGAGGAAAGAAAGATGTCGGTTTTGGTTACGGTGATGGGCACCGAAGCTTACGAGTACCTTCGAGATCTATGTGATCCGGATCTTCCGTCTCGAAAGCCTTTCGATGAAATATGTTTGATTATGTCACGGCAATGTTCCATAACTGTCTCTGTTTTCAGGAACCGGATCCAATTTTATGAAATGAAGCAAGAGTCTGGGGAATCCGTAGCTCAGTGGTTCGCCCGTGTAAAAAAAATTGCCTCGGGGTGCCAGTTTGGTCCTCAATTGGAGTTCGCGGTAAAAGACAAATTTGTTTGTGGTATGATACAGTCACCGATTTTAGATAGACTGTGTGAAGAAGACCCGAAGGAAAAGAATTTGATGGAATTTTACGATTTGGCTGTAAAGAAAGAGTCAGTCGGAAAACGCTCGCCTAACGGTCTGGTGAAAGAAACTGAAGTTTTGAAGATTGTCCAGGCCACGAAGACGATTGAAAGCTCACAATCAGACCAAAGAAGTGGCAAAGGGGCCATAAATTGCATTCACTGTGGAAAAGGTAATCATTGTTTCACCGATTGTCGTTTCAAGTCTTACCGATCTAGAAAATGTAAAAAAATTGGCCACTTAGCAGTTGTTTGCAAGTCAAAAAGTAGCGTGAGCTGTGTGAGTGAGACTGAAAGTCACATCGGTGAAGATGAGGTCGCTGTCGTTGATATGCGTTCTTTGGAGGGGCTGAATTTTGTTAGTCCTATAATAGCCCAGGTAGTGATTAATGACGTTCCTTTTGACATGGAAATTGACACGGGAGCAGGAGTTTCAATTTTGCCTCGGCAAGTTTACAAAGAACACCTTTCATTTCTCCCTTTGTTGCGTTCTTCGGTTCAATTGAGAAGCTTTTCGGGGGAAATTGTCAAACCGGTCGGTGAACTTTCGGTTTCGGTTGATTGGAAAGGTAAAACTCGATGTTGCCGATTGCAGGTTGTTTCAAAAAGTTCCAAGTTGTTGCTTGGTAGAGACTGGTTGAAAATGTTTAGTCATGAAGTGTTGGACGTAACTGCAGCAGAGTCAGGAAATGGCGTAAGGGAAGATGAACAGTTGATTTACAGTCTGTCAAAAGAGTTTTCCTCGGTGTTTCAAGAAGGAGTAGGTTTGTATAAGTTGGAGAAAGTTCATTTAAAAATTAGCGACGAAGCAAAGCCTAGATTTTTGAAGCCCCGTCAAATTCCCTTCGCATTTAAGGAACTGGTGGAAAAAGAGCTTGATCGTCTAGAATCAGAGGGTATGATCGAAAAAGTCGATTACAGTCCCTGGGGTACTCCACTGGTTCCCATTCTTAAGGCAGACGGGAAATCGATCAGATTGTGTGCCAATTATAAATTGACTGTGAATAAATATCTCGATAATGTGCAACATCCATTACCGCACGTGGAAGACTTGTGGTGTCATTTGCAAGGGGGTCAACAATTTACCAAGTTAGATTTATGTCAAGCATATAATCACTTGGAGCTCGAAGAGGATAGCAAAATGCTTTTGGCCTGGTCGACCCATCGAGGGGTTTACAAGGTGAACCGTCTCCCGTTTGGCACGAAACCGGCAGTAGCGATTTTTCAGCGAGCTGTTGAAAAATGTATTCAAGGAATTCCGGGAGTCAGAAATTTTCTTGATGATCGTAAAGTTAGGGTAGTTCGTGAAATTTGGACGCCCATTACGCTTGGCTGAATAGCCGCTTCCTTGAATTTTTCTATTCTTACTTGTTATTCAGCCAGCTGTAATTTTACTGACCCCCCTCCTTCCCACGGTCGTACGATTTAGAAGTAGGGAGTCATTTATTTAAGCCCCCGGCCTAAAGTTGGCTTTGAGTTTGACTATCACTGTCTGTTTCCACCAATCTCTACGAATTATCTGCCAAAGAGAGGGTGAGAACGGTAGTGACAGTTGGCAGCCACCCTTGAGTCCTACAGATCAGAACCCCCAGGTTCTGAGCAGTGAGTGACCTGCAGTTTCAAGTACTTAATATGGCCATTTTTGGAGTTGGTCCAACGAGGTAACTGGACTCGGCAGTCTCAATGGAGAAAAATTCACCGAAAAGGTTCGTAAAGAGCTTTCGGAAGCAAATTGTTTCCCTCTCGAGGGCAATCGTAATCGTACGTTTCCAAACATTTTAGACGAGTTTTAAAGTATTTAGAACTGTACCTCAGAAGGAATAAAGACAAAACCCTGAACCAAGCCGGTCATTTGATAGCTTAATAATTGTATACGTTTTTCCAGAAGTCCTACTCTTCCTCCGAGAGCTGTCAGTAAAATGACAGCTGGCTGAATAACAAGTAAGAATAGAAAAATTCAAGGAAGCGGCTATTCAGCCAAGCGTAATGGGCGTCCAAATTTCACGAACTACCCTAACTTTACGATCATCTTAAAGGAAATTTTGTGCTCTTTCCAACGGTGTCCTTTAAATTTTCCCAGGACCAATGGTTGCTAAGATACCCACCGATTTTTGAAGAAAACGCCTGATGCATTGACAATCAGGAAAACTGCGATTTTCTCAGAAATGGTTAATATTCGGACCATGGTCTATAAAGTCATTTTTGACCCACATGTGATGTGGAATCACCCATTTCTATTATGCCCCATTTTCCCGTTACACCCTGTATATTCAAAAGTTCACAAACGGGTTCCTTGTGCAGCGTGTAAACACGGCTATCCTGTATTCCATGTTTCGAAGTTTTCCATGTTCCATGTTCCAAGTTTATTGCTTATATTGTTTTGGGAAAATACCGTAACTGTCAATCTTCACTCACCTTAAAAAAGCTTAAATAATAAATAAATTTTCCAATGTTCTTCCCTTATTTGGAAAAATATGAAAAACCGCGTTTGAAAAATGTATGGAAACGTCACGAGACTCCTTCTAAATCGCGACTGCTCTCAAGTACAGCGCGAAGATATAATTTTATTACAAAAGTATATAGACACGTTTTAAAGAAATATTTTTGCGCTCTTTTCAATGAGCTACATACTTAGTTTTAGCCTATCACCACGTTATGAGCGTATGGGGGCCCCATTTTAGGTCCTGCAATTTAAACAAGTAATTAATTGAGAAATCGTAAAATGTATTAATATAAATATTCATCTCAAAAACAACGCATAATTTCGAGAAACTGAAAATAGTATTTTTGATCACAAGTTATGTGCCCTACGACTGGTTGTCTTCCGTCACCAGTTAATTTATTTATGAACACACTGAATATTATTTTTCCGGGACCTCTAATGAATTATCTATCCATAGGTATCCATGGGTACGAGTTTCTGTATAACAGCGGCTTCCCAATCCCCTGTATCAGAACTCTTTACAGACGAATGGAAGGGTACGACGTGCGTCCAGGAATTCTCCACGATCTTTTACAACCACTTGCTTCTAAAGTCGGAGGTTTGGAAACCTTGGATCGTTACTGCTGCATGTCAATAGACGAAATGCAAATCCGCAGCAATGAGGACTACGATAAACGATTAAATAATTTGTGGGCTACGTATCCCTTGGCGACAAAAAAAAATTGGCGACGCACTTATTAGTTGTTATGGTACGAGGATTAAGAAATCCTTGGAAACAAGTTATTGCATCCGAAATGACCGGTGAAAGCACATCTGCAAGCCACATGGCAGATCTTTTACAACGCTGTCTGCAATTTCTGGATGCTTGTGGCCTGCGCGTCGTTTCGTTGACTTGTGATATGGGACACAAAAATGTTCGATTGTGGAACCTCCTAAGAATTAAGGTGAAAAAAAATGGCGAGAGACAAAATCAGGTTTATTTCGGCGAGCACCAAATTTACGTCGTGCCAGACACTTGTCACTTTTTGAAGAATTTAAGAAACGCCATTCAAAGTCAAAATATTCACCTACCGGACCACATCATAACTGCAGAGAACTTGCCATCAGGCGTAGTCACTGGACTACGCCTGGAGGGGGATAAAAACCCTCTGGGAGTTGGAAGTTAGCAATAATAAAACTATAAGGAGTCTCTATCACCTGAAGCCAGAAGACATCGACCCAAATAACTTCCAAAAAATGAATTTCGGGTCAGCAGTTCGATATTTCTCTGACAAAACTGCAGTTGCTCTGTCATTAGCTGTAGAGCTGGAACTCTTGCCTCCGGAAGCCAGAGCTACCGCTTGGTTTGTTAAATTGGTCGCTGACTGGTTCGAGCTTGTGTCATCACGTCAAAGATAAAAAGGAATAACTAAGAAGAATAAAGCTTCCAAGGTGCAATTGCTCCGACTCCGATGTCGGAAATGGCATTTGAATTGGACCTCAGGGTTGGAAGCCTTTAAACACAGGGTTTATTTTATCGTGCCTTTCTCTTATTGACATTTCTAACGTATTTTTGAAAAATGGCCGGTATGATTTCTTATTGTTTCACAGAATCAACCAAGATGCCCTAGAAAATGTTTTCTCCCAAGTTCGAAGACGATCAGGGGCAACACCTTCGGCGTCGGAGTGTCTTAGGGCCCTCAAGTTAATAACATTATCTCAAATGGTGTCTAAAATTAAGAGGACCAATTATTATACAGAGTCGGACGAATTTTTACTGGACTTTTTTGAAAAAAAAGATAAGAAGACAACCTGCTTCGCAGTTGAGCAAGTTCCCTTCAAAGAATCCAACTATCCGAAACCTCAATTTGAAGTTATTTTTCCCACGGTAGAGCCAGAAATCATCTTTAAAGGCGGCGATTTTAGTCTCTTTGACATCAACCTACTGCACTACATAGCAGGATGTTGTGCACACGCATACCTCAAGAAAGCTGTTTGCGATACATGTGTTAATTTTATTAAAACCGACAGTTCATCGATCTTGTTAAACAAGTATAAACTGTACACTTTTCTAAGCAACAAAGGAGGCCTAATGAATTACAACATCAGCATATTCCTTGTAATTACAAATTGCGAGGCTTTCTACAGACAATACGAGGAATTTTTAGTCCACAATGGGCATGACTCGTCTATAAATAAATTAGTTTCCGACATTAATGTAAATTTGACTGAGTGTAGTAGCTGTTATCCGTTGAAACTTTTCATTGTGAATCATTTTTTAAAAATAAGATCCTGTTCCGTTGTACATTTACGCGAATGTCAAAAAAGGAAAAATGATGTTATGTACGGGACAGCTACTTTGAAAAGAAAATTTAAGAACTGAATTTTTTCTCGTATTTATTTCAAAAATCCCGTTCTACATCGATCAATCATGCATTGATTTTTCATATTCACTGCCTCGCGAAGAATCTTGCCTGTTCAGCCGAACGCAGGTCTGATAAAAATGGGTCTTTGGTGACGATTTCTCCTGTTTTCACAGTACAGAACTCAATCTTACTATGTGCCTTCCCTAATATTATCATCCTTAACTTTTGTATTTCATGCAGTTTCCTGGTCCACAACTCAAATTAATTCAAATGCTCCGACTGATTTTAGAAGTCTTAGGTGGCGAACACACCAGTGGCGGTTTTCAGGCTGAGGCATGTGAGGCATCGCCTCATATGAAAATGTGAAGAAAATAATGTAAAATAAAAGTTAAGTTTTCATTTAAAAATCCCTCTAACAGAGCGTTTTTTCCTCCATCGAAGAAAAAAAAATGTTTTTCCTTGATGAAATATCTAACTGCTTTCTGGCGGCTTATAAGTGAAGGACTCTTGAACCTGAATGCTTCATCTATGAGAGCGAATGAGAGGGTACTAAGTGAACCGAAAAGAGAGAGACAAGACTATTCGCCTCAGTTGCGCTAGGTCAGTTCAGTACCCCCCTGGCTACCCGCCGCCATTACCTCCTCACCGCCCTGTCTACTAGGTTCTTCTGTCTCGCTCTAAAAGTCTTCAGTTTTGGCCCTCTCTTTCTAACAACTTGTTCTCATCGAGTGTCTTTCTCTGATGGTATTGTAGGAAAAAGTGCATCCTTCTAGTCGCTAGGCAGCTCTAATTTATTGGAATTTTTGTTCTATCTTTTGAGACTCACGCTGCGCAACCAGTACGCGTTATCTCAGTCAACTTTCGTCAACGTCAACTCGGTATGTCCATGTGAAGAATTCTGATGGTAGACTGTAGGTGCAGAGCGAAGGTTTGTAGGATATAGGAGTTTCATTTTTCGTTGTGTGTCGTTAAATTGGTGAGTACGATCGATCTGATTTTGTTTGCTAGTGTGTAAGTTTCGTTGTCAGCGTTTATTCCCACTTAGTTTTAGGCTGTTTTGTTCCCTAGTCTTCCCCACGTGTAAATAATGAATCCCCCTGTAGATATAATTTGTATGCTCCTTGAAACTCCATTCCGTTTATGGAGGGAAGAGGACAAGAAAGATTTAGTTAAAAATGTGCCCAGACCAACTCCAAAAATAGCCCGACTGACGGAGGATAGGAAAACGGGAAAAGCTTTTTCCCGTAGTTTCAATGTTTCGTGGTATGCCACCAATCCCTGGCTTTGTGGGAGCACGTTCACAGAAAGCCTTTTTTGTTGGCCTTGTTTAATTCTAGGGGGTGCGAAGTCAAACTGGACCGTAACCGGCTACTCAGATTTTAAAAATTTGACCAGGAGTGTCAAAATTCATGAAGACTCTCGAATTCACATCGAAAAAGCCATCGCCTTGAAGCGGTTGGCAAAAAACACTACTACCGTCCATGACATGTTGAAAGAGGTTGGCAGTAACTACAAAGTTAAATTTAATGAAACAGTTAGGCTGAATAGGTTATTTTTAGAACATTTAATTGACATAGTTATGTTTTTGGGTAGGCAAGAGCTAGCATTCAGAGGTCACGACGAAAGTGCCTCTTCTTTTAACCGTGGAAATTTTGCCGAACTCTATCATCTAGTCACCGATCGCTGCAGTCCCGAACTGCGCTCCCACCTTTCTGAGATAAAACCCGTTTTTTCCGGCCATTCGAACACCATTCAAAAAGAATTAATTCATTGTGTACATGAACACATCAAACACATTAACACGTTTTGAACACATTAAACGTGAAATAAACTCGGCACCATTTTACTCTATTCAAGTTGACGATTCAACGGATATTGCCCAAATTAGTCAGTGTTCTGTAATTATAAGGTTTGTTGGAACAGCTGGAAACTTGGTTGAACATTTTTTAGGCTTTCATGACGTTAGTGCTGCCCGTGATGCTGAGTCTATGTTTTCTTTAATTGTTTCAATATTGGAACCGTTTGACTACAAAAATAAACTCGTGGGTCAAAGTTACGACGGTGCCAGCGTCATGGCTGGCCATCTCAATGGCTTGCAATCAAAAGTTCGAGCTGTTTGCCCATACGCAATTTTTACTCATTGCCATGCTCACCGAGTGCATTTGGTATTGCAGCAGGCGTGTTCCACGAATCCACGAGTCCGAATTTTTTTTGCAACATTGACTAGTATGGCATCTTTTTTTCATCATTCCCCTAAAAGGTCCGCTATTTTAACAGAAATTTTAAAAAGAAAAATGCCTCAGGTAGCCAACACTCGTTGGGCTTCCAGATCCAAGATTTTGTCCTTACTCGCCGCAGAATATGGCAATTTCAAAGCAGTTTTTGAAAAGATCGCCAACGACGCAACGTCAAATGCAGAAACAATAAATAGCGCAGTCGGTTTCCTAAAACATTTAAATGATTTGGAATTTACGTTTCTGACTTTAGTTTTTCACAACCTCCTTGGCATTACAGACATTTTGTTTTTAGTTTTACAAAAAAAAAATTTAGACATAAAATACTGTTCATCCAAAGTCAGGGAAACTATTTCAAGTATTCGAGATAAAAGAACAGGCAACCAGTTTCTTCAAATTTTCAAGGACGCTTCGGAAATAAGCCAGCAGTTATCGAGGAGTCAAACTAAATTTACTGAGGACGAGTTAAAGTCTTCATATCGCTCTCTGTACTTTGAGATAATTGACACTATGGTTGCCCAATTCGAATGTAGGTTTTCCGATCTTCCTAAATTTATATTTTTGGAGTTGGGAGACGTTAGGCGATTTAAAAATTTTGTAGATAAATTCCCTTTCCAGGCTTTTGAAAATTACGTATCCAGGATTTTTTGACTTCGCTAAATTAAGCAATGAATTAAAATTTGTTTTTTCGGATTGTCAGCTCTCCCAGTCTTCGAATATCGAGAAACTCTTGTCCACGATCAAAGAAAACGATTTAGTAGAAGTTCTACCCCAAGCTTTTAGGTTGTTCTCTATTATTTTGACGATACCTTTTACGAGTGTTTCTGTTGAACGAAGCTTCTCTTGTCTCAAAAGGATAAAGACTTACTTAAGAAATAAGATGACGCAGGGATATTTGACTGCCTTAAGTTATTTTTCAATTGAAAAAGAATTATTGGCGCAGTTAAAGGCTTCGCCTAACTTCTATGACGACATCACAGACAAATTCGCCGCTTTAAAGGATAGAAAAATAGATCTTATTTACAAAAAGTAATCTTGTTCTATCCGTATATGCATCTAGTCATCGATTCCCGACTATTCCTGTTTCAAGTTTTTCCAGCCGGCTCAACACATGCGGTATTTGCCAAATAACGAGTAAAATATTTTTCAATTTTCAGTTGGTCGGTTTCTAGGCAATGCTAGAAATTGTTCAATATTTCGCTCGTTATTTGGCAAACACCGTGTGTGTGGGGCAGGATTTATAATCTAGTCATGTAAACAAGTTTCTCAACAAGGTTCTCGTTCGTTTAGTGCGCAGTTTTCATTCTTCTTTATCGCATGTCCACCATGGTTGGGTGGTTGGGGTGGACAGGGAGGGACTTGATAACAGCCACCTCCACGCGGTAAGTCCTGGGTTCTGGTTCAGCGGCTTATGTTAAGAACCTTCAATGGAAATCTCTAACCAAAGCTAGTGAACTTGCTGAGAGCTGTTTTATAATAGAACATCACCATCATCATGATGCGTGAGGACACTTAAGGGTCGAAAAAACTTGTCGTCTTCACCGCATGTATATTTTGAATTATCCAGAAACCGATTTTCACCCTCACTTTGGGGTATCATCAATGGTTGTCTGGATGGCCTGATGAACGCGCGGACAGAGTCGGCACAGCCATCCAGAAAACCAATGATGAAGGCCTAACGTGTGAATGAAAACCGATTTTGGAATAATTCAATGATATACAGTAAATTGTTGCCTTCAAACAACTTCTTTCGATTTTATTATTTTTATTAACGCAACACAAACGACATCTTCGCAATTAAAAAAACACACGACTCTTCCGGGGGGGGGGGGTCATAGGCATTAGGCTATCGCCTCACCAGTATTTGAGGCCCAGAACCGCCACTGGAACACACTAGAGCGACACGATATCGTTTCGATATCGCCGACGCTTATTAACAGCGTCAAGGACAGATAGAAACAACTGGAAATGAGTCAGAGTGATGTAGAAACGATATCGTATCGCCATAGTGTGAACGCCGCCTTAAATGGCATTCGATTGGGCCTCAAGGTTGGAAACCTTCAAACACAGGGATTATTTTATCTTGCCTTTCCTCATTTTACATTCCGAACGTATTTTTGGAGAATTAACGGTATGATTTCTTGTTGTAACGTCGTTTCAACCAAGAAGCCCTAGAAAACGTCTTCTCCAAGTTATAAAACGATCAGGTGCAACAGCTTCGTCATAGGAGTGTCTTAAGTCCCTCAAGTTGACTACATTACTTCCTCTAAATAGTGTCAAAAATTAAGAGGACCAATAATAAATTTTACTGAGTAGGAAAAAAAAAAATTAATAAAAAGGGATATGCATACAATCTGCTTCGCAGCAGAACAAGTGCACTTCGAAGAATCTGAATACAAGCACTGAGCTTCAATTTGATGTCAATTTTCCCACGACAGATCCTGAGTTTTTCTTTATAGGTGGCGATTTCAGTCTATGTGACATCAACCTACTACATTACATAGCAGGATGTCGTGCACACGCATACCTCAAGAAAGGTGTTTGTCATGCATGCGTTAATTTAATTACAAAAGGCAGTCTACGTTCTTGTTGTACAAGTATAAACTGTACACTTTTTTCAGCAACAAAGGTGGCCTAATAAACAATATTATTATTTTCCATGTAATTACAAATTGCGGCCAAATGCTTTTTACAGACAACATGAAGGATTTCTAGTCCACGGTGGGCATGACTCGTCCGTAAATAAATTAGTTTCAGACATAAATGTAGAACTTACTGACTGTAGTAGCTGTTACCCATTGAAACTAGTAATTGTAAGTCACCCAAGGCAGTCGTATTGTGGTCTCAGGGTTGGAAGCCGATTATAATCATCATTTATAATCATCATGTAAAATACGTAATAATAGAACTAATAGAAGCATCAGTAGCCTCTACCATCTGAAGTCGGAAGACGTCGACCCGAACATTTTCCATAAAAGAACGTCAGCGAACAAGGTGGGTATGATTGGTAATACTACCCATTTCAATAAACACCAAAATACACTTGAAAACACGGCTACGTGCCACGAACGATGACATTTACAATGAAATCGTGTGAACATCAAGTCGTTCACGCTTTGAGAACGAGGGTGTTGACGAGTTTGATTTAGTTTTTACCGAACAAATTCCCCGAAATACCCCTTGTTCATTCTAACTCGGGCTCTTTTTTTGTAATTTCGCATTAATCTCAGGGGGGGGGGTGAGCATTTTTGTTGATAACCTGACGATGTAGAGGAAAATTCAAGGTTCTGAAGGTGTACTTTGGCGGCCATATTTGTGTCAACCTTTCTACACACCCCCCAGCCCATTCAGGCTTTCTCCAGTTATTTACCTCTATGGTTATAGTTATAAGCCTCTAAACATCGCTTTTCCAAGGTGACTAAATTTTCTATAGGTGCCGCAGATCACTGTCCTTCACCTACGTCACGAGCAGTTCCAACCGCCATTGCACTAGACCCAGTACATTATTAATTGTAATTGGACTGTGATTTTTGAGAATTCATAAACTTCAATTTCAAAATTAACTTGCTCTGGGGTGAGCAATCGGGAGCAAATGACGGCTGGTGACGTCAGTCTCCACCCCTCTCGTGGGAAATCTGCGGCACCTATAGTAAAGTTTAGTCACCTTGGCTTTTTCTATTCAAAGATATTTTTTGAAAACATGGTTTATAAAAGTGAAACTGGTATCACGCTTATTTTGGTTGTTAGATTGGGGTTTGGGATGTCTTTCGTCAATCTGATTTGGATCTATTTCGGCGATATCTTCACACTCAGGCCATTTAAATCTATTGAGTTCCACCCTTTGAGCAAATTTCACGATCAGTCCTTCGGGGCCTGCTTCAACGACTTGGCCAGCATATCTTTTAATATTTTGTTTCCAGCTATATTTGATTACGATCCAGTCATGAAACGCAGGAAGCTGTCGATCAAGAAACCTACGGAGCCAGAAATAACCAGCTTCCCTTTTTTCTTCCCACTTAGATGAGGGATGGGTTTTGCATTTTTTATGGCCAACTCGTAGGCAAGTCTGCGAACCAACTTTTGCCAACGACGTCAGGCCAAGTGCCGTTAGCGTCATTGAATATTTGTTTGCCGGAGTAATGAGGTAAAAAATCAGAAGGCTTGCCTTCTTTAATTTTACGAAGTATCTTCTAAGGGTGTTTCGATTGACTCCGAAATCACGAGCACCTTGGTGAAGCTCTTTACTTCCATCAAGAACGCATCGGACGGCTTCCTTAATGATGCAAGACGGGACAGGTTTCCGAGGTGTTGCTCCCTCCTTTCTTTTATATTTTTGTGGTATTTATATTATGAGCACTCTACCATAATTATCAAGGAAGCAGTAAAGTAAATATTTATCTTGTCTCGAACGAGAATATTACTTTAAGAGTTTGAAATTCGGTCTTTGTTTGAAGAATACTCAGGAAAATTGGTGGGTCAAACGTCCCTAAAACTCCTGGGATCCCTATCCGGAGTTGGAACGATTATAATTATGCACCTTATGCGTGAATGAATTGTCTTCTCACGTATTCAACCTTTTTATTTAATAGGTTAACCGGTTTTCGATGTTTTTATCACATCATCTTCAGATCCAGATACAATGAATAAATATTTAGTCATTCTTAGGAGTCACCGGCATCCACGTCCAATAGTTTAATACTAAATTGTCAAAAAGCATATTAATTGAACAGCCCGTTATTTACGATCCGCTTTCATGACGCATGACCAAGAAAGTCGCCAAGAGGATTCTGAAGTAGACGGTATATTGGAAATCATCGGAACCGATCCCACAACGAGCACTAGGAGAATTGCGAAAAGAATCGGAGCCCCTCATATCGGGGTGTGGAAGACACTCCGAAAGCAAGGGCTCTATCCGTTCCTCTTTCAGAAAGCTCAAAATCTACGCGATGGAGACGAAATTCATTGCATCAATTTTTGTCACTGGGTGTTGTAGAATCGTCAATCAGTTCCTCTTATTCTTTTCACGGACGAGGCTACGTTTACCTGAGACGGCATCAGTGGCAGGAGGAAAACCCCCACGCCACGGTCGAAAAGCAATTTCAGCGCCGATTTTCAGTGAATGTGTGGTGTGGTATGATAGGGATGGATCTTATTGGACCCTCATATTTTCGAACAAAATCTCGACGGAAACTTTTACTTTGATTTTTTGGAAAACGTCCTTCCTGTTTTGTCGGAAGGCATTCCTCTCCATAAAAGAGTCACTCTCTACTTCCAGCACGACGGAGCACCATCTCATTCAACACGCCGAGTGAGGGAACACTTGGACAATACTTTGCCCAACCGCTGGATCGGTTGCGCAGGCCCTGTCAATTGGGCGCCCAGATCCCCGGATTTGACGCCGAGACTTTTCATTGAGGGGTTGGGTGAAGGACATAGTTTACAGTCAAGGAACTGCGGACACTCGGGAGGAACTGACTATGAAAATACGCGCTGCAGCAGTGGAAATTAAAAATCGAAGGGCTCAAATAAGAAAGGCGACGGACTCATTCATAAAAAAGGCCGCGAAATACATTGAAATGGAGGGGAGAACGTTTGAACAGTGGCTATGAGGCATCATTTCCGTTGAAATATTTTAAATGTATTTGTTAAAATTATTTATTTATGTTTATAAATACGTCTTGGTGTCCATCTGTGTCGTTCTTACATTGGTTAATTAAGAGTGGGGGGCTTTTCAGGATAAATTTTGGTGATGTTTCAACATTTTGAGACTGGCCATAAAACGTATTACTGAAATTTTAGGAGGCAGCTAAAATGACGTTGATCGACATTTTATGAACTAGAATTGTGTTCTCTTTTCGAAAACGTCGGCAGTTTTGGAGGTACAGAAAGACGTTTAGTCGTTGTAAGGACATTTAGGGGGGAACCCAGTGAGTGGCTAAAAATACACATAGTGTGCCTGTAACTTCAATGGAAATCATTTGTGACCGTATAGGGTGATTTTGGTCGCAATTACTCAGTACTACAACGCATTCGTCCTGAAACACTCTGTATGAATCGAAAGCCCGAGTCCAAACGAAGATAATGGCGTTACAAAATGAAGTCTTACCTCAACTGATAGGCGTTGAATCGAAAGATCCCAGAAAACGAAAAAAAAATTTTACACTAAATCACAAGCCCAATTAGTCTCTCCGCTGATTAAAATAGTAACTCTCAACTTCTTTCGGCCAATCTTAGCTCTTTGGTGAGACTTTTCAGAGAGGCGTCAAAATTGTTGATAAAATGTCCATAACCACAGAAAACGACACTGGGTCAAACATCCTTATGTGTCAAATATCCTTAGTTTCCCCTACAGTCAGTAGAATCATTTGAAACGGCATTCAAGCTATTTGCTCACACATTGGTTACACTCGGAGAATTACATCATGCACTCGGATAAATATCCGGAACAGTATGTGGCTGAACTTTTCGTGCGCCAGAAAGCAACACTAGGAAAAAGCCTGGTTCAATCGTATACAATTGAAGCCCTAGCCAAACATTTTGGTCCAGAAGTCAAGCTTTGAGTGTCAGAAGTCTAGCTTTGAACGATTGTCAAAAACTAACATTTTGAAAATATCTTGATATTTTCCCAGTTTACTCCAAGAATCTTTCGCTATCCTTTGACAAAATGTCCTTATCACACAGAACAAAATGCGCTCGTTTCAGTGGTGCCGTTGGATTTAACCTAGGACGCTTATTTCTCAAGTTATAGCTGTTTTTGTTGAGGAAACCCGTGTTGTGCTGAACAACGTGAAAAAATCCATTATCTCGACTAGGAAGGGAAATCGGACCTTAGATCATAGGACATTTTTGATGTGTAATCATCCCTCTTATTTTGTTCAACCAAGTACCAGTCACCCTGAATAAAAATCTTTATATTGTTCCAAGTTCTGATAAACTGGCATACGACCACACATCCTAGAATGAGTTTAATTTTCTATCCAAGTTTCTCCAAGAGATTAGTTTTTTGGATGAGCGGGAGAGAAGGATTTGACCGAAAATGTGGTGTGAAAAGCCGATTTTCGGAAAATATTGGAATTCCGGGGCGTATATCTCAGGAACGAATAGGAATATCGGCAAAGAGCATATAACCAAAGTGCTAGGGAATTTTATGAGCTTTTTATTTGTACTTAGAAGTTGCCGTGCGACGTACGATTCTCGAGTTATGAGCGAAAACGTAGAAGGCACCTTCAGCGACCTCTCCTGACGTAAGCACACACGCTATGCATCAGGACTTTTAGTATGTTAATGTCCCAGCCTTAATAAATTTCGGCGATCAATTAAATTCTCCTCTCCTCCGCCCTTATAATTCTTTATTGACCGGACTAAATGAACAAAATCAAATAAAGAACTTTATACCCGAAAACAGATGAGATAGTGCGCGAGTGAGTGGCGGGGTGGAGCAGCCTTTTTGTTGAAAAGGAAGGCGTGCGAGGACACAAGAACTTCAGCGGGGAGAGCGTTGATGTTTTTCGGCGGGAGTCGAAAGCGACGGAAGCATTTTGCTCGTTCACATTTTCTCTACGTGGTCACGTGGTTATTCGTCGAATATTGTCAAATGATAAGAACGACACCTATCACCTAATACCAGGAAGTCGCGGTAAATAAAAAGATTCTCCAACTAAAATATCAGCTTCAAAACAAAATACTACTTACTTTTTTCTTTTCCCTTTTTTTTATTGCGTTGTGTACTCGAAACACGGGATTTATTTACTTCATTGCTCTTCAACGCGGAATTTATCGTGGCCGATTTGACAGACACCCTTGAAACGTCCGAGCCGATTCGAGTATTCGACCCACATCACGGCCCTCGCCTTTGGGTTCAAGCGCATTGACGAGCACGCATCACAGTCATCCAAGGTATCGTACGACGTCAAGAATAATTGTTCATAAAAATAATAGTCCACGATTGATCACGCTGTTAGTTTTGGTAAAGGCTGCAATTTATGGTTGGTTTTGGTGCACAAATTAGCAATTAAGCACGTACACATCCACACGAGAAAGATTACAGACTGATTAAGTTAAGACGATTCGTGAGGTACGACACTAGAATCTGGGAAAAGTTTAAGTTATTGAATAAAAGAAGACTAGTTCAAATCGTACTCTATCTTTCCACACACCATCCATCTCTTTTTATTTCAGCGGGGAATTGATCAACCCGAGACGGGAAACCCACGGCAGGTACGTGAAGTTACACAAACACAAAATGTACCAAGGCAACTAAAACCAACCAATATATTATAAAACAATAAAATAATAACAATAAGAAAATTACACTATTCCCACAGTTCCGTTGCTAAATCCTCCGGAACTTCAAATCGTTGATCCTGGCCCCGGATCATCTTCTGATTTTCGGCAAAGTAATTTGAGTTCAATTTTACCTCTTATCGAAATTCGTATTTTCCAATCTAAAAATTTAGGAGATTTGATCAATTTCAAATCGCTATTTACATCTATTGTTATCAAAAATCACAATCTGCCCAACGTGGAAAACTTGCATTTCTTACGTAATTCCGTCAAAGGGGAAGCATTAACAATCATAGAAACATTGCCTATATCTTAACCCAGAGCTTTTTATTTGTACTTAGAAGTTGCCGTGCGACGTACGATTCTCGAGTTATGAGCGAAAACGTAGAAGGCACCTTCAGCGACCTCTCCTGACGTAAGCACACACGCTATGCATCAGGACTTTTAGTATGTTAATGTCCCAGCCTTAATAAATTTCGGCGATCAATTAAATTCTCCTCTCCTCCGCCCTTATAATTCTTTATTGACCGGACTAAATGAACAAAATCAAATAAAGAACTTTATACCCGAAAACAGATGAGATAGTGCGCGAGTGAGTGGCGGGGTGGAGCAGCCTTTTTGTTGAAAAGGAAGGCGTGCGAGGACACAAGAACTTCAGCGGGGAGAGCGTTGATGTTTTTCGGCGGGAGTCGAAAGCGACGGAAGCATTTTGCTCGTTCACATTTTCTCTACGTGGTCACGTGGTTATTCGTCGAATATTGTCAAATGATAAGAACGACACCTATCACCTAATACCAGGAAGTCGCGGTAAATAAAAAGATTCTCCAACTAAAATATCAGCTTCAAAACAAAATACTACTTACTTTTTTCTTTTCCCTTTTTTTTATTGCGTTGTGTACTCGAAACACGGGATTTATTTACTTCATTGCTCTTCAACGCGGAATTTATCGTGGCCGATTTGACAGACACCCTTGAAACGTCCGAGCCGATTCGAGTATTCGACCCACATCACGGCCCTCGCCTTTGGGTTCAAGCGCATTGACGAGCACGCATCACAGTCATCCAAGGTATCGTACGACGTCAAGAATAATTGTTCATAAAAATAATAGTCCACGATTGATCACGCTGTTAGTTTTGGTAAAGGCTCCAATTTATGGTTGGTTTTGGTGCACAAATTAGCAATTAAGCACGTACACATCCACACGAGAAAGATTACAGACTGATAAAGTTAAGACGATTCGTGAGGTACGACACGTGGCGGGCGACGTATTTATTAATGTACTAGAATCTGGGAAAAGTTTGAGTTATTGAATAAAAGAAGACTAGTTCAAATCGTACTCTATCTTTCCACACACCATCCATCTCTTTTTATTTCAGCGGGGAATTGATCAACCCGAGACGGGAAACCCACGGCAGGTACGTGAAGTTACACAAACACAAAATGTACCAAGGCAACTAAAACCAACCAATATATTATAAAACAATAAAATAATAACAATAAGAAAATTACACTATTCCCACAGTTCCGTTGCTAAATCCTCCGGAACTTCAAATCGTTGATCCTGGCCCCGGATCATCTTCTGATTTTCGGCAAAGTAATTTGAGTTCAATTTTACCTCTTATCGAAATTCGTATTTTCCAATCTAAAAATTTAGGAGATTTGATCAATTTCAAATCGCTATTTACATCTATTGTTATCAAAAATCACAATCTGCCCAACGTGGAAAACTTGCATTTCTTACGTAATTCCGTCAAAGGGGAAGCATTAACAATCATAGAAACATTGCCTATTGAAGACAAAAATTTCGTAATAGCCTGGGCGAGTCTGGTCAACCATTAAGAGTAATAAGTGATAAGGGAAACTGACAGTTGTTGTTCTAAATACGCTCCCGTTTTTTTTTGCTAATTATGTCGAGTAGTAATTGTTTTAAATGCTCGGAGGTCATTCAAAAGGCCGAGCAAGGAGTGTCGTGTTCATCTGGTAAGCGGTGTATACATGCAGTTAACCCTTTATATGGCGTGGTGTCACGAGTGACACCAAGATTTGTCTACCATTTCCTCCGCGGGTGAGGAACATTTTTAATTCTAACGTGGCTCAAGAGAGTGAGCGACGAGGTCTTTAGGCGTTTTGTACGTTTGAAAGTGGTGGTGGCACTCTTATGTAGTGATAGAAGAGTCTTTTTCCCGCGAAGTCAGCTGAAGGAGCGTGCGTCATGTCTCAAAGGGACAAGGAAAGTTAATTCTTTTATTTCTGGTGTTAATCTTGTATTTGACGATTTTTTTCCCATGGTTTCGTTAGTTTTTACTATAAACTTCGCAAGGAAATGGAATTTCATTGGTTTTGACCAAAATTAATTAGAGCGTGGGTTTTTCAAAGTTGAGTGTCACAGGTGACTCAGCGCAAATTTTTTTCTTTCCACCAGTTTTTTTTTCAATTTTGCCAAAATTTGTATCATTATTCAAGTACCTACACACGAAGTATAAAATATTGTTTAGCTGATTTGCTTCATCGTGGTAGCCACGACCTAACTCGTGGTAACCACGAGTGTGTCAACATTGAGGTGTCCTCAAACAACTAGAATCCTTGAAACTTGACGTGAACCATTTAAACGCCAAAGTCGAAGAATTAATGAATTCGCGAAGGGTAGGCCGTATAGCACAGCCGTTGGGGCAAAGCGAGGAAGAACAAGCTTTGCAATTTAATCTCCCGGCGTGCAATATGGAAGAGTTGGAGGCTTTGGAGGTGAAATTGAAGGTGGATGCATCTTTTAAATCTGCACTGGTAAGTTGCTTGAAGACCGTGTTTTTGTGCATCCTTTTCTTTCTGTCATTCATAAATACAAACTTTTCAACAGCATCTCACAATTACTAAATGTATTGCGTATTATAAATTTTTTTCGTAATACATTTTTATCTGTTTCGTCGCAGATTCGCCACCTGTTCGTTGGATACGGCAGAAATGAAAAAGCATTTGTCTCTTCTGTAATAAAAAGAACGATATCAAAAGAAGTAGCAAAACGACACAGCTTATACGGTCGAAAAGGAAAATTAGCGTTTGTTAAACTCGAGGTCTTCAGAATTATTATGGGTAAAAAGCATGGTATATAATGCCGAGTATAGTTTAAAACATTTTGTGTTTTGTTTAATTTTTCAGCGGCTGTAAAAATAAAATATGAAAAATTGGAATCGGAATCCATCGGTCGATTGATAGGGAGAGTTATTGCCGAGGCGGGCGATTGGGGGGAAGGGAGAGGCACAAATCAAATTTTCAATTAAATAATTGAATTAACTTAATTCAATTATTCTTTAATATTTTTTTAAATTATAATACAATTTATTTTTTTTAATGATGTCTTCATTTATTTTTTTTTTCCCGCCAACCCTCTTTGATTATGATGTAAAATGTAAATATTAGTTGATGATAAAGTTTGTGCTATGTATATTGGTATTTCTTGTATTGGTGTTTCTTGTAGATCATGCGTAGCTTTAGAGTGACGTCGACCATTACTAGGTTACGAAGTGGATAAACATTGATAACCAACGTCAATAAATACAGATTTTCCGTATAGGTTGACAATAGTTTTCAATATTGTACGATGTGAGGGGATTCCCACATTGGTCGATAATGAATTTCAACATTGAACGACGTGGGTTTCCCATGTTAGTCGATAATGAATTTCATCATTGGACAACGTGGGATTCCCATGTTAGTCGATAATGAATTTCAACATTGTGCGATGTAGGATTCCCATGTTGGTCAACATGGGTTTCGAACGTTGATCAACGCAAAAAATAGTTAACCGTTCAACGTCGAATCAACATTGGATTTCAAAGTCGATCAATGTTGTTTACCAATGTCGATCAATATTGGTGTGCTGCTTGGGAATGAACTTTTGGTCAAAGCTTTATAGCTAAACGTGAAACTCAGGGCATAATTCAGAAACCATAAAATAATCTTAGCGAGACCTTGACTTGAGTTGTTTTCATATGGTTTGTTAAAAGTATCATCTGTTTCGAAGCGCTTTAAGGAGGCCTTAAATCATTGAGGAAGGTATCTGAATAAGGCCCACAGTTATGCCATCTCGTTCCTCGAACTTTTCTTCAACTTTAACCTCCTTTGCAAACGGTAGAATCACTTGTTATTTGATAAATTTCGCAGTTTTTGAGGGATCTTTGAGGCCGAGGAAGGCTCGAGGAACGACTTGTCGTACGGGCCTAAATGTTAACTAATTTGAACTGATTCTAAATTTTCGAACAAAAATGATTGCTTGACTTTGAAAATAATAAAGCGGTGTGCAAACTCACCTTTCGAACAAACGGATGAGCGTAGAAATCAAAATCACAATAGAGTTCTCTCACTCAAAAGGCTTACTCACCAAATTAACTACTCTCCAACAAACTCAAGCCAAACAACAATGGCAAGTGGTTGAAAAAAACTCAAACAATAAGAATAAATCCCAAAAAAAAAAAAAAAAAAAATAGAAAACGCAAAAAAATACACTTGGAGTTAAACGAACAGCTCGAGAACTCGAAGAGAAATGGGTTCAACATGGCGGTGACGACTCCAGCCAATAGAAAACGATGCCACGCTTGACCACACTGTCTTTATAAAGCCACTATACTTTCAAGACAGTGCCACTCAAACTATCTTGCAGAATTAGAAAAGTCAATTCATTTAATATTAAAGCATTTTGGAATCATGTAAGCATACCAGTTGCTTTTATTTGTCAACAGATAGTTATGAAGGAGGACACACGTATACGTTATCAATTCTACTTTTTCAACTGAGAGGGGGATTGGATGTAACAAAATTCGAAACCTATTCGACAGAATCCCAAAAGCGTTTTCAACGGTTCGTCGAGCCCTACTCAAACGATAGTTGTGAATTTTTTTCTCATGTGTCAGGCCCCGCTCAGGGTAGGGCTTCATCAAATTGGGTTTCAGGGGAAATGCATCGTCCCCCACGAAGACATATGGTAGTTCAATCAGAGATCCTGGCAAACAAGCAGGGTTGGGCAAATTCAAACCACCTGACTCCAATCGCTCACCAATAACACTTTCTCGGAAAACTGTGGCATCATGTACTCGGCCGTTTTTCCCTATATCAACGAATAAAAACTTGCAGTCCGCGTCGACTAGACCGAACAAAATGATGCTGTCACTACCCTTGTAATTGCGGAAAAAGGATCCATCCTTCCGAGGGGGACGGAACTGCACGTGTTTCCCGTCCAGTGCCCCTATGCAATGAGGAAACTGCCAATTCGTTTGGAATTTGAAAGCGACATTCACCCATCCTTCGGCGTCTGACGGCAGTGTAATAAGGGGTTTAAGCACTGTTACTAGTGCTTTACACGTTGACGCCACAATTTGGGAAAGTGTGTTTGGTGCTATTCGAGTAGAATACGCGAGGTCCCGTAAAGAATTACCGGTGGCCAACTAGCGAAGAGTTGCAGCCAGTCTGTCTCTCGGCGAAATTGCTTCCCTCATCACAGTGTTCTGCTTCTCGATGAGCGGAGTTATTAGACGAAGTAAGCCGTTCATCTCATGTGTCGTCATCCGCACAAAATTGTCAAATGACAAAGGGTCTTCGGGCCTTATAAAGAAAGAACAGATCAAGTAGAGGACATTAAACAAGGCAACGTGTAAGTTAATGCATGCTTACCGCAGTTCATTGAACAGCATACTCAAAACCCCTTGTCCACAATCTCTCCTCTGAAGCCAAGAGCGGCTCCATGATCGTCGCTTTCGTCGAAAACTCTCCATTCGGGCTCTCTCCATTTCGGCGAGCAAAACACAAACAACAGTCACTTGCCTCCTTCTAATTATCGCGCCGTAAACACTTTCCATTCCGAAAAAACAAGACTGATCGACGATGAACTTGGGTAACACGTATCCGAAATATAGTAATCAATTTGTGGCAGTAGTAAAAACGTAAATCTTGAAAGCAGTAAGGTATCAGTGACTAGGTTATGCAAGTTCTCTACAAGCGAGATAACTTGCATCGTGTGAGCACCTCTGCTTTCGATCCAGCACAGCTCCCATCATGAGGACACACTGGAAAAATTGCTTGCGGGATATCCATCGACTAACATTGCATCGTGTGCACCAGGCTTTACATGTGCAAGGGCCAAGTATTGTCGAGTCCTCCTTAGTCCTGAAACACCCTGTATAAGGCGGTGGGTGGTGCCACCCACTTGTTCACTGGACGTGTTTAGTGGGAGGTCCCCCCACGCGTCGGCACAATGTTCTCTCTCACTCCCAGTAACAAGACTCTGGTCCGGAATAGTTGTGCGACTTAGTTTAATATTATTTTTATTTAGTTGCTGATATTATTTCATCGAGCACGGGTGGTAGAAAATACCGTGGGAGCGTTGTTTGACTAGCGAGACAATTACACGAGCAACCTATATATTTACTTTCTTACGAGTTGTGAACGCAATTTTTCGTACTAAGTATCATGTCACCATATTAACTTTATTATCACAAGGAGTTCGAAAGTCACCTGCTCTGTTTGACTCCTTATGGTGGCGTAGACAAATCGTCAACGTCGTCGCTCATTAAGCTGTCAACGGGACGAAGATAAATTCTGCTGAAAAATTAATTGACCTAAAACAAATCGGGAAATTTTAACAACAAAAAAAAAAAGCATAAAATACCAACGACCTACCTTGAGATGTCCTGAATAAGCCTGGAATCAATTTAGTTTCAAATTACGAACAAATTTACCTCTGATGCTCGTTCACTCGAAGTGATTTGAAGAGACTGTCTGCTCTGTTAGTTTTTTCTACAGACAGCTAAACGGAGGCTACGTTTTCAAATATTTACCTGATAATCCGAAGGCGAAGTAGTGGAGTTAGTGTTTCAAGAAAGTAAACGATTGTGGATTGCGTGATCATCATGTGCGGGAAAATTGGTTCAGCTTCTGTAAGCGGGCGAAAGTGGCCTGTAACACTGTAACTGTGCCAATATCTTCAACGGCTAATTTTTATTATTTAGTGAATGTTGAAGTAATCTTTAGGTAATTAAATGAATTTTTTTTTGGGTAAAAACATTCACTTTATTGCGGTCCTTTTTGCGCATCGAGTACGGTGGGGGAATGAACATGGTGAGAAATGCACCGGATAAAAAAAAAAAAGTTACAAAAAGATTGTTTAACAAGAACTGGGGAGAGCAGATAACGAAGGAACTTTTTTTTCAGTAGCTACTGACCGAGATGAAGCCAGCACAAACGAAGACAGGAACTGAGCAGCTCATGTCTGGGGGCCAAACACCAGACAACAAGCCACTGCTCCCTCTCTTCCCATCATCATAAACACGCACACAGCGATGCCACTAACGAAAATATGCGCTCTGGAGGAAACAAGTCAACAACCAAAGAAGTTAAAAAAGCGTAATGGCTGCGATGCACAGCGTAAATAAAGTGGCCAACGTTGATCGAATGATCGAACCGAAAACAGAGAAAAAAATGCAACGGCGCCGGCGGCGCCAGCGAGAAGCCAACTGAAAAAAAAAAACAAAAAAAAAACACATTGAAGAATGCATTTTTTAGATAATGCAACGCGCAGAAAGTTTTCTTTGTCCACTCAACCTGGCATGTCTTTTCTTGGTAACAGCGGCGATAAAA
Source organism: Corythucha ciliata (assembly GCA_038030265.1). Taxonomy (NCBI): domain Eukaryota; kingdom Metazoa; phylum Arthropoda; class Insecta; order Hemiptera; family Tingidae; genus Corythucha; species Corythucha ciliata. The sequence goes on along the minus strand of CM075937.1, from coordinate 25,048,282 downwards.
CGCCTGTTATAAAATTTCCAAATAATGCAGCAACTCCTTTAATAGCCGAATGCTGGAAAACTGTTGAAGAATTTGCACATTCAGCTGGTGTTGCCGTCTCTTTGACAGCCGCGGTGGCTTAATTACAGGTACGGACGCAATCATGTTGGAATGACGCAACGTTTCAAATTTTTCGAATCTGTTGACCAGCTAGAGCAACCAGAGGCCCAGCGCGTAGTAACTGCAATATTGAAATCTTCTATTGACTGATTTATTTGTGTATTTTTGGGGGTCAGGGATATACCCGAACATATTTGAAAATCCCAGAAAGGAAGAAAGAGCAGTTGTATATAGAAAACTGGTTCAGCAAAAAACAGCATCCGACATTTTTTTGAAGCAACACCCAATGGTAGGGAATTGCATCCCCCGCATGGAATCCTAGGTAGATTATTGTGCCCCCCTTGGGTATGTAGATCTAGTCCAGGATCCCCTTCCCTCTGACAAGGTTGAGGAGGTCCTCGGCTAGAGTTTCGCCGGTCGGAGCAGCTTCATAAAGTTGTGGTAGCCCATACTCGAATCAACTTGAAACTAGCATGATGATTTTATACATGTTTTGTACCATTTTGTACAACCCAAACAAGTTTTGTATCAACCCCCAAATTGGTTAAATTCGAGAAAGTGTTGTGCCATTACAACTCTATGCTGTGGTAGCACAATCATCAAATCAGACCATAATTGATGTATTCTGCGTCTATGAGATTTGTACACTTTTTTACAACCCACGGCCACGTTGAGATTTGTATCAGCTCAGAAATTGGAGAAAATTCGTTTTGTGCTGCTACAACTTTATGTTTTGACAAATTGAACCTAATCACAAAATGGAACGCCTACCACTAAACCTGAGTTTGTCCCAAATTAATCGCGGAATGGCTGAATCGTCATTTCGGACAAAAAATCACCCAACAATTAAGAAAACGCTCATGACTATTTCTGAAAAGGACATTGAAGATTTTTGTCAACTACACTCAGATTTAGTGTGGACAAACGGGGTCTGACTTTTTTTGAAAAAATTAAAATCCCCGAAATGCTCCACGACTCTGAGTAGTCAGTTAAAACAAAAACTGAAGTAAGCCTTGAAAGTCGTTAGAAAAATCATATCTCGAAGGGCTTTGGTTTTCGGACCATGGTGTGATGGAGTGATTTCGGTCGCAAATATAGTAGCTTACTTGTGAGGTTTTTACTCCAATTCCTGCGAAAAATGAGCAGGAAAATTCACTTTCGTCGAGTTAAGTACAATATTTTTCTCACGACTCTTCATTTGAAAAGTCAATATCGGCACTGACAAGTAAAATATTATTCTCATATGGGAATTGAGAGGCTCGTGTCCAGGGACGTGACCCTTCAATTTCCATTGATAATATTATTTTATCTACCGGACGGGGCGCGTCCCGTTCACGGCACTGATGTGTGTGCATCGACATTAAATTGCTGTTTTTAAGATATGTGAGCCTAGCTTATTTTATTGAAGTCTGGAGAAAAACAAAAACAAAATAAGGATACCCTTTGCATCCACCAGATATTAAAGAGGAAAAGTGTGAATATATGAAAAAGTGTGAAAATGTCACTCATATCTTCACTGAGTGAAAATAATAATAATATTTTCTCAGTTTGAAACAACCTCAACTTCCGCATTGTAAAAAGGAGTAAACAAAATACAGCTTCCGCACTAACAAGTAGTGAGAAAAGGTCTATTATCACACTTACCCTTTTCCTGCCTGCACGCTATTATAAATATAAAATTGTCACAGCATCTTTTTTTATTTAGATTTTTGTCAGTGAGTATAGATTACATACCATGATGAAGTCCAAATGAAAAAAAGGGGAAGGCATACAAATGAATGCCTAGGAAAAACTATACTAGTAGCTAACGAACCAAGCCAAGATCGGTATGTAGTGAGGGATACACCACCCACCATCTAGCGGCCCTTTCCGAACCAACACTTCGACTACAGTCCCCAACAAAGGTGAAAGACTGGAATTATGCGCCCCCTGGATACAAACCCTAGACTCCTCGTTGTTTTATTTTTGTTGAAGACAATTTTGGTACCTATAAACTTTTTTTTTTTTAATTACCGTTTTATTTACTTCTTGTCCCTCGACCCAATAAATTTCTGCCCCAATTGGGATAAACGATTACATACATGGCAGACCCCGTTACCCAACATATCCCTGAAACTTATACTACGCTGTTCCCGTTGATTTGGTCACCCTCCGCCAAAATGAAACCTTAGCGGCCGGCAACCATAGATTTACATCTGTTGTTCTGAATTTCCAATTGGGTTGTTTGAAGTCATGATGGAGAATTAAAATTGATCCTTATCAAAAAAAAAAAAAAGTTATACACATGTACCATCACAATGAATTCTGTCTAATTTTATTAAGGTAGAATATATTGAATCACTGAGAAGTTGTACGAACTGAGAATTCAGAAATCAGAATGGTCCAAGCAATTGAAGAAAATTATATGAGGAATAATCACGCGTCATAATTCGTTTATCGCTATAATTTTAAGTGTTAGCTCAGTTATGAAGTTACAGAAAACTCATTCTGTTCCTCAAAGTCGTACTTGGTTGATTTACAAAGAAAATCCAAAGTTTAGAGCCTTTTCAGACTTCATGAGATGGCAGCCCTGATGACTTAGACGCCATCGGCGTCGTATAATTGGAGAATTCCACCATTGAAGAACAGGGAATTCCACATGCTTTTTCCTTCACCTTTTTCTTTTTGTGATTCAATTGACTGCCATTTGACGTAATCTAACCCCTACTCAAAATTTGTTGAAGAGCCCTCTTCAAGAAATACCAGTGATTGAAAAATGTGCAAGTTCCCCATTATATTGGCAGAGCCGGGGCCGTCGAAATGTTTCAGCGTATTCTTAATGAGCTGGCTGAACTGTAATGACATGTCAATCTGTAATCATGATCATTCTGTGTTTTAAACTTGGACTCTTCTAATGGGAACCGCAATAATTGAAAATTAAGATCAGGAACTCCAACTTTGTTTAGTTTGATTCAGTTATATGTATGCATAAAGTGAAGTCCACTTTCCGCAGCAAGTTTTTTTTTGTTTTTTGTTTTGGGGCATTTATTCTTGGTTGAAAGAATTGAGTAGCAAATGTTTGACACTTTTCAACTTTTGTAGTCCTTATAATGTTTGACCCAAGTTACCGGTTCGCGAACACTTTTCGGTATTTTATTAGACAACAGTTGGAGTACAGTTTTTACCGTATCACCCAAATAATGGGATCCCGGGCTCATATTTTGAATCAGCTCAGGAATATTCAATAAGCCTTCTGAACCGCACTGGTCCATCATTTGCTCTTCAATTTTTATTTCGGCCAACATCTCCTGTACTTCGTATCGGTTGAGTTGGTCTCAAATGAATAGAGATTAGAATGTATCTAATTATTGATAGTTCGAACTAAGGGCACCTTCGCACTAGCTGTGGCTGACAATAACGCGCCACTTTGGAAATCATTGCCTTCAATAGGAGCGTTCTCACGGAGCCACTTCCATTCGTTTGTGGTGTGTGAGTGGAACGACTAAAAAGGCTGTGGCAGGTTCCCGCCACGAAACGCGTTGTCGTGGGGTGGCCGCAACAGGTAGAATAATATATTACGATACGGTTCGTACGATTGAGTATTACGATTGAGCTCGTATTAAGTTTGTACGCTTGTATTACGGTGGTTGTATAACGATAGCCCTGAGGAAGGGAATAAATTTCCCGAAACCTCTGCAAAAACTTCGTTGCAGAAACTTCGTGTCATAATTTAATTTGCTGCTACGGCCATTCTCCCTGCGAAGCACAATTTGTGAACAACCTTACTGGCTGAGACATCCTAATTCTTGAATTACGATAAAGCTCGTACGATTGTGCCGCCACTCGACTTCGTCTCGTGTCGGCAACTAATCGTACTCGTTTGTAATGAGTAATTTTCCGCTCTCGCATCGTAATATACTATTTTAAATATTTTCTCGCACTGGTGCGAGAATGAATCCCATTTTCGCACAGGGGTAATTTCTAAACGCTCAAGGATGCTTCAGCCAGCGGGAAAGGGGTAATTCTTGGGTATGTGTGGAGAAACATATGTTTTTCAATGAGTTGACGTGTCACCGAGCGGGAGTATTTTGTACATTATTTCTTTTTGTCCCAATGGACATTGACACTGAAAGTTTCGTAAACGAAATACAACGCCGAAAAGCAATTTGGGATACGTCATCTCCCTTGTATTCCAATAAAATAGAAAAAGGAAAAGAATGGGAGGAAGTGTGTGTCTCATTTTGTGAGGATTTCTACGCAAAAGAAGCAAATGAAAAAAAAAGAAGTCTGTAAGAAAATACATATATTTCGAAAGACAATAATGTTAATTTTAATTGAGAACCTCATGATACGTGCTGCATTAGCCAAAAATATTATATTATTTATTCAATATTCTATTCGTCTATCTTTAAAAATACAAACATTCATTCTTTTATCAATTAAATCGTATCGTATTGACAAGACAGCTCTCCCGCGGGCGATAGGAAGTAATCAGCAAATTTATCTCTTATTCATTGGCGGATCTTCCCCCTTGAATTGTGTTGTCAGCAAAGTCATTAAATCCTTCGATAGTAAAAGTTGCTTGAAACTCGTAACCATCTCGAACTCGAACGAAATTACGGAGAACACATCCGGCCTTTACAACGTCTTCAGCAAGGGACAAAGAAACATTCAGAAGCCTGTGGAATATTCGCCATTTATTAGACAAAATTCCGAATGAACATGCAATGTAGCGCCTCGCTCTCGTAAGGCGGTAATTGAAAATTTTCTTCCGTGTGTCCAATCAGCTGCCTCCGAAAGGTCTCAACAGGGGTCGAGACAAACCAAATCCTTCGTTTCCCACTATTACGTGGGGCAGAGAAATGTCACTTGACGGTAGTAATCTCTCTCCTGGAATGTTCAATGAATTGTGATTCAACTTCTTTCCTAGCACGGAATTCTGAAATACGCTAGAATCACAAGATTTTCCGTAAGATCCTACGTCTACGAATGTGAAGCAATAATTGGCCTCATACATAGCGAGCAAAAGCATAGAACAGTAATTTTTGTAGTTGTAGAATAGAGATCCTCTATTTTGAGGTTTAATTATCCGTATATGTTTGCCATCAATGGCGCCTATACAATTAGGGAAGTTAGAGACCCTTTCAAATGGCGCTTCTCTTTCCAGATGTCTGCTGACTTGACAAATAAAAATAATAACTACATCTTCTATAGTAAGCGCCGCGAAGTAGTCGGGTTCAACCGCTCTGCTGTCTTGGACACACTTCGAAGCGTCACTAAGAGGTCGGCTGTGGCGCTTCAAAGCTGACCCGTGTGCGGAGGCCCTAATAAGAAACCTGGAGCAGAGCCAAGTGTATTTGGCTTTTCCCTTCCAAACAAGCCATGATACTTTGACAGATTATCTCATTTAAAATCTCTAATCCGTTAAGAATGAACCTGGAAGATAGAGTAAATTCGTATTCTTCAAAAAGCCATCTGAATTCAGGTAATAAGAGACGATTTAAATTAATACAATGGTTTCTGGAGAGACGAGTGTGTTCACCGATAATGAGTGGAAATAAGATCCGTTCTATAAAGCTAGAAAGTCTTGAAATAATTCCAAAAATATCAGCTGATCATACTTGATCCAGTATCTGAGATACTCCCACCTTAGTGAAATCGTTGTTGGTGAGATTAGCCCTTGAGTCAGATTTTCCTTATTCTAAGTCTTATCTTTCTGCTATTCAATTGATCTTTCACCTTGTTGTGATAAAAACATAACAGCAGCACTTCTAATGAGGTAATGCTGAGATCTGAAGCGTCCTGTATGGACATAAAATCCAAGGTAGCCGTGGGAACTAAGTTAGTTGATTCATCTATTCCTGATATAATATCTTGTTACCAGATATCTGGAAGGTATATCCTCAGCTATTGTGCACTGACCACACCTCTAAATGAATGTGATAGATACAAACATGATAAATCAGTGGTTTGATTCCTGTACATCAATTCGTCATGTATCACGAAGGCCCAACGTTGGAACATTGACAAGATTGTCGTAAATAGGCTAATGGCCAGCCGAGTCAAAGACAAATCGTCGTTTCCGCAACGAAATATCTGTCACGAACGAAATTGAACAAAACTAGTGTGACCGTCGGCTTAAGCCGGATACACACATGCGGTACTTGCCAAGTAACGAGCAACACATTTTTGAAATTCTCAGCTGGTTGGTTTCTAGGCAATTGCTAGAAATTGATTGAATATTTTGCAAGTTACTTGGCAAGTACCGCATGTGTGTATTCGGCTTTATGTTAAAGTAGTAACTTTGTACCACATTCGAGTTCTTCTGCTGCGCCTCTTGATTTTTTCCACGATATTTCGTCTCTCGGAGTGAATCAATTAGCTAATTTGGGGTATTCCGATAGACACCTGAAAATCCCTCCAATTGAGAACAAAATCCCTCGATCTCTCGAATTGACCAAATATCCTGATTTCGGGATAAAAATACCAATGTGAAAACACTAGTTCTTGCATTTCATTCCTTTACTTATTCTTTCGACTTCCAAGTTACAAGCTTTACAAATTTTACACATTTTTTACAAATCGTAAAGCCACAACGTCTGAGCATCGCCGTGAAAGGCGTGTATCGTCAATGAAAAATGAATTGTGAGACAAAACAAGCTTTTTTATCTTGTAAGAAGTGGTAGGTATATGAAAAATCCAGTCCCGTGCATTATTAGAGAGGTGAGCATACAAGAACGAGAGTGACATTGATTTAGCTCATTTGCCATTAACAATGGCGCTAAGTCATAGCGTTGCTGAGTTTGCTGCGTGGTGCGTGCTTATTTAGCTGCAAGTTACAGTCGGTGTGTCGCCGTGTCCTCTTGTCTCACCACCACTGGGCACTGGCGTAGTGCCTCGCACGCACGTGCGGCCGTCCGGCGCCGGCCCGTACCTTCTCGTAGCACTATGTCACTATGTCTAAATTGGCATTGGCGCGTTGCTCCAATGTGCTCTTTCATCAATGCTGTGATCTGGGTTCAATATACACTTGTTATTTGTTTTTTGTATCCAATAATGGACACATTGCATCCGCTTATTCCGCGTAGAGTAAATGCAATAGCGACTCACTTGCATAAATTTTCAATTTATAGCGATTTTTGAACAGTTGCATCTTTGAAAAAAAACTTATCATTGTTATTTATTTAATTACACGCGTTAATGAATTTGTATCCCTTTAAAATTTTATTTTTCGCTTATAAAATGAGAAGTATTTTTTAATCTAACTCACTAGTTATTTGAGTTATTATGTCATGTTTTTTGCATTTCTTGTTTATGCAAAACTAACGACGTACATGTGAAACAAAAAACCAATGCTCAAACTTTTCGATCATGACCAGGAAAAATAACATTCTTAGCATTTCTATCTGTCACTGGTTGTCAGCTTGTCTAGGGTTAGACAATTTGTTTTTTTATACTAAGGTTATTTGCTTTCTTGAAAACCAGAACGTTAGTTGAACACACATGCACCCAACAATTTTCTGTCTGCTAATTTTTTGCTTGATCAACTCTTTTTCTCTTCTTTTTTTATTACAAATTAACAATTTTTTGTCATTTTTTGGAAATCTAACTGGCACTTGCTCCCGACAATTTATCCTCAAAAATTAAGGGGCTGTCATTCATCACCATCAACCAAAGTGGCAAAGTGCAACAATTTTCTGTCAAATAATTTTTGGAGTGATTAACATCTTGTCAATGACAAATTCACAATTATTTGTCGTTTTTGTGGTCAACAAACTCATGTCTATCACCAATTGGCAAAAAAATGCTATACAATCGCAGTTTGACTTTTCTCAAGGCCAAATCAGCCTTCACTCCGGCGCGGCGCGGATGAACTATTTGCAATAATGCGTTTGCTGCACTCTTAATTTATTCTCTTAAAACGTTCATTATAAATAACTTCTTTCGCTTTCATAATTGCTGAGCTCATGTTTTTGGCGAACAAATCTAAGCTATTTATTCTGGCTGAAAAATGAACTGTGAAACTTTTTTTGTGATCAATTTTGGTTCTTCTGTGTCACTTTGCATTTCACAGTAGTACCTATTTTTACTATTGTTGCACACTTCACTTTTCACACTTACTTTTTCAAGTAGCGTTTCAACGCAAACACTTTTGAATGTATTTAAAATTAATTTTAGAGGCATATTTGAAATAACAGACATTTTGCCCAGCTAATTATTTCTCTGTTGATTTAATAGTTTGTTTTTGGTTTCTCTTGCAGGGCTACAAGCTTGAAAATTTCTCTTTTTAAAAATTGTTTAAGAATCGTGAAGAAACTGCTGCATCGTGTCTCATCACCGTAAAAGGCATGTATCGTCAATGAAAATTGAATTGTGAGGCAAAATCAGCTTCCGTTTTCAAAGTTATTTGTGCATAGCTCTTGTACTACATGAAAAGTTTAGCTCTGTATTAGAAGAGAGTTGAGCATAGGAGCGAGGCTGGGTAGTTTTTACGCGTTCGACGTTTGCTAAGACGCTGTCGACAAGATGCGGTCCAAAACGGAATTGACGCGTTTCTTCACAGTTTCATCAATGTTAGGATCTGACTTCCATGTATTTATTATTTAGGTTATCTCTGGTTGTCAACTTGTCTTGGGTTTGACAATTTGTTTTTTACAACTTAGTTTATTTGCTTTCTTGTAAACTAAATCGTTAGTTGAACATACACACACTGGAACAATTTTCTGTCTGCTAATTGTTTGCATGATCAACATCTTTTTTCTTTTTTTTTGTGCTACAAATTCACAATTATTCGTCATTTTTTGTGGTTATTTAATTAATGTTAATCACCAATTAGTAAATCATTACTGAATCAATCAGCCTGTTTTCTTCTTCGCTTAAGTGAGCGTATTTTTAAATTTTATTCTATATTTATTTTAGTTTTGGTGTCTTTTTTTTACATTTCTTTTTTAGGCAAAACTGACGATGTTCTCATACTTGAAATGAATATAAAAAACTAGCGCTTGAAGTAATTTTGTCTCTAAAAATGGACGCATTGAACATGTTTTATGCTTAAGCACTGAATAGATGGCTCCAGCGAGCCCTGGATCCATGTCCATTGGAAGAAACAAATGGACACTAATATGCTCGACTCTCTCGCAATACGAAAGGCATGGTTTGATGGTACGGTTTAATGCTTTATATTATGCCAGTATGCAATCTTTTCATTACACATTCAAAATAGATGTGCCCCTGGTTAAATAAAATGGTGAAAACGGAAGAGGTTACTAGACACACTAGCACAAACACACATGCACCCAACAATTTTCTGTCTGCTAATTTTTTGCATGATAACTCTTTTTCTTCTTTTTTTTATTAAAAATTAACAATTATTTGTCACTTCTGTAGATATCTAACTGGCACTTGCTCCCGACAATTTATCCTCAAAAATTAAGGGCTGTCATTCATCACCATCAACCAAAGTGGCAAAGTGCAACAATTTTCTGTCAAATAATTTTTGGCTTGATTAACATCTTGTCAAACATTTGACAAATTCACAATTATTTGTCGTTTTTGTGGTCAACAGACTCATGTTTATCACCAATTAGCAAATAATGCTATACAATCGCAGTTTGACTTTTCTCAAGGCCAAATCAGCCTTCACTCCGGCGCAGCGCGGATGAACTATTTGTAATAATGCGCTTGCGGCATTCTTAATTTCTTCTCTTAAAACGTTCATTATAAATAACTTCTTCGCTTTCATAATTGCTAAACTCATGTTTTTGGCGAGCAAATCTAAGCTATTTATTCTGGCTGAAAAATGAACTGTGAGACTAAAGCACTGAATAGATGGCTGGCTCTCCAGCGAGCCCTGGATCCTTGTCCATTGGAAGAAACAAATGGACACTAATATGCTCGACCCTCTCGCAATACGAAAGGCATGGTTTGATGGTACGGTTTAATGCTTTATAGTATTATGCCCGTATGCAATCTTTTCACTACATATCCAAAAAAGATGTGCTCCCGGTTAAATAAAATGGTGAAAACGTGAGAGGTTACTAGATAGAAATGGTGTCACTCACACCACCAATGTACGTAAATTCTCCGTCATAGTCACCTGTTTTCAAACGAGTAATGTCCCGTTCTTTATGGTTATGTTTGAACGAGTGTTCCGATTTGTTTCTATGTGTATCACTTTGCAATTCACAGTAGTATTTTTACTATTGTTATACTCTTCTTTTTTCATCAGTAGTTTCTTCTTTTTTTTCTCTTCTTCACATTTACTCTTATTCACATTTACTAATATAAAAGTAGCGTTTGAACGAAAACACTTAGTAAGTGCTGTATGCACTTATGGCCAGCCGCCTTTCGGAAACCCTAGTACGGGATGCCAGGGATCCCACCAGGGTTCGAATCCAGCTGTTGCCCGTTTCAGTATAAGACTGCGGCAAGCTCACGGCTTATTGACGGCCAAAAAAAAAAAAAAAAATTTGTTTAGTGTATCTGGTTGAATGATATTTTCTTTGGTCAGCGAAGCATCATCGAAGGCTAAGTTATCTGTTTTTGGGTCAATCAATTGCACTATGTCACGGTCTTCTAACCTGTTTCAGTAGTTAGTCACCAATTTTCGGTCCGTGTTGGTGTAAAGGCCAAATATCTGGGTTCTGGTTTCACAGTTTCTTTGGTTTGAGCCAGTTTTGTTATTCCGACTATTTGTGTCATAGGCTTGGGATTTTTTTTTTATGATTGATGCTTTTGCTAGAAGGTATTCTAGTTATAGTGAAGAACGTCACTACAAACCAGTAGCTGTCTATCAAGACAAAAGATTGGCAAAATTAATATGTATAACGTCAACACCAAATTTAATTCAAGAAATTATTTTTTTGGTGTTTTCGTTTTTTTCTTTTTATCATTAATGAGAGAGGTTTTTTGGTCCGCAGATATTCTCGGGCCGGCTGGCGTCTGGGGGTCCCAGGCCCGGAGGCTCCTGAGCCTGTCCCAGGAAATGGACGAGTGGCACCCCTGACTGTAAGAAAAGTCTAGTCCTGTACATTATTAGAGGAGTGAGCATAAGAACGAGAGTAAGGAGGTTTTGCGCGTTTCGCGTTAGCGACGATGCTGTTGACGATGAGATGCTGCCCTGTGGTTTTTCAACAAAAGCGGTGGGTTGCAATGTGTCCTCACCACCACTGGCGCAGGTGCCTCGCACGCCCGGCGCCGTTCCGCACTCATCGTAGGAGTAGTCGTACGACCGAATCAAATTGATCCGTTGCTTCCCTGTTTTATCAATGTTAGGATTTGTGTTCAATGTATTTATTGACTCGAATTTCAAATTGCCGCGTTGCTCCCCTGATTCGTCAATGTTTGGATCTGTGTTCAATGTTAAATATTATTAGTTGTAACAATAAGAAATTTTGTCTCACGTATACCTATGCACTGATAAGATGATGGCTCCCCAGCGTAGTACGCTGAACCCTTCTCTTTTGGAAGAATATATGGGCACTTCTTCTCGACCCTGTGGCAACACGAAAGGTCCGGTTCGATGGGACGGTTTAACGCTTTATGCCAGTATGTAACCCGTTCACTACAGATCCAAGAAAGATATGCCTCCTGCTGAGAAAAGAAAAAAAATTAAGGTTACTAGTACTAAGATACATATAAATGATCTAGACTGGTAATAATGGTGTTCTTGCGATTCATTTACAAAAAATAGGGCATATTGTGCCAGACGCCCCCAAAACTATTTGACCCAAGCATTCAATACGCCACAGTTAGTCAACAAAATCAGCAAAGAAATCGTCTATGCACCCCCCCCCCCCACTCAATTTGCACTGAAAGGGTCGATACCCATCAGAAACTGGCACTTCTGCCTTGGAATTTGTCATACTATTTTGATTCTGCTGTTACCCCCTCCACCTGTAGATCCGCATATGTCCCAGAACTTCTATCTTCTGTCCAGTCAAATTTTCCCAAACTCGTTATGAAGGCACAGGATCCCACTTATACTTTTAATTTCTTCGAATAATTCAAATAAAGTTGAACTCAATTTATCATGCTACGATATTGCATTTCTGAGTATTTCCAAAATGACCACCAGTTAAGCTTTGGTTTCCTAGAAAAGCGGTCTTACCGTAAAATTGCGGTAGAAAAAATTCCCTTTTAAATCTCTCCAGTAGTTGCCTAGAGAGTAGAGAGCGTCAACAGACAGCGATGACGGTTATAAACTGTTCATCAACGATTTTTGACGGTGACTGAGAACGTTTTTTGTTTACAATGAGCGTGAAAAATTTTTGTTTCATTTTTTTTATTGTAAGTTCGCATAAAATGCATACTACGTAGTCAAAAAATCTGCCAAACTATAGCAGGGATCTCGTACAAGTATGTCTACTATAACTCTCTTAAATGTCTTTAAATCAGTGGCGGATCCAAGGGAGGGGCCACTCCCTTGGAGTATGGCCCCACCCTTGGAGTCATAGGAAATTATTTTCGATCGAAGCCAAGCTCCCAAAACATTATATTATCCTGATACGAAAGATAGGAAATTGCCGCATTACACCAGGAGAAAGGGGCAAAATCAAGGTTTTTGACATAATTTCGTCCCCAACGACCCGGGGAATAGAATTTGCATGAATCTCGTTGACGAAATAATTTAAGATTTCGTCCCTACGATTGCCAAACTATGACTGTTCCGCTCCATAAAAACGACTAAACTGACTGTAATTGGCAAAACTGACGATTAGCGCCTTGCAAAGGGCTGAACTGAATATACATGTATTTGCGCCCTAAAAATTACCAAACTGGAAATTACCGCTCTAAAATAGCCAAACGGACTTGAAGTGCCCTAAAAATGGCTAAGCTGACGATTATCGCAGCTCTGAAAATGTCTAAATGAACCATTCACGCGCCAAAAATGGCCAAACTGACAATTTGCGCGCCAAATAAAATGGTCAATACTGCGACTACTCGTGCCTTTGGCTTGACGAACCATATTCGCGTCCCAAAAACGGCTAACTACCTATTCGCGACCTGAAAAGTCTAAACAGATTATTCCCGCCCCCGAAAAGTGTGAAATCGACTGGCCATTAACGAGCAAAATATTTTCCAATTTTCAGTTGGCCAGTTTCTATAGGCAATTGCTAGAAATTGATTGATATTTTGCTCGTTACTTGGCAAGTACTGCATGTGTGTATCCGGCCTAAAATAGGGATCCAAGGGCGGTATGATGTACGGTCGAGGGCGACGGGAAGTGCCCGAGGTGAAGCCGAGGGCAGTTGTCGCCCGAGATCGTAATGAGGAATACCGCCCGAGTGTTGTACGCTATTTTTTGTACAGCCGAAGTCCATAATTATTACAATAATAATCATAAAAACCAGTCCTTAAAGCCCTGTTCAGAAGCTTTGTGCAATGCATCTGTGGAGCCTAACTAAGCAAAGAAAAATTAATTCCTTCGAAAAATGAAGCAATCCACAAGAAAATGAAGGACTCCACAAGCGCATATCATATGGTTTGCTTAATAAACTGAAGTGAGCACACACTTTAGCCAGCGAATGGAACGATGACGTAGCTGATACAGAGAGAACTTTAACCGCCTCTCAGCGTAATTTGCAGTGCTTATTTTTGTGTTTTTCTGGCTAATGTTCAATTTAAAAACAAAATTAGGAAAAATTATTTTCAAAAAAACAACAAAAGACCTAAAATAAGACGTAGCGGGCTGATATTTTTCTTTTCCCCAGCGGGCGGAATGAACCTCATGTCGCCCGCTCAAGACTCTCCCGGCGGTAGAATTTCCCGTAGAATCCGACTAAAAAGACGGATTCGTGAGCCATGAAAATATCACACTTGACTATTCTAGACGCCTTAGCTTCTGAAATCCAAACTATTTTTTTTTTTTTTACCGATCCATCAATTACCAATTTTCATACATTCCGGAAAGTCTCAGATCTCCCTGCTGTAGAAATGAATTTGACGCCCCGGACTGAATGCCTCTAAACTAAATAGTGCTAGGGAGACTGGTAGTATACACCATGGTCCAGAACCTCTAATGTCCTTCAAAGATGGATTACCCTGATTTTTAGAGGAAGGCGAAGTTGAACAAACATGCTTAGATTAAGAAAGAATATAACCTTTTTATTAATGGTTATAAGTCCCTAAGGGTCGAGCAAGGGTTTGCTCGAACAAAGCCTGTCCTTATCCTAAAAATAAATCATACCTGGTTGAAGTGAAACCAGCAGCCAATGAGTCGACATTCTGGAAATGTCACCGTGACGGTATTCCGAAGGCCTCTTTCGGAATCATTTACTGCTTCCATGTCTCCGAGCTGGAGCCAACCCAACTCGTTCTTCCCAATGCAAGAAATCGATGAGTATGTGTCGCTCAAGTGGTTCGTTATGAAGATCACAGGAAAGTCCTAGAACGAAATAAATTCGTGTAGTAACAGAAGAACCCTAGTGCCCCGTCCACACCATAAAATACTGCATTTTAGTGAGTAAAGCACCAAAAATTTCTGAACTGTTCTATGACCAATTGGAAAGATTTTAGTCGCAGTTGTATCAACTTTTTCTACTGGCGATGGCATGGTGGGTGGGGGGGAGGCAGAGGGATACTTAGAAATATGAATTATTTGAAAACGAACCTTGCCCTTTTTCAGGGTTTTAAAAACTGTAATGGTATCACATGAGTATATTGATCAAGTTTTGCCCGCACATTTTGCCTCTCATTTCGTCTCTGAAGCGATTTTACTTTCATTTTCTCTAAGTACTCAACCAAACGTCATGAAACTTGGCATATTGCCTCATTCTGAGCATACAGAGAACTCATTTATTCTGTGGGCGGAAAGATTTCACCACTCTAAGGGGGGGGGGGGAATCATACTAATTTGCTGTCATTCGGGTGAAAACAAACCGAAACATTAATAAGCGTTCGGTGATTTGGTGGAAACATTTGTACCCTGGGAGCAGTGGATGTGTTTCGGCTTAATGAGGGTATTATCACCAAGTAATCGAGTAATAATTTCCCCTAGGCAATCGCAGCAGATTACTGCAATGTAAAGATCACGGTATTTTTCCACCACCATGGACCACGGCGTCTATGAGGTGGATAATTATTCTTCCATCTGATTCAAGACCATGGTGCAATAAGATCTTTGGAGTGTTGTTCCAGGACTCGATTCAATAGCGAGTGGGACGATAGCAGCGTGTACAATCCCATTTCCATTCCTGAATTATTACAAAATTTCCGCTGAAGAAACCCCCCTTCGCTTTCATTACAAGGGGAAAAAACATAGATAAAAATACTCAAAATAGACTGGTTTTCTTTGTACTTATTATTACAAACTAGAATTTTGAGCATCATCTCTTCTTCAGGACAGACGAATTTCACACACAATGCGACACAATGTCGCCGTCAAGAAATGTAGAGACGAATTTCAGTAATCTGCTGCGATAGTCCAGACTAGAGGAAATTTTTCCGGAGTGATGTTATGGGTCACACCCACCCTAACGGCTATATGTGGGGAGGGGGGAAGTCGTGGCGAGCGGCTTGGCTCAGGCAGATGAACCCTACCTTAAATTAAAATCATAAAATAAATAAGGTATAAAGCCGGAAATGAACAAGTGCGTGAGAACCCACATTGAGACGCATTTCGGTAGTGAAAAACTGGAGGGAAGAAAGGGCCGAACGAGAAAGGAAGACGCAGACCGCAGAGAAAATGAGAGAGTGAGTTTTTGACCAGCGCCCGGGTAAAGTCGTCTCGTCGGCAACGCCAGCAACGGAAAATTTACCCCCATCAGCAGGGACGTCTTCGTGGGGCTTTCGGAGGACAAAATGAGAGAACGATTAGCGAGGCGCGAGCACCGGTCTTTTTCTCTTTTGTCCTCTGTTTGTCATCCGTGCAGATCGCCGGTCCTTCGGGGCGTTCGCTGTGAAACCTTGACTCCGTTGTTGAGCGGTAGTTCGTCGACGACGCACCCAGAAGTCGGATTTCCCCGTGGCGCCCTCGTACTCAAGAGCGTCCATGTTCGTGAGTAAACAATGCGGAAAGATTTCACCACTCTAAGGGGGGGGGGGGCTTACCAACGACTCTCACACTAACGTAAAACTGAGCCCATATAAATCGACCTTCGCGTAAAATTAATTAATAAAATACACAAAAATTAGCAAAACACGTAAAAAATAATTTAACAGTGAGCTACTTCGCCACCGATTGCCTCGAGATGATGGGATGGGTTTGTAGCCCAATTCAACAGCACTTTGAGCGGTCCAAGTTACGGTCTGACCACCTGGGCCGGGATGTGGGACTGGGATTCTACCTAAAGCATTTTCTTTTGGTAAAGTCTCCTAAAGACGAGAACGATCATTGGCCAAAATCGTTGAATTCGAGCGGATTTACTGATTCGATTCGACACGAACTTTTTCAGAGGAGGTTCTGAAAAGCAAAAAGAGGGTACCTAGTACAGTCATCATTCCGTCGGTCAGTCTTGTGCGAGTGCTCGAAGAGTTAATATCAGAGGTGCCCTCGCGAAAAATAAATTAAAAAAAAAAAAAAAGAAGACATTATAGCAGTTTCGTGTGCGGGAATGTTGACGCAGCGAAATGACTGACCCGGACGGTGTTGAAAGTGAGCTAACAATTGAAAACATTGTTTTAAAAACACAACAAGAATTGTTACATCATCGGGAGGTAACTGGCGCGATTCGGAGCGTAGACCCCCATGTAAGTAGCGCATTTAATCAATTATACGACGTCGTAGCTTCATTGTGTGAGTATCTCTCACAAGCTAATGAACTAATTTCGAAATTAAATCAAAATATAAAAGTTTTGGAGAGCAAGAAAGGGGCATCTAGCTCGACTCAGCCCCTTGTCTCTCATGCTGACCAGGCTGCTGTAGTAGGTAGTCAAGGAAAAAACGCCACACAATATGAAACCGACGAAGAGGAGCTTGCTAGAGAAACTGACTGGATTCTCAAGAGGAGCAGCAAAAAACGTAAAGCCAATTCATCTCCAGAAATTATTTCAGATGGTAACACAGGTAAACCGAAAACCTCCAACTCATTGCAAACTGGAAAAGTAATAAATCGCAATAAGATTGAAATCAAAAAGCCTAAGAAGAACCCACCTCCTCCACCAATAAATATAACGGTAATAAAAAACTACTCGTCCCTCAAAGATATTATTAAGGACATTCCAAAGGAACAAATCAAAATCACGGCCCTTAGCAACAACGTTTGGAAACTGAACCTGGATAACCGGGAAAGCTGGAAATCAATTACGGAAAAACTGCGAGAAGGCAAAAAACAGTGGTACACATACCAAGACAAGGGTGATAGACCTATAAAGGTCATTGCCAGAGGACTTCACGCTACCTGCGAGAAAAGTGAGATCATGGAAGATCTTAAAAACCAGGGGCTCAAAATATTGGACGCGACCAACATAGCGAGGAAGGAAAAGAAAGAAAATGACAGGGGGGAGATTGAAACCGTCTTGAGACAACTCCCCCTCTTCATGCTCTCATTTGATAAAGATGAAGACGTTACAAAAATCCATGAAATCAGGTCTATTCTAAACTTAATTGTGAAGATAGAGCCAGTGAGGAAGACATCGAAATTGATCCCACAGTGCAAAAAATGTCAGAGCTATAATCACACGCAGTCCTATTGTAGTAGGGACCCTGCATGTGTGAAATGTGCTGGACAGCACAGAACATCTGAATGTACCCTAAAGGACGAGGATGCTCCAAAATGCGTGAACTGCAAAGGAAATCACCCTGCAAATTACCGGGGATGCGAAGTGGCAAAAGCCTTGCAGAACATGAGGAACAAAGCAAATAAGCCGCAACTTACTGCAGAGCCTCGCAGCCGCTCCAATTCAATCGGAAATAGTGAAAGACGTAAATCTCTAACGATAGTCGCTGCCGAAAATAACGTTAAGAAAACCACTTATGCAAAAGCGGTGGCTCCGCCGAAACAAGAAGTGTCGAGCACGGAGAAAATGCTCACGCTCATACTTGAGAAGTTAGATGAGCAGAAGCACACTAACAAACTTATATTCGAGAGAATGAATAAGCTTGAAAAGGGCTTAGCAGCTTACGGATTAATCTAATGGACAAGACATTAAGAATCGCCACTTGGAATGCAAACGGATTAATTAGTCATATTGGAGAAATTGAATTATTCCTCCAGATTAATAAGATTGACATCTTACTTATAGCAGAAACCCACTTCACCAAAGCTTCATATGCAAAAATAAAGGGTTTCAAATGCTACCATGCGATACATCCAAGTAATAAATCGAGAGGGGGATCGGCCATCATAATTAAAGAAAGTATTAAGCACTACGAAGAACTCAAAATTGAAGAAGATAAAATGCAAGTGATTTCGGTAAACGTCCATTTTAAAAGCAAGCACTTCATTATTGCATCTATATACTGTCCTCCCAGGTACGATCTAAAAAATGAAGACTACAGAGTTCTATTCAAACAACTTGGAGAAAACTTCATAATCGGTGGTGATTACAACGCGAAAAATACCTACTGGGGTTCACGCATTACTACGACTAAGGGGAAGGAACTGTTCAAAGCAGCAAGTCAAATCAAGTGTGATTTTCACTCTACTGGTAGGCCCACGTACTGGCCAACGGACACCAATAAAAAGCCAGATCTGATTGATTTTTTCATATCAAGAGGTATTTCAAGCGGCTACGTAAATGTGGAAGACAACAATGACTTGGTATCTGACCACTCACCAGTCATCCTAACAGTAAGTGAGTCCGTGATACTCAAGGAAGATGGGCCAAGATTGTTTAACAACAAAACATGCTGGTCCTGCTTTCGGCAAAAACTGGAATCGTCAATCGAACTAAAAGCTCCCTTGAAATTCCCTCAACAACTCGAGGACGAACTGGACATTTTCGTTGAAATGATACAGAAAGCCGCATGGCACAGCACTCCAACAAGCCAAAAAAGCAACTGTATGAAACAAAAAGTGACATATACTCTTGAAGTGAGAAACTTGCTAAATGCAAAGCGAAAAGCAAGGAGAAAATGGATGAATAATAGAACGCCTGAAAACAAAAACATACTGAACAAGTACTGCCATCAACTAAAGAAACTGATTAGAACAGTAAAAAACGAAACAATAAGCAATTGTTTAAGCACATTAAGCGCTGAAAAAGACACAGAATATTCTCTTTGGAAAGTTACGAAATCCATGAAGAGACCGAAAACCCATTCTCCCCCTATAGTGAAAGCCGATGGGACTTGGGCTAGGAGTAATCAAGAGAAAGCAGATTTATTTGCGAATCACTTGTTTGAAACGTACAGAGGAAATTGTTACTCAGACGTACAAAACTGACGAGTATGAAATACATCCAGTCACGCTGAAAGAAATCAAGAGCGAAATAAAAGACAACATCAACGCTAAGAAGTCCCCTGGTTACTACGACCTGATTACAGGTAAAGTAGTGAAAGAGCTCCCAGAAATAGCATTAAAGAAATTACTTCATATTATCAATGCTGCGTTCAGATTGAAGCACGTACCTTCTCAATGGAAGGTAGCTGAGGTAATAATGATCCCTAAACCAGGAAAATCACCGAATGAAACAACAGGATATCGTCCTATATCTCTTCTACCAGTCTTATCGAAATTATTTGAAAAATTGCTATTAAGAAGGCATAAGCCAATAGAAATTGGCTTAAGTTAGTTAGTTTTCTAATTAGGGATTAGTTTTCTAATTAGGGATTAGTTTTCTACCGAAAACTAATCCCTAATCTCCAATTTGGCTTCCGGCATCACCACTCAACGATCGACCAAGTACATCGAATAACAAATGTGATCGAAAAAGCGTTTTCTACCGAAAACTAATCCCTAATCTCCAATTTGGCTTCCGGCATCACCACTCAACGATCGACCAAGTACATCGAATAACAAATGTGATCGAAAAAGCGTTAGAAAACAAACAGATTGCATCTAGCGTGTTTCTGGATGTTGCTCAAGCCTTTGATAAGGTGTGACACGAAGGGCTTCAATACAAGCTACACAGGGACCTCCCTAGACAATATCTCCGGCCGTTCGCTGTGGCTCCGTTGACTCTGTTGTTGAGCGGTTCCCGTAGGTCGGACTCCCCCGTCGCGTTCGCGTACGCTCGCGTGAAGTGCATTTCCATCATATTCTTGATTAACCAGTAACCCCCTTATTAACAGCTCGCACTTCGTTTCGAAAAAAGACACCAACTTTCGCAAGAGCGTCCCGACAGCGACACGGTTAGCAATAACCCTTCGATTTTTAGCAATTGGAGACTCCTTTGCCAGCCTAATGTATCTATTTCGCGTTTCGAAATCAACGATTTCCCGAATTATCCCTGACGTCTGCGAAGCTATCGTAGAAGCACTGGATGAGTATGTGAAGGTAAGATCATATATTGGCACTTTATTAATTTTAAATCATTTATTAAGTTATTTAAAACAAGTAAAAATTAAAATCATGATTAGAGCGTTTGGTGGCAAAATAAGTTGATTGAAGTGACAAAAAATAAAATAACGTCATGGCCTGAATTGGCGAAAGCTGCAGCTTCCTGCATCTGAGTGCGGTGATTGGGCATTATCATCCATATCGTACAGTATTTTTTCTGCATCTGCTGAGTTTGGAAATTGATAATTTTCCGTTGAAGCGTGAAGGGATGAACTACTGGCAGCATAGTTTCGTGTAGCCAGTTGATGATTCGTAGGAGGAGGACCGTCAAATAAACCCATGTCGGCGTCGAAAATAATGTTATTTATGTAATGTTGGACCACAGCTTGAGTTTTCTTTTTATACGTTCTTAACTTCATGGCTAAGTGTTCTCCATAAACATCACACGCGTCTCGCTTTATCGACTGTTCCAATATATTTACAACTTGGTCATCATGTATGATTTTCAGGTATGCTATAACTGCCATTTACAGGTCCCCCGGTAGATGTGTTCTTGACTTTTTAGCTAATTTATTTTTTTTTTTTTTTTATTTTTTATTAACAGCTTGAATGCCATAAAAATTTTAACCCACTATGTTAACAAGTGATTAAGTCACTGCATACATTTCTTATTGATTTGCTGTTATGATACCTAAATATGTCTATGTTCAGGCTATTTATAACACGGCAAGCTCTAAACAGTGGCGAGTTAAACTTATAATTAGTACCACAGAGTGGCAGGTAGAACGTATCATGGTTTCGACTGGACCTAGTAGGTACATGAAAGTTTAGTTTTGAAAGTAATTCAGTGCTATCGATAAGTCCATTAAGCAATTTAAAAATAACCAGGACATCACATATCACACGTCGTTTTTGAAGGGACTCAATGTTTGCCACTGTTCGCAGCGTGTCATAAGATACGTCCTGCGCCACCACCGGAATGTGGATTTTATAAGCCATATAGCGCAGCATTTTATTTTGCACTCTTTCCAACTTATCAATATACACTTGATAACTGGGCGACCAGATTATACTATTGTATTCTATCACAGTTCTGACTAGATAAAAGTAGAGTAATTTTATAGAAGAAACGTCTGCAAAATCTTTCGTGTTTCTCTTTATGAAACCACACAATTTTAATGCTTTGTTCGTTATGTTCTCTACATGAATCTTAAAGGAGAGACTCGTATCAAAAGTAATACCTAGATCTTTTACTGAGTTTAGTGACTGAATATGGCATTCTTTAGCTGTATACTGGCTCAAAGTCCTGTTGAGGGAGGAGTGCACGTGGTTCGGCACCTTCTTCGACTCGCTGAACTGTAAACTGCGAGATTAAAGGAACGACTTGCTCTGAGTCAGAATCAAACGATCCGATCTGCGATAAGGCGAACGATAGGGCGCGTGGGATGGTAAGACATCGACCTTCAACTGCGCGCTTCTCTATTTCATCATAGTACTCGCGTAGAATAATGCCTTCGACTAGTCCTCTAAAGTTATCCTGGGCACAGCCGATTCTAACGGAGGCAATATACAGGGCAACTTTTTCGTAAACTCGACGGTTTTCCGGAGTGAGAAGTAGAGCTAGTGGGCGTTGTGCTATGGCTGCCAATCGGTTGAGCATCGATCTAACGAAGTAACAATAGCCCGGCAGGGCTATGCCGACACCTCCGGAGTAGTAACCTACAGCAGGTCTCCATCCGAAGTCGACGCCAACAGGCGCTGGTGCGTTGCGAGGTGGGTGAACGGGAGCGGGGATGGGCTGCACGTTTGCAGCTTCTCGCCGACGGTCTCGACGATTGTTACGAGCTCCTCTTCCACGTCCTCCTCTCCCTCTGCCATTTCTGGCACCTCTCTGTGGAGGGGGGGGGGGTTGGTTTTGGGGATTTTCTCCCGGTACTTGTTGGGGGAGTGCGTTGATTAAGCGATCTCCCATTATGACAATATTCCAGTCAGTTGGTGGCTTGACGTCTTTCAGTCAAAACTGATAGACGATCATTTCTTGCGTTCTGGTGTTGGTTGTAGGGTTCACTTTCTAGTTGGTGATGTAAATATTGATTTGTTAAATCCGTCATCTAATTATAATGAATACTGTAACATTTTAGCAAAGGCTGGTTTTGTTTCTGTAATAAATCTACCTACTAGAGTAGCAGGTAGAACCAAGTCATGCATCGACCACATTTTTGTGAAAGGGGTTAATCCTGGTAATAGTGTGGGAATTGTCTATGATGCGGATATTACGGACCATTTCATGTGCCTAGGGAGCCTTGCGATAGATAGTTCCCCGAGTGTTGGCTCGCAAAGTAAAGATAATGTAAGGGGTAGAAATAGAAAGTTTGTGTATAGAGATGTAGTCAACTATGATAAACTGGAATCCGTACTGAAAGAGGAAAATTGGGAATCCGTTTATAAGAACACGTATGACGTGAACAAAGCACTAGATCAGTTTGTAAATACGTTGGAAAATATGGTTAGTTCTTGTTCAATTAATCAAGTGTTCAAGGTTAAAAATAAACACACGAAATTAACTGATTGGATAACTAAAGGATTGGTCAATTCAATCCGTTCTAGGGATCGGATGAGGAGAAAACTTCGTTCTGAACCATATAATTTAGCGCAGAAAACCCGTTTCGTTAGGTATAGAAACCTTTTAAACTTGCTACTCAAAAAAGCCAAAGTGATGCACTTCAGAAGTAAAATTTTAGAGGGGAAAGGGGACCCTAAAAATGTTTGGAATGTTATTAATGAATTAGTACCTGGGGGTAACTTAAATAATAGCGAGGTAGATGAAATTCTAACTGATTCGGGCCTAATTGTTAATGACGCTGAAAAGATTGCTGACTGCTTCAACTGCTATTTTTCGGAAGTGGGGAGACAGTGTAAGGAAGGTATTGACGTTCCTGACGTTGAAAGAATCAATATGGTTAATGAAGGGTGTGATCCTAGGATCGTCAGGGAATCTATTTTCCTTTCGCCAGTTACTCCTCAAGAAGTCCTCAGCTACTTGATTAAAATAAAAAAGACAAGCAGCTGTGTAATTGGTAATCTAAAGAACGTCGTTCTCAGACAAATTGCATCTTTTATTTGTGCTCCCATCGCCCATTTGTTCAACTTAGGCTTTTCGACTGGGACTTTTCCTGATATTTTCAAGAAAACTGTCATTATACCTGTCCATAAGGGTGGAGATACTAAACTCCTAAGCAATTATAGACCTATAGCACTGACATCTGCTTTAGCTAAAGTATTTGAAAAATGTATTAAAACTCGACTTTGTGATTTCCTGGATAAACATAAAATTTTGTCACCAAACCAATATGGGTTTAGAAAAAGACGTAGTACTGAGCAGGCTCTGTTTAATTTACACAATTCAATTCTAGATAAATTGGATAATGGGGTGCATGTACTGGGTGTTTTTCTTGACGTTAAAAAAGCGTTTGACACTATTGACCATGAGTTGTTAGTGAGTAAATTACTTAATTGTGGAATTCGTGGGGTGACTCTTGACATTCTATGGTCGTTCTTGAAAGACAGACCATGTGTCACTGGGATAGGGGATAAGTATAGTAGGGAAGTAATATTAAAGTGTGGCGTGCCGCAGGGCTCAGTCTTGGGTCCTTTGTTGTTCCTGATCTTTGTGAACGATTTGCTGAACCTAAAACTCTCGGGTGAGATTCAGGCATTTGCAGATGATACCTGTCTCATATTTAGTCATTCGAATTGGGATCATTTGGTTAATCTTGCTAGTAGTGAATTACAAGTCGTAAAGACGTGGTATGATAACAATCTGCTTAGCTTGAATTTAGCAAAGACGGCGGCAATTCGTTTTTCTTTAAAAAAAAGTGCGTAATTCAATCGCTTCTTCTTTTAAAATACATAAGTATGTGTGTACTGCGGGTCAGAATTTACAGTGTGACTGTCAAGACGTAAGATACACTTTTGAACATAAATATTTGGGAATCCTATTCGATTGTAATTTAAAATTTAAAAACCATGTTTCTAAAATAGTTTCTCGTATGCGTAAGTTATTTTATAGATTTAGAATTCTTCGTTCCGTTTTACCCTTAGACCTTTTGAAATCTGTTTATTTTGCTTTGGTTGAATCAATTTTATGTTACGGTGTGGTGATTTGGGGGTCCACCGTGAAATCCCATTTAAAATCTGTCCGGTCTGCTCAAAATACCCTTATTAAGATCATTTGGTGTAAGCCTAGGCGGTTCACGACTTCTTTAATTTTCAATGAATTTGGGGTTTTAAATTTGAAACAGCTTTTTCTTTTGAATTCGGTGTTGAGTCTTCTCTATCTTAACTTAGACAAATGTAAATCTAACAGTCGTTTTGGCACCAGGGCGGTGTCTCAATGTGATATGAATTTGCCGACTATCCATACGGAAACACGTAGGCGTTCAGCATAGTTTTCTGGAATCAAGTTTTGTTATGATAATAAAATTAATTTGAGGAACTTTAAATCGAGGAAAGCTTTGAGAACCTTTCTTCGGGGTGTTCTACAAAATTTTCAGTGATGTGTTGGTGCAAAGATGTCTGGCTATTTGTTATTCTCTCCTTTTTGTATTAACTTCGTGATTTTTATTGGTTATATTTAGGTTAATAGTATGTAGTCAAAAATTTGATTTTTATTGCAGTAGTGTACATGCTCGTTCTAGGCTATAAAGAGTGCTAGGCCCCTTGGCACAAGCTTTTAGCTTTTAAAGGGGCTGTCCAATTATCTGTCTCTTATTGAAGTATTTGTAATTACTAGTGTATCTGGCAAAAATAAATAACTAAATAAAAATAAATAAATAAATGTGGTGTTCTTTGCCTTCTGCGCTTAGAGGGAGTCCTCGGCTTTGTGAAATTTTTCTCTCTCGAAGTGGAGGCCCGCGCTGCCTCATTCTCCCGCGAAGTAGCAGCAATTTCATAAAATGTCTCGCTATTTTTGTGCGTATCTTCTACAAAGTCAACCTGCCAAAAAATTGTATATGTTCAGCTTTCATCGTCGCTTGAAAAAGCCAACGCTTTTGCAAAGCACTTCGAGCACGTGCCAAGAACTACTCAGTCTCTCAGTTCCGCGAATCACAACAATGTAGTCAACAGGGGTGTCCGTAGATTCCTAAAAACAGCTAACCACGCTCCTACTGAGGTAAAACTTGTTACTCCTAAAGAAGTTTCTCTCTGTATTAAGGCTCGGTCTAGTAATATATCTCCTGGCCACGACACGATAAGCAACATTCTTTTAAAACAACTCCCACGAAAAGCCTTGGTATTTTTATCAAAATAAAACAATAAAATATTGTTTTTAGGGTACTTCCCGAAATTCTGGAAAATGGCTAAAGTCATTGTTTTGCACAAGCCTGGCAAAAATCCCTCGCTGCTATCAAGCTACCGTCCTATCAGTCTCCTGCCCACTCTCAGCAAGGTATTCGAAAAATTAATCCAATCCCGGCTACTAAGCTATACTGTTGCATCCAACATATTGTGTAACGAACAATTCGGGTTTCGAACTGGTCACTCGACACAAGCACAGCTGTGCCGAGTTGTAGACGACGTCACTCATCGCTTCAACGAGCGTAAACACACGGGAATGGTTTTACTTGACGTCCAAAAAGCATTCGATACAGTTTGGCATTATGGCTTGCTATATAAATTAATAAAACTTAACTTCCCTGTTTATCTCATCAAAATTATTGCAGCTTACCTCAGGGACAGGAAATTCTTTGTGACTGTAAACACAGCCAACTCCTCGTTGCACATTTGCTGCGCTGGAGTTCCCCAAGGATCTATTCTTGCACCACTCTTGTTCATTTTATTTATTAACGACATTCCCACATCACCACACGTAAATATAGCGCTTTTCGCGGATGATACTGCAGTTTACACGTCTTCCTGGAGAGTAGACACTATAGTTCGCAGGTTGAACGATATTCTTTAAAAAATTATTAAATTCTTCTTTCACTGGAAGATTTCTCTGCATTGTACTAAAACAGAAGCTATTATTTATTCAAAACGCAGGCCATTATTAAATCGTAGCATAGTTCTAGAAAATCAACAAATACCGATCTCTTCATCTGTAAAATACTTGGGCCTCAAACTAGATTCAAAACTAAATTTTACAAGCCACATCAATGATTTGGTAGATAGGAGTAAACTCTCGGTTAGACTCCGGTTTTTCCCTTAATGCGGCGCGAATCAGGTATGTCCCAAAGGAATAAATTGTTAATCTACAAAACATGTATCCGTCCATTCTTAACGTACTCTTGCTCAGCATGGAGTTACACGTCCGACTCGAACTACAAAAAACTCCAGATTATTCAAAATAAATTTTTACGTTTATGCACCGGTAGCACAAAATCCACGAAAATCTCCACCCTTCATGAAAATTGTGACATGCCGTTTATCAAGCCTTACATCCAACAGTTATCCTCCAATATGTTGAAAAAGTTTCATAGTTCAATAAATCCCCTCGTCGCTAAAATAGCTCGTTATGACTCAATAGCTCGTGCCAAACGCAGAAGACTGAGACACAATATATCAGAACTATCATGATCCCCAGGTAATAACAACAGAAGTTCCCTCGTTTCAACTTAAGAACCCTTTTTCAATAGTTTTTGTATAAAGCAGGAGGTTTTTTTTAAAAATTGTTTCCCCTCCCTTCACCTTGAATTCAAAATTTAATTAATCTTAGCTTTTAAATATCATAGTGAAACAATATAGTTAATACTGAATGTTTCTGTGTATTCTGATGTATTTCATCTGTCAACAATACCTGCACAATAAAATTTCTACCTACCAATTTTACACACCTTACTAAAAAGTTATAAATTATTGTATACATATAAGTATAGACTATAAGGACAAATAATTAACACTACTCGTAAATGCCCGAGTACGTTTGCCAATTTCACCAATTATTTAAAAAGGAAGTTTCATGGGTCAGAACTTATTCATAAATTTATTTTGAAAGGTTTATTTATGCTAAAATAGAGCCAAAATCATGATCCGTTCGTAAAATAAACCAACAGTTATTGAATACGCGATTTTTGAAGTTTCAGGTCATTTCAAACACTCCAGCTAGCATGTTTGTGTCATATGCGCCTTCCGAGAAAAATTCGCCTGTAACGTTGCTGTCGGAGAGCGGTTTGTTCTGTTTCTTTGCCTTATTTTCTACTAGAGCTATTCAATAATAAAATAATGGAGAATATACAGATGAGCTATTTAGAGGCATGAAAAGGACAGAGGAAACAAGGGATATTACGTTGCGGAAAATGTTCGTTTTGGCGGGATTTCAAATATGCCAACTTTTGTTAAGAAAAAAAAAAAATATTTCTGAAGGGTTTTAAATTTTTATTTATTTATTTACGTGGAAGGATTGGTATGCCTCATCGAAAAAAAATGTTTTTTGGAAAATGTGAAACTTCCTCGAAAATTGTATATTTTAAAGGGTAATACCAATACTGCTAATTAAGAAAAACAATTATTTACAGGTGCCAGAAAATGAAGAGGAGTGGCGAAGGGTCTCCCAGATTTTTGAAAATAAGTGGAACTTCCCACATGCTGTAGGAGCCATCGACGGGAAACATGTCGTCATTCAAAGTCCGAGCAACAGTGGAAGTGAATACTTCAACTACAAAGCATTTTTTAGCATTGTTTTATTTGCACTGGTTGACGCGGATTACAACTTTATATTCGTCGATGTTGGATGTCAAGAGAGAATTTCAGACGGAGGTGGTTTTAAAAATTCTCAGTTGTATAGAGATATACAAAGTGGTCGCTTAAATCTGCCACCACCATCTATATTGCCTAATGGGGAGACTTCGTACCGTACGTGATTTTAGGGGATGACGCATTTGGATTGAGCGATAACTTGATGAAACCGTACACGGGCTATCACTGGAAAGGATCTCCTGAAAGAGTTTTTAATTATAGGTTGAGTCGAGCCCGAAGGGTTGTGGAAAACGCCTTTGGCATTTTAAGTTCCGTCTTCCGCGTTTGGAGGAAACCTATGATTATGCAACCCGAAAAAGCCAAGTGGGTTGTCATGGCCTGTGTGTACATCCACAATTTTTTACGCCGAAGTAGAACTTCTTCGAATTTATACTGTCCAATGGGAACTTTGGACACAGAAGAGAATGGGGAAGTTACGTTTGGTTCTTGGCGAAATGATGATCGGACATCTATGCAAGGTTTGATAAAAGTACCAAGGAGAGGAACAACCGCTGCCAATGAAATTCGAGAGGCATTTACTAAATACTTTTCGACAAATGGAGCCGTACCATGGCAAAATGATTATTCGTAATTTCACGTTCAATAAATTCATTTCAATTTCAACTTATTCATAATTAATATATCTTTATAATGCGTGCATAAAGCTGTAGCCGTAGGAAACTACATTGTCTGTCTTCCATCGTTGAGGTGCGTAAAAAACGAACCGGTTTCGGCTGCTCGCCATCTTCAGCGTTTGAAAGTACAACTACTGAAACTGTGTGGCTTCATGCATGCATTACCAGTAGGTCAGTAGGTAGGGTTAGTAAACCCTCGTAATGCAATCTTACTATCAATATAAATATATACATATTTATGTATATATAGGCCTGTATGCCAAGTCGTTCCTCGAAATTTCCTCGACTCCAACCTTCCTCACAAACAGTAGAATCACTTGTTATTTTATAATTTTTCCAGTTTAACATACTGAACAAGTACTGCCATCAACTAAAGAAACTGATTAGAACAGTAAAAAACGAAACAATAAGCAATTGTTTAAGCACATTAAGCGCTGAAAAAGACACAGAATATTCTCTTTGGAAAGTTACGAAATCCATGAAGAGACCGAAAACCCATTCTCCCCCTATAGTGAAAGCCGATGGGACTTGGGCTAGGAGTAATCAAGAGAAAGCAGATTTATTTGCGAATCACTTGTTTGAAACGTTTCAGCCGTATCCGACGCAGACTACAGAGGAAATTGTTACTCAGACGTACAAAACTGACGCGTATGAAATACATCCAGTCACGCTGAAAGAAATCAAGAGCGAAATAAAAGACAACATCAACGCTAAGAAGTCCCCTGGTTACGACCTGATTACAGGTAAAGTAGTGAAAGAGCTCCCAGAAATAGCATTAAAGAAATTACTTCATATTATCAATGCTGCGTTCAGATTGAAGCACGTACCTTCTCAATGGAAGGTAGCTGAGGTAATAATGATCCCTAAACCAGGAAAATCACCGAATGAAACAACAGGATATCGTCCTATATCTCTTCTACCAGTCTTATCGAAATTATTCGAAAAATTGCTATTAAGAAGGCTTAAGCCAATTATAGAAAACCGAAAACTAATCCCTAATCACCAATTTGGCTTCCGGCATCACCACTCAACGATCGACCAAGTACATCGAATAACAAATGTGATCGAAAAAGCGTTAGAAAACAAACAGATTGCATCTAGCGTGTTTCTGGATGTTGCTCAAGCCTTTGATAAGGTGTGGCACGAAGGGCTTGAATACAAGCTACACAGGGACCTCCCTAGACAATATTATCTGCTGCTAAAGTCGTACCTGGCCAATAGACACTTCAGGGTGAAGCAAGACGACAAATACTCGGACCTAAAGACCATATCAGCGGGAGTACCTCAAGGCAGCGTTCTCGGACCAGTCCTCTACTTATTGTACACAAGGGATCTACCTTCAAGTGACGATGTCACTATTGCCACATTCGCCGATGATACAGCCATCTTGGCTGTTGGAGAAAACGTTGAGCAAGCTACAAGGAAATTGCAAACAACTGTTGACAAGGTTGTCAAGTGGACTAAAACATGGAGAGTGAAGCTAAATGAAAACAAATCAGCTCATGTGAATTTCACCAACCGCAAAATTGCCACCCTGGACGTCAATATTAATTTGAGTAAGGTTCCGTATGTTGAGTCAGTAAAATATTTAGGTATGACACTTGACTCCAAGCTGAATTGGAAGAAGCACCTACAAAAGAAGAAAGAGGAGCTCAACATCAAGTTCAGGAGTATGTATTGGCTGATGGGAAGGAAGTCCCAATTAACTCTTCACAACAAAATTCTCATGTATAAACAAATTCTGCGGCCTATTTGGACGTATGGAATACAGCTTTGGGGCTGTACTAAGAAAAAAAATGCTAAAATAATCCAAACCTATCAAAACAAAGTGCTGCGCAGCATTGTGAACGCGCCATGGTACATGCGGAACGATGACATTCATCGCGACCTGAAAATGGAAACTGTTGGCGAAACCATTGCCAAATTCGCTCGGAAGCATCAAAGACGCCTCCTCAAACATAAAAACCCAGAGATGTCGAATGTCCTGAATAATAAGAACGAACTCCGGAGACTCAAGAGAAATAAACCATCGGACCTCGTAGTGTTGTGTTGACGTTTGTAGTGCGTGTGAACCTGGTGCACTAAATTAATTATAATACAAACAAAGGATGTGACTTCTTGAATGACTATCCTAATAGTGAACTAAGTTATGAGATTTGATATTGCTAGATGAACTATGATTTTGCTTAATTTGTTCAGTTGCAATAAAATATCACGGGGAAAAAAAAAAAAAAAAAAAAAAAAAAAAAAACCGTCGGTGAGAGCATGAAGACCGACAATTACCGAATACCCCCGCTCAGGTAAGCGCAAGTAACAGCTCGCGAGGTTGTGTTCGCCGATGCTGATAGCGATTCTGAGGCGAGGCAAATAAAGTGCGTGCGTGCTGCTCAAGTACAGCGATAAACTATGCGAAAAATTACAGAAGCCCTGCAGGGAACAACTGACGGCAAAAACATGCATCACGGGCTGTTATGTCGACAAGTTTGAGCCTTGACGAAAATCCCAGGAGGAAAACGACCGGAACCTCTTAACCGCTAGGTTCGAGGCCTTTCTAAGTAGGAGATATCGAAGATGTTGAGGGACAGAACGAAGACTGTTGCGATGAATCAGATTACCTTTGATGGGATCGCTCAACGGGGGGGGGGGGGTAAAGGTACTCCCTCCTAACCCCCACTCTAAGAGTGGTCGGATCGTTTCATCTACGGAATCTGTTCATTATATGCCCAGTATGAGGCAATTTCCTAAATTTCGTGAAATTAGGTCGAGTACCTTTAAAGAAATCGCTTCGAGGCAGGCAGGCGCTCCCCCTTCCACCCCATCCCCCCTTCGACAATCAAAATCATGTCAAACATGGCCAAATGTACTGTTGCAACGCACCACTTCCCAAGTACAACGTCAAAGGGGGCAATTTGAATCGTCCGACAAGTAAGACAGGTTCATTAACGAGCAAAAGATGGCGAACTCGACATGTAGGAACGGAGTCGACAAGTGCTAGTACAATATTGAAAATTTACGAAAAAGGAATAATAAATGTAAACAAAAATCGTTGGCCTATTTGAATGACGATATAATATTAGAAAAGTGGCGAAATTCAAACTGGAACGTTTAAAATTGTCATATTAAATTTGCTCCTGTTTCATCTAAAAATAAAATGAAATTTTCTTCAATGTTCGTTTTGGTCGTGAAATATCATACGTAATAAGAGCTATTTTCATCCCCGTAGTACGTACAGTAGACATGTATCTTTGTTTACAGAATTAAAAATACTCATCACATAATAAATTATATAGGGGACTTGAATTTATATCTATAACTAGGCATTTAAAAAGTTGTTCTTTTTTCCAAGTACTCATAATAACACGTTATGACTCCCTCTCCATGGAGTCATACCTTTTCCATCGTCATCCTCATCGCTCGACTCCCGACTAGGGCGACTATAATCAATAATATTCGAATCGTCAATCTTCCTTCAATAATAAATTCTTCTTCAACCATTGATCCTTTATCAATTATCAAACATTAATCCTCAATATTTTTCGCGATTCCGATGAACAAGTTGTAAGGGGTATATTTTCGGCATGTTGCAGTCGTTTCGCAGGGCATGAATACTACTCAAAATAGCATTCCGCTATACGGGGGAGAACCTGCCTGAGAAATGATTTTTTTTTTTCACAAAACAGAGGTGATATTCGCCTTTCTCTCGCCAAGAAACCAGATTCTATTTCTAGTCAATTTCTGTGGATAACCATTTTTGACGTTTTCACTTCAAATCGTTGGCCTACAATTTCCACCTAATCGTATAAAGGAGGCGACCTTCGTTTATTGATCCTTTCATACACACATGAAGGACCTTTTTCGGTTTTTCGACGTGGAAAAGAAAATGGTTCCTGGGAAATTTAATATTTAGCGAATGATGAGCCACTTTAATTCATAAACGTATCGATGTCATTGAATGTTGAGATGAAGGGAAATTTACGATCTCCTCTGTAAAATTATTTAAAATATTCATCAACCTCTTCTAATTCAAGAAAAAATGTTCCGACAGCAGCCTGTCGGGAGAAGTGCATTTCATTCATGCGACAATCGAGTCAAACCTCATAAGTTAGAACGATATCAATCAATTATGAATGACATTTAGGCCGTGGTGTAGAAAGTCAAAATCATAAAATCGTGTTTCTTTTTACCGCAGGCTCCTTTTTTGGCACCTACTGAGGGAGAATAAAATGATGAAAATGAAAAATGAAACAGAGTCGGTTTGGTTGCCTATACGATATGGGAAGGCGGACTCTTGTTAGAGGAGTTATTTGCAATTAAAATCTTTATTCCGGCCTAAATTTCATTCATAATTGATTGATATCGTTCTAACTTATGAGGTTTGACTCGATTGTCGCATGAATGAAATGCACTTCTCCCGACAGGCTGTTGTCGGAACAAAACTTTTTTCAGATTACGTTAATTTTCAGATCAGTTACATTAGGTTGAATGGTATGTCACAATTTCACCATTGCGGAGTGCCTGGGTTCGAATCCGAAACAATTTTTTTTTATTTTTTTTTTTTGTTCCTCCCTTTTTGGCCCACCTCGGAATTTTTTACTCAAGATTTATTAGGCTGTAGGCAAATAAAATAAAAGAGACGGCTCAAAATACAATGTCAATGAAATTTTTTGGTAATTGGGTGGTCCAGTAAGGCATAGCGTTAATTTAATAGCTCCCCTCCGCCGAGAACTCCCCTGCCATATCAACGGATTTGGTTCACTAGGGTCTCATACGAAAGCGCGTTCATTTTTCATTACTCGAGTCAATTTTGGGGGCAATTGCAGCAACAGCCGTGCGGTAGCGAATTTTCAACTAATTCAAACCCCTCTTTCACACCGTTCCCGTGGACCGATTCATCTGGATCACGAACTCGTCCGAGATATTCACGCTATTGATTTTTAGACCAAATTTGGTTGCCCTAAGTCAAAAATTACGACCGTGATCGTGCTAACAAAAAAGGGCCGTAAATATATATATATATATAATCGAACCGACCTCGGATTCGTGTTCTAGGGGTTCTGAAACGTGAAAAAAAAGTATCACAACCCATATGTGCGAACATCAGGGCGAGACCAATAGTGCATTTTTTGAATGAAATGCACTAATGTGATAATGATGAGTTTTATGAGTGAATAAATCCTATTAACTTGTTGGTTATGTCTCATAAACACCCTCTCCCAAGTGCCAAGCAAGTGCCCACTAAACCAACCTACAGCGTCATCTAAAGCTTTCTTGCCTAGTATTTCCATATAGACTAGTATTTTTTCAAGTGCACGCTCTTGAACGAATCGACCTTCTCGGAAAACCATCCATCAGCTAGAAAATAAATGTCTCCATCCACTTTCTTCACCCAATTTACCTTACCATATTGGGAGAAAACAAATGGGAAATAGGAGTGCGACACCTTTTTTTGTTTTAAAATTATTTTGAAAAACATGAGTAATGAAAGAGTAGTTCAACGTGATGTGGACATCGTTTGGGAGTATTACAAGTAAATACGGGTGAATTCCCCCGAAAATGCTATCGGTCGGCCATTAATTGACAAAACATTGGTCTTCTAAATGATAGGCTTGAATGAATAAATGAGTGAATACAATTACATACCAGGCTCACTGCTGAACGGCGATAACAAAAACGCGGAAGTAAAATTTTGACACAACTTTGTCTCAACTCGAGGGGTCTCTCTTTGTCGAAGTTCTCTGCAATGTATTGAGCGAGTCTGGTGGGAACAGAGAAAGGAGTTATACTTTACAAGAGGCGGTGGGGGTGGTAGTCGATTGAAGCGTGGCAATGGACGCAGGCCTGGACCCCGGAATCTGTACCATCCCACTCATAAATACGCACTCACACACGCTGACATTCACGGTGAGGCCTTTATTTTCCCTTTTTCACTGCCGACTTTCGCTATTGATCTGCTTTTCCTCGAACGCTCACAAGCCAGCCGAACGGACACACATGTACTCCAAGTTTGCAAATCTATGAGCTCATAAAAAACCAAATGATACCAGCATGGCACCAATAAGTGGGCTCTTTGTTAAACTGTATTACTTTAAAAAACATAAACATAAATTTTGTACGAAACAACGTTTATGCACAACCAGCCATAGATGTCTTTTTGCGTAGGTAGATTTTTGTGAGTTTCTACAGTTTTTCTTTCTTTTTTTTCACCAACAAGTGGAAAATTACCATTAACTCGTTATTTGACAACCATTATATGTATAATATGTAGGAAGGAGATTATTACACTCTGCGATGGAATAGGGGGAGTAGTTATTCCCCCATTGTGACTTCGGACTCGGCTGGTGCCAAAACCTCCTTAGAGGTCATACGCCGCGGCGTACCCTATCCCCAATCGTGCACTTCACACCTGTACCACGCGGGCGTTTCGGTCGGGGCGTGATTTGTTGAACGCACACCGCAGGGAACGCCCAAGCAAAGCCGAATGCGCCGTGTCAGCGTGTATTTTATCCATTACATCAAACTCACAAATGTGCTCTGCTCTAAATCGAGAGGTGACATCAGTTTATTCCTGCCCTTGTAAGCGGGGCGAACGAATTTCTCACCACATCGCCTTTCATCAAAAACTATCCGACGTGTCAATGTCATGTACGGAATCAATAAATCAACGAATCCCGAATGGATGGTTACTTAAAAATCCAAGTAATTACCACCAAATGCTTTCTATATGAAAATGATAGACCCTGAAAGAATAAACTAAACGGAACTGATCTTAAAAGCGTGGATTGAACAACGAGAGGGGCATTAGAACGTTTCAAATTTACGTTCAATTCGTTCAGACACTCCATAAAAATGACGCATAATTGTGATTCTGAGAACGTCTAACCCCCAGGCCAGTGAAATCGTGGCTTTTTCCTAGTTCATAAAAGTTAGCGACAAAATATGGAATAGAGAAAGTTTTGACTCTCTGTCAATAGACTTGACAAAGGCTCTGAAGCCTAGGATCTCCCGAGTAGTAATTTACGTTATAGTCGGCATCCTTGAAATTCTCTTCTTCTATTTCCCAATATTTCAGTTTCTCTCCAAGGTCATCACGGTTGACGGATCTCTTTAATTGAACTTGCGAGTTCACGTTGAAACTGACGCTCTTATGAAGAAAAAAGGAATTGATATTATTGCACTTGGGGTTGCCAGACGTACTCTTTTTAGATAACATGTTCTCTTTTTCGAGCTGGCTCTTTACGTCCTCTCTCTTTTTTCACCCATGTTGTCTTTTGTCCTCTTTTTTCTTTCGTTCGCGATCAACGGCTTTCTTTGCAGTCTTCCCTACATAGGTGGTCTTCCCACATCCAAGGCATGTTAGGCGATAAACTCCGCTACGGTCTTCTGGCGCAACGCAACAATACCGCGTCCTGACCGACTGTTGAGTGTTGACAACGACTCAAACTCGTTCAATTGACGGGAATCTTCTGACGATAAAGATGGTGAACGTGTCGTGCGGAAGGTGTTGAGCAAAAGCTCTCTTACAACTGACTACCTCACGAATAATAAATCGTGTTTTTCAGGCTCCAATCTTTCGAAGTCTTTTATCAAAAGCTGATATCATCTTGTAGGCCACTCAATATAAACATCAAACATCGCAAATATGCATGTAATTGTTTTTTCTTTTGCACATTGTTAGGGCCAGTGAGAGCAGTTTATACTCAAGTTTGCAACCTTAAAAACCTTGTGCTCAACTCGTGGCACTCGAAAAACCACGAAATTCCATCAATTTTTTAGGTTTTTAAACAAAAATACCAGAAGAAAGCGTTTTTCGAGCATGACCACAGTATACATTGTTGAAGCCAACTAAATTTGCTACAATTTAAGCCCAATCCGAGCGTCCTACTTATGTAATTTTCGGAGATACAGTTAATCAAGAAATATGTAATATCGCCAAAAAGCGAGATTTTATTGATAGGGTTATTTTTCAAGACCCGTATCACTCAAACATAATGGTCCTACAGAATATCCACGCGAGAATAATTCTTAGGCAGGAGCTCAATTTCAATCTGACGCTATTGCCTAAAATTTATTTTCGCGTGGATATTCTATAGGACAGAGTGACTGGTACTTGGTTGAGAAAAATAGTAGGGGTGATTAAACATCCAAAATGCAACAAAAATTGTCTTATGACCTAGGGTCCGATTTCCTTTCCTAGTCGAGATAATAGATTTATTCACGTTTGTCAGCACATCACTGGTTTTCGCTACAAAAACAGCTGTAACTTGGGATGCATGCGTCCTAGGTTAAATCTAACGACACCACTGAAAAGAGCACACATTTTTCTGTGTGAGTTAGGACATTTTGTCCAAAGTTAGCGAAAGATTCTTGGAGTAAACTGGGAAAATATCAGGATAAATGTCAGTTTTTGACAACTGTTCAAAGCTAGACTACATTAGCCATGGTGCTCCCAGCGCCCAGCGAATTCCTCTAAAACTGTATGAAGTAACTTGGTTTAATACGTCATGCTTATTTTACTTCTGTGCTTCGCAATGTTTTAAGAAAAATCCATTGTTATACCAAAAAACGAGGCAATCAGGCCTATTTTGAGTGGCTAAAAGAAGATACGAAAGCTATTTCGAGAATTTTTTTTCAGCTTATTCCACGTTTATTTGTCTGGCCTCCTGTAGGAAAAGTGAATTAAGCTAAAAAAAAAAAAAAAGTTTTGGGAATGGCTCTTGATCTTCTTGCAGGCATTCAAAATGGGCCTAATTGCCTCATTTTTTGGTATAACAATGGATTTTTATCAAGAAATTGCAAAGGACAGGAGTAAAATAAGCATGAAGTATTAAACTGAGTTACTTCATACAGTTTTAGAGGAACTTGCCAGGTGCTGGGAGCACCATGGCTAATGTAGTCTAGCTTTGAACAGTTGTCAAAAACTGACATTTTTAAAAACATCCTGATATTTTCCCAGCTTACTCAAAGAATCTTTCGCTATCATTAGACAAAATATCTTTACTCACACAAGAAAAAAGAGTACTCTTTTCAGTGGTGTCGTTGGATTTAACCTAGGACGCTTACTTCCCATGTTACAGATGTTTTTATTGCGAAAACCCGTGATGTGCTAAAAAACAACAAATAGATTATCTGAACTAGGAATGGAAATCTGACCTTAGGTCATAGGAAATTTTTTGTTGCATTTTGGGTGTACAATCACCCTTCTCATTTTGTTCACCCAAGTACCAATCACCGTGTATTTGAGTGCTGCGGGTCTTGAAAAATTACCCTACCAGTAAAATCTCGCTTTTTGGCGAGATTAGGTATTTTGTTGATTGACTGTATTTCCTGAACTAACAGACCCAGGATGCTCGAGCATGGCTTAAATTGTAGCAAATTTAGTTGGCTTTAACAATGTACTCTGTGGTCATGCTCGAAAAACTCTTTCTTCTGGTATTTTTGTTTAAAAAACCAGAAAAAGTGATGCAATTTCTTAGTTTTTTGAGTGCCATGAGTTAAGCACAAGGTTTTGAGGGTTGCAAACTTAAGTAATAATTGCTCTCATTGGTCCTAACAACACGCAACAAAATTTACCCCGATTTTTGTGTCTATACAGGGTGTTAACGTTAAGGTCGCACCACCGGCCGGGGGGTGATTCTTCAGCTCATTTGCGACCAAAGTTGTCCTCTGCAAAAAAAAATTTCACCCCGCACGAAATCCGAATTTTTTCACTTTTAAGATTTTTTTCGTGTAATGGACCTTGCGTTACTAAAACGACTGTAACTACCTTATTTCTGGCCGAAAATCAAATCTGAACACACTTCTGGAATGAGCGTTAAATTTTCTATCTCCCTAACACGGAAGATGTTTTCAAAGGGAGGTTTCAGGGGGTGAAAAATGAGCTTGAATAGTAAAACAAATTTCGCTCCGGCAGCTGGCGGTCGGAAAGAGTGCATTTCATTTTGTATACGGATACCCTAAGCCGTCCCAGAGTTAAATGCGACAAGTCGAGAATTAGGTTTTCAAAAAACACTTTATTTTAATTTACACAAAAATAACAACTTAACACGCCGCGCTTCTACAATCCACTAACTAACTAAGTATCTTTACAGGGAAATTTATATTAATAGGAAGACGCCAACTAAGCGATTCCCAGCAATATCTTATTACAATAAAATAGGGGAAAATAGCCTCATAACTCCTCCCTCCTTAAGTTTTGGCTTGTCCGCAAGTCAAATTTAGGGATTCTTTGAATGTTAATTTCGAGTTCATTTGTTTCTTGTGGGGGTTTCTTTTTCTTTATGCAATTAAAAAGGACCGCTTTATGCAAGAAAAGAGCATAAATACATACAATACAAAGAGTTATGATTGAAAAAATGTACAGAATTGGTGTATGGTCGAAAGAGACAAAATTTTCTAATTCTTCTAAGGGTAACATGTGAACGTTGATTTGGTGGACATCATCAAAGTTAAGTTTAGTTGTTTCAGTAGAAGCTATAAGGGCTCGTACGGGCAGAGTGAAATTTTCAAAATATTTATACAAAACTGGGGCTTCATTTAAGTTTTCGTCGGTTTCTAGCTGTAGTAGAACCGTTTTTCTAAGATTGACGGAAATGTTTTCACTAGGCTTTCGAATTGTTATCAGCGGTTTGTCGTATAAAAGATATTTGTCGATCAGTGATATATACTTGATAAAAGGTTTAGGTTTTTGAATGAAATGACGGACTCTTCGTGGGATTGTTTAGTCAATGAATTATTTGAAGTAATTGATGAGTTTAATGCTTGCTCTATAAAATCCAACTCATCATTTACAGCAGTAACATTAATGGAATGGACATAAGTAAAATAGTTTTTTATTAAAAAGGAACTCCGAATTTTAATAGGGATAATTCCAGGTTCATTGGACCAATAAGTTATTCTACAGCTGAGAACTAGTGCCGGGCTGAGGAGAAGAAGCAAGGCTAATGACATCTTGATCCTGCAATGAAGTGGTTTTAGAATGATTTTCATGTTTCCTGGGACTTTTGATTTGTTTTGGATGGACTTTCACATTTTTCTTTCCTATTTTTATTTTATTTTCTTCCTTATTATAATGAACCTTTTTGTATTTATTCTTAGCCTTATTCCTAACTTAAGTTTTAATAAATACATTGCCTTCGGGTATTTCTAATTTTTCGCGATTTTTATTAAGATTGGCGGTTCTAGTTTCTTTTTCTTTTTCAATAATATCCTTTACTGCCTTATGAATTAAAGTTTGTTCCTTATGATATTCATTGGTTTTATGCTCAAGAATGGCTACGGTATTAGTTTCGGAAGGTAACGTTATTCCAAAGGTAATTTCATTAGGAGTGAGTTTTAAGAGAGAATTTGGCGTGTTATTGTAAGCTATGAGTGCTAGTCGTATAAGATTATTGAGGGATATGTTAGTGTCTTCTGTTTTTACTATGTTCATGATGTCATGAACATGTTCAATGAGTGTCGAGTGTGCCCTGTTGATTAATCCGTTAGAATTGTGGTAATTTGGGGTCGTTAGGTGCAAATTAATCTTATGATATTTAAGGAAGTCTTTTAAAGTTTCGTTGGCGAATTCTCCTCCATTATCCGCCTGAATTCCCAAAGGAGTAGGGAACATGATATTATATTCTTTTAGTTAATTCACTATTTATACTATTATGCTTATAGTTCATAAGCAAATAATTTTTTTGAAAAGCAATCAATCAAAGTTAATAAAAGGCCGTTATTATAAAAAAGAATGTCTATCTGCAATTTCTCGAAAGTTTATTTGGAGTGGGGGTTATTCTAAATTCGGGTTTTGGAGGTTTCCTATCATACTTGACTTGCTTACATGTATCACAGTTATTAATAAATTTAGTGATATCTGTTAACATCCCAGGCCAGTAATACTTATTTTTCAAATTAAGGTAAACATCGTTGATCCCTCTATGGCAAGTGGATCCGCAATGCTGCTGGGTTATTAAATATTTTTGATCATCCTTTTCTTCTACGTCTAAATTTAGCTTTTTGTATCTTTTTACTTTTACTGTGGGGAATTTGTTCTCAATGATATTTTGAAACATTAAGAATATTTTATCTAAAATTTCGTTTTCCATTTGCCAATTGTTATCGCTACAAAATACGCCGTATGTTTTACCGGGCTCCAAGAATTCTAAACAATAGTTCTCTAAATCAGTATTGTAGGGCCACACAACATTCCAAATGAGTTTTCGTTTGGTCGAGTTGAATGATCGCACATCACCTGTGCGGCTAATGTTTCCTCTCTGTATTACTATTTGATTCTTTTCGACGTTGAGGCATTTTAGTGGGTCGTCCACTAAGACTATATTACCTGTCGAACTTATCCGGGAATGAACTGTAACTAGACTTTCGAGATCGTTGTTCTCATTTTTTTGTGGTGAATTTGTGGATTTATTACCAATATCAGGAATTAGTGACTCAACTGAAAAAGGTTGTTCTTCAATGTTTGTAGTGTCATTTAAAAATTGATCTAAGATTTCATTCGGATTAATTATGTCATTTTCAATAGCGTTTAGATTTTGAACCGGGTTTCTAGAGAGAGCGTCAGCTACGTAGTTGGTTTTGCCTTGAACATACTGTACATCGAAATCATAATCAGCGAGTTGACACTTCCACCTAAGCATCTTGGCACTAGGCTCTTTCATATTGTGAAGAAATTGAAGAGGCTTATGATCTGTTTTTATAATGAATTTCCTTCCATAAATGTAAGGTCTATAGTATTTATATGCCCAAACTATGGCTAATAGTTCTTTTTCGATAGTGCTTAATTTTTCTTCATGGGTATTAAGAGTTCTTGAGGCGTAGGAGATTGGTAAGTCTTAACCATCAAAATTTTGAGATAATACTGCTCCTATTGCAAAATTTGATGCATCAGTAGTTAGAGTGAATGTTTTATCGAAGTCTGGCAACTGTAAAATTGGGTTGTTCATGAGGAGTGATTTTAAAGTTTTAATTGCGTCTAAATATTCTTTATTACTAGGGTCGATAATGGCATTACCTTTTAACATAGAAGTAATGGGTTTGGCAATCTTTGCGTAATTTTTGATCATTTTCCGGTAGTGGCCGGTTAATCCTAGAAATTGTTTGATTTTTTTTTGATTCGTTGGGATGGGTAATTGTTCTACAGCTTTTAATTTTTCAGGGTTTGGCTGAATGCCTTTATCGGAAATTATATGGCCTAAATATGCTAATTCCCTTTTAAAGAACTCAGTCTTGTCTAGTTGAATTTTGAGGTTGTGCGCCTGTAGCGTTTCGAAAACTTTCTTTAAGTGTTTTTTATGTTCCTCTAAGTTATCCGAATAAACGATTATATCGTCCATGTAAACCAACACATTTTGAATACGTGAAAATATCAGGTTCATTGCCCTCTGAAACGTAGGTGGGGCATTTTTCAGACCGAAGGGCATCCTGAGGAACTCAAAATGGCCGTCCTCAGTGCTGAAGGCAGTCTTAGGGATTGAATCCGGGTCCATCTCAATTTGATGGAAGCCTGAGGCTAGATCAATGGCACTGAAGTATGTAGCTCTACCTATTTTTCCTAGAAGATCCTCAATTACAGGCAATGGGAATCTATCATCTATTGTTTTTTCATTTAATTTTCTGTAATCGATCACCATACGAATTTTCCTTTTGCCGGAGGCATCTGCCTTTTTTGGTACTACCCAAACAGGTGAATTGTAAGGGGAATTGGATTCGCAAATAATTTTGTTCTTTAAAAGTTTGTCAATTTCTATTTTTATGTCTTCCCGAAAAATTTGAGGATATCTATAGTTCATCTTTAGTCTGTATCTTGTGTTTTAGTAAATTAGTGGCGGATGTTAAAATATCGCTTTCCCGTTTAATTATTTTTGGGAACTCCGAAAGAAGTTCGGTTATAGTTCTCTTTTCTTCTTGATTCATATGCTCCATTCGAATTAAATTAGGAATTTCTTCCTTTATTTCTTCTAGTTTGTCTTTGTCTGTCTCTTCTTTGCTACTAAAATATTCGATTTCGTCTATTTCCATGGGCTCGGGACAAATGGTCATAAGCTCTTGGGCGACGATCAAACATTTTACCTTATCTTTATCAAGATTATAGATTCCTTCTTTAACAATATATTTATTATGTTCTATTCCAGTAATCAATCCTTCTTTTAAATTATCCTTATTTAATTGGCAATTCCACAATATTAAGACCTTTTTCTAACTGGATTTTCTTTTCTTCTCCAATGAAAGTAAAATTTAATTTGAAATGTTTTTCGTCAGCTATCATTGTTTGATTTTCGAAATTTATTTTTACATTTAACTCTCGCATTGTTTCATTTCCTAACAAAGCGTCGTATTTTTCTGAAAATGGAAAGATGTACATTTTTACTTTTTTCTTAATTCCGAAATGTGAATTTAAATCGGTTATGATGTACTCATGGCCTTCCTTTTCACCAGCTGGAGTACTGACGATAAAATGTTCTGCATAACGAGGGAATTTTGGAGAGACTAATTTAGGATGAACATAATTTTGAGCTGCTCCTGTGTCTATTAGCCATTTCAAACCGTAATTGTCTTGACAGAAGGGCAATGATCCACCAACTAGATTAAATTCTAATTTTGATTTCTCGCTGGGCTTACGCAACTTTTGCTGCCATAATTTAAAAAAGAATCATTAAGTGCGTTAATGGGAGGGTTTTCATTTGCGTATAAATTTTGTCGTTCACGAGGGATATAATTTTGCGAAATGTTTTGTTCTTGGGGCGTACTATAAAAGTTAATGAATTCTGGGTTTGCCTGAGTTTGAGGATCATTTGTCTCTTGATAAGGAGGACGAATATGATGAAATTCTTGGTTTCTAAAATTTGGTCTATCACTCACTGTTCTCATAGAAACTGTATTTTGTCCGATGGGGGCAAAATTTCCACGCTGTGGGAATTGATTTTGATAATTTTGTTCTCTTCCATGGTTCTGAAATTGTTTTGGGGGTTGATATTGAAAAGCTTGGTGATTATTAAATGGTCTGTGCGAATGTTGAAAAGCTTGATGGTTTTGAAATTGTCTTTGTTGTTGGGGCTGATTAAATTGTGCATTTATTTGTCTACCAATATTCATTCTTGAGCCATTGTCATACCTTTTATTCTTAAAATTGTCGTTATTTTGAAATTTTCGATTCAATTGTTCAATGATGAAAGTACACTTAGTATTTAAGATAGTTCTAAATTCAATTAAAGATTCAGGATTAAAAGTCATAATGTGATTAGTTAATTGCCACGGGAGAGTAGCATACATAATATGGTGGATTATTTCTTTTTCGGTTGTCTCAATGATAGAATTTAAAACTTCTCCGGCTACGCCGTCGATTCCTAATTTCGCGTAAATTAAATGTCTTATGCTTTCTAATCTATTAAGATACTCTGTAGGGGATTCTTTTGGGAATGGCTTACTTTGATATATTTCTGCTTTTAATGATTCAAATGTTCTGGAGTCCGCAAAATTTGATCTTAATAGTTCAAGAAGCTGAGCTAGAGTGTTTACTTCGCGCGTTAGAATTAACGATTGTGCAGAGCCAGTTTATTTCGCCTTAATTTTATTTAAAAGAAGTATATGATTTTGTGCTCGCTGGGCAACATTGTCAGCGCAAACAACATTCAATATATTAGTAACTGAAGATTTAAAAAATAGAAGTTCTCTAGGGTTTCCATCGTGTGACGGTAGATGGTCGTAATCTTCTCTTTTGATTTCTCTATTTATTTCGGCCATAGCGCTTAAATCTTAGGTTTTATTTTGTTTATAAAGAAAATTTAAAGGATTATTAATTTTATTTTAACGCTTACTAGTTTTTAAAGGAGAAGAGTGAAAGTGATCAAACTAGGAGTCTTATTTCTAGGAGCAATTCTAAGAACAATGGAGAGAAAAAAAAGGCAAACTTACAACTATGAGTGAGTCGATGCACCGTAGATGTAGATGATGCCAGAAGAAAGGCGGTGACTGGGGAATTGACCACCTCACCGTCTTTAACCCGCGATGCGTTGAATGAACTTAGCGAGAGGGAAACTGGGGAATTGACCACAGATTTTTCTCGGGCGTTAGAAAAAAAGTTCAATAGTTCGT
Organism: Corythucha ciliata; assembly: GCA_038030265.1. Taxonomy (NCBI): domain Eukaryota; kingdom Metazoa; phylum Arthropoda; class Insecta; order Hemiptera; family Tingidae; genus Corythucha; species Corythucha ciliata. Next base: position 25,003,365 of record CM075937.1, on the reverse strand, counting down.
TGGTTTTGTGTAAATTGACGATTGAAAAAATTGTCTTATTTTTACTTTATTTTTTTGTTCTCGACGAGTCCAATTTTGATGTTCTTGACTGACTGATGAAAGTGGGACAATCGGTCACACTTCACTTCAAATTAGGTTTCCGAAAATGGTGAGACAAATGGTCGTACCTCATAAAACGCGAGAAAATTGGTGGGACAACTGGTCACACTCGTTAAAGCATGCGTTTTTTGATTTTTTCGGAAAACGGTGGGATAAATGATCACGCCGTATCACTAATTTGCACTTAGTCAGTCCCTGTTCGGGCGCCAGTTAAATGCGACAAGTCGAGAACTAGGTTTTTAAAAAAAACTTTATTTTAATTTACACAAAATTAACAAATTAACACGCCGCGCTTCTACAATCGACTAACTAACTAAGTATCTTTACAGGGAAATTTATATTAATAGGAAGGCGCCAACTAAGCGATTCCCAGCAATATTTTATTACAATAAAATAGGGGAAAATAGCCTTATAACTCCAGAAGTAGTAATGTTGAGACCATGCTTTGTTTCGTTAATGTTTGACCCTCCCTCGTACTGTTTGCTGCCGGGTTTGTTTAAGCTGAACTTAATGGGAATCAAAGGCTATTTCAAAATGGAATCATCATACCGAATATAATGCTTCTGGAATCAACTGGTAATTTTTAGTGATTTTTTGACGACTTCAAGCCCTATTTTCCCCCCTCCACCTTGACCGATTTGGCCCAAATGCAATACCGACCGGTGTCTTATGACTACTGATTTTTGTGCCAAAGCGCGTTCCGCTAAATTTACTTCTACGAGAGTTATTGGAAAGTCTGTCCTTTCCAATGGTGCCACTTAATTTGACGTGAGAGCTCTGGTTGCCAAGCTACGAAAGATTTTATCCGTAAAAACGAGGCCCATTGCAAAAGTGCTTATTTCCTTAATATCTCGGAAACTATTAGGACTCGGACTATGGTTAATACGGATAATTTTGACGCATTTTGGACGTACATTCACAGGGCAAAATATTGACATCCATTTTTTGAACACCCTGTATATGAATTCCGGAGACCACTGAATTCGTGTTCTAGAGGTTCTGAAACGTGAAAAAAACATGACATGACCCATGTTTGCCACTATCACGACGAGACCAATAGAGCATTTTCAGAATGAAATGCACTAAAATTGTGAAATTCCGAAACTTAAGGAGATTTTCAAACGTGTTTAGTACTAACTGAATCTGTCAGTTACTCCTACACTGCAATCTTAAATGTTGGCCTAAGATCTCAGCTTTCCGGCGGTTTATTCAGTTTTTAATTTAAAAAATCGTATAGTTGAGAAAACAGCGTTTGATTAAAAAAAAACTTATTTTTTTTCACTATGGTGCCTACTCAATTAAATGACTGTCGTATGATGGATGGAGTTTGTGTTTGTGGTTTCAACTATTTCACTTGAGCATAATATTTTCAATGTGGCCTCCATGTTGGTTCAGGCATACACGGCATCTGCGGCGAACCGAATCTACTGTACGTTCCAAAACCCCTGGATTCTGCCGGATTTCTTCGCTACATGCGTGAATTCTTTCGAGTAGATCCTCCCGGCTTTCCACCCTAACTTGATATACTCGAGTTTTCAAGTCGCCCCACAAATGGAAGTCGAGAGGAGTAAGATCCGGGCTTCTAGGAGGCCATTGAATTGGTCCTCTAAATGCAATCCACCTGTGTAAAATGTAATCATCGAAGCGTAATAAAACTATCCCTCTGAGCGCTTTGATCTACCTGTTGTTAAACTGTTTATTCATCCAATTTGAGATGGTTCGCCCATTGTGGGCTGGGCAGCCGTCCATTTGTCACCACATATTGCTCCGTTGTAGCAACGGTAGGTCGTCGAGGACGTCCAAAATATCATTATTCAAGAACTGTATTATGAATGAAAAATATTTCTTGAAATGCTATGATTTTTCAAATTAAATAGGTAAGTCACTGCGTAAGCACCGACCTCAACAAACCATTCACCATTTAGCCTAGGCGGCAGTTCGAATGGGCCTATGAGTTTCCCCCGCACCATCCCCATCCAAACGTTAACACAAAATTCGTGTTGGTAGTGGGATGTATTGGTCGCTTTAGGGTTTTCCAAAGCCCATTCATGTGAGTTCCGTTGATTTATGATGCCCGATCTGGTGAATGTGGCTTCGTCGGTCCATAGAACTTGGTCTCCACGGTAAGGGAATGAATTCAGGTACCACCTGCAAAATCGTTCTTTCCTCTCGAAGTCCGTTGCCAACAAATTCTGAACCTTTCAATTGATAGAAATGTGGACAACGGGCAGCTTCCTTTCAGTACGTTGTCTAGTTTAGCGGCAAGGAAACATGTGAGGTCCATTACTTTTCTAAGATACTTGTGGTAGGATCGGCTGTAATTGCAGCCATCACATCAGCTTCGTTGGCTCTTCTGTCTTGGCGTAGTCGCTCAGGTGGAGAATAACTCACCGACCCAGTTTCACAAACCCGCCGGTACAGCTAAGTAGTTGAAAACAAACATAAATTAAAGAACGTGCTCTCTACCATCAGCAGAGCATCCTACCCTTTCGAATACATTTTTGTCAGGGACTCGCCGCTGCGGAAATCTATTCTGGTACTCTCGAACTGCGGCTCGACCATTTTGGTACGCGAAACCGTAAACTAGCAACATGTCAGCGTACTCTTGATTCGAGAAAAATGCCATAATAGTGTGAAACAGAATGAAAACAATTGAAAAATTATTGTTCACTACACGATCACGAATTGTCTCAAAAATAGGTATGACCATGCTTCTTCTTTAGATTAGTATCGAAAAAAAAGACTGTATCGAAAAAAATCGAGTATCAAAAAATTGACTGTATCGAAAAAAATCGAGTATCGAAAAAAATGACTGAACGAAGTGGACTCAGCCCTCAACGAAAACCATCGCATTTTCTCGAGCGTGAAGCATCAAGAACCACATCAGTACCTATCCTTGGCACTGAGGAAGATTTTCTGCTTTCAGAGGATTTACGTATTCAATATTGGTAGTATTATCGCTTAAACTACGAGGGTTAGTAGGTGATGCATGAATAAAGTTGCAGCCGTAGGTGCTCAAACCCCCAAGCGCCACCCATTCGCAAAGACGCGACAGTCATTTATTAATGGAATAGGTAACTAAGTTGAAAAAAAAAAGAAAAAATCCCGTTTTTTTAAATAAAACGCTGTTTTCTCAGCTATAAGATTTTTAAAATTAAAAACTGAATAGACCGCCCGAAAGCTGAGATCTTAGGCCAACTTTTAAGATTGCAGTGTAGGAGTAACTGACAGATTCAGTTAGTATTGAACACGTTTGAAAATCTTCCTAAGTTTCGGAATTTCACAATTTTTACTATTCAAGCTCATTTTTCACCCCCTGAAACCTCCCTTTGAAAACATCTTCCGTGCTAGGGAGATAGAAAATTTAACGCTCTTTCCAGAAGTCGTTTTAGTTACAGTCGTTTTAGTAACGCAAGGTCCATCACACGAAAAAAATCTTAAAAGTGAAAAAAGTCGGATTTCGTGCGGGGTGAAATTTTTTTTTGCAGAGGACAACTTTGGTCGCAAATGAGCTGAAGAATCACCCCCCGGCCGGTGGTGAGACCTTAACGTTAACACCCTGTATTGACTGGTCTATTGTCCATTAGTCCGTCAGAATTAAAACAAGGGAAGGGTTGCCGAACTTCTAAACAGACGTGGGACGATATATCAGTCGAAAGGTCCTGCAAGAAAAGCAACGTTACTGAAGAAATTAACTCCAAAGAAATGATGAAATTACCCGAATCAGATAGAAAGAAATGGATAAATTCTGCTGAAGAAGAAATGGAATCATTAAAAAACAGTGACACCTGGGATTTAGTTGAGTGCCCACCCGGAAGAAAGCCGATTGGTTGTAAATGGATATTCAAGGTGAAGTTTACGAGAGACGGGATAGTCGAGCGATACAAAGAGACTGGTAGCCAACAAATATTCTCAAAAATACGGAAAAGATTATGACGAATTATTCGCACCAGTCACAAGACAAGCGATAATTCGAACTATTAACAGTTGCATCAATAAAAGGAATGTCTATACACCATTTTGACATCAAAACCGCGTTCTTGAACGGAAAAATCCATGAAGGCATCTTTATGAAACAACCAGATGGATTTATTGTCGAGGGAAAATAACATCTCGTTTGTAAACTTCAGAAAAGTCTGTACTGCTTGAAACAAGCAGCTCGAGCATGGAATGAAACATTCAACAAAGCACTAAAGGGGCGTTGAACAACTTTTGTCGGTCAACAAAAATTGAAAGAAAAATGTTGTGTGAACCTTTGATTCAACAGACTTGATCAAGTTTTTCCTCGACTTGATCAACTTTTTAGTTGAACAACAAAAGTTTGACCCAGTCAAACTTTTTCGTTCGAGTCGCCCGTCGTTCGTTCAAGTTCATTCTTATCAGCTTATCAAAACGTGTTCACTTCTTCAGTTTCCGTGTAAAATCTCGTTCGGAAAAATGAACAAGTGGACCGAAAAAGTGATGTTCCAGTTTCTGGAACTGTACCAGACCAACGAGTGCCTGTGGAATCACCGGTTGGACATTTACAGAAATCGAGATGCCCGGGAGAACGCCTTGGAGGTCATAGTGCGCGAGATGAATATCGGGTTGACTGTTGCGGACGTGAAAAATAAAATAAAAACCATCCGTACCATGTACAAGAAAGAACACTCTCTCGTATGTAAATCGAAAAAAAGTGGAATGGGACCAGAGGAACTCTACGTACCAAAACTCTTCTGGTACGAAATGGCCAATACCTTTTTAGAGGGAGTCACTGTCACGAGAAAAACCTTTTCAAATTTAGTAAGTATAATTTAAATTCAAATTGTTTAATTTTCATTTGATTGTAATAACTATTTATCGTAAATCATATCATACTGCCAAGGCACAGCTCCTTGCTCACTGAAATAATCGGCATAGTCATTGCGCACGTTGGACGCTGTTCTCGAGTAATTTCTACTTCCTAAATTTACCTCTAAATCAATTAACCCCGTGACCTTTTCCGTTTGTTCCCTCCAAGAGCCTGGTACTACGCATTTGGTATCAAAGTTTTCTGTGTCAAAAGAGCCTGGAGGCGAATAATGTTCACTTGAACTCATTTTTAACCAGTTATGCAAAGCTAAAGCTGCTTTAACGATAACGTCCACTTTATCCACACTGACAGCTATGGGACGTTCAAAAACTCCAAACCTAGAAACTAAAATACCAAATGCATTTTCTACAATGCGTCGTGCTCTTGACAAACGATAGTTAAATATTTTTTGTTTTGTGGATAAATTAGTGCACCTCCCGTGGGGTTTCAACAAATACGGTTTCAAAGGGAACGCGTCGTCAGCTACAAAAACTCCCCCTTTCGGTAAATTCAAGTGATTCTGGGCATCTTGTAGCGCGTTATTTAGAGACGATTTCGCGAATACCGAACCATCATTTGCTCGTCCATTTGAGCCCGTATCAAAATAGCGGAAACAGTAGTTGGCATCTACACATGCGAGCAAAATCACGCTGTAAGTGCCCTTGTAATTGAAGTACTCCGATCCGCTGTGAGGAGCATTCCGAATCACTATATGTTTCCCGTCGATGGCACCGCAACAGTTCGGGAAATTCCAGCGGCAGAAGAATTCATTTTGAATGGCCTTCCACTCATCTTCCGTGCTAGGCACCTGTTACAACAAACAAGCAAACAAACAAACAATCATGCGACTAGCCTTCATGTATTTAAATTGCCATTTATGTCTGTCTTTAATGATTTATTTTTCTATTATTTCCAGTTGACCGAAGAATCACAAATTGATGATTTCGACAACCAAGACGACACGCTGGGAACACCAGCTTCGATTGAAAATTATGACGATTCCATGCATTCAAGCATTCGGAGGTGTACGGAACTGAACCTACTCCACAGACGTCAGCTCAGGCAGACAATTTCAAACCACCTCAACGCCGAAAGAGAAAAGGAAGTGCCGACAGTCTCTCGTCGATTACGTCGGCAATAGAAAAATTAGATAAAGTTGTCTCGAACAATGAAATCGAGACAGAAGACGAGTTTGATATTTTTGGCAAACACGTCGCGGTCCAACTAAAGAAGATGCCACTATACGAGGCCATAACATGCCAGGAAAAAATTCAATCAATTATTTCGCAAACCAGATTGGAACTGCTGCGAAAACCTGTGGAGTTCGTTTTTGAAAATCCCGGCTCTTCTAATGAATGATTTTTTTTGTACATAAGTATTAAAACGATTAAGAACTTTCGAAATGCCTCCTTTTACATCTTGTAAAAAAACCTCATGAATAAGGTACTTACTTGAATGAAATCCTGTAAAGCGTCATAAATCGCAGTACACACTTCTTTCAAAAAATTTGAAATTGTATTTTTCGGCACTCGATAGAAGAAAGACAGCGTCGCAAATGAATCTCCTGAAGCCAAGTACCGCAGTGTTATCTGCAATTTTAACGTAGGGGAAATTGCTCGCCGCATCGTCGTGTCGATCTTTTTTATGCGGCCCTCGACTTTTGAAAGCAATTCCAAAAATTTCTCTTCGGACATCCTCAAATGATTGCGGAATCCTTCTTTGTCTTCAAGAGCAAGTTCCTTCAACAAAGTTTCAGATGCCCCCATTCGGTCTCTTCTTAAAATCCATTGACGGACCCAACATCGGCGATGCCTTTTCTTTTTCGCACACAATATTTTGCGAATTTCTTCACTTAATTTCTCGCACAAAACACCCACCACTGCACGCACTACAAGCTTCCTTGACGCCATTCCAGATACTGAATTGTTGATCAAGCTCTGTTGAACCATAGAACGACAAATGTTTCAAGTCGCTTTCAATTTTTGTTGACCGACAAAAGTTGTTCAACAAAAGTTGAACCGTGAGAACGCCCCTTAATCGACGCTGAATTTAAAAGAAGTTCAGCAGATCAATGCCTTTACAGCAAAACAGACAAAACCGGACGGACTATATATTTGTTGAACTTCTCCATTCGTAGGACATGGACGGCCACGCCGAAAAACTCATCGGTACAGAGTGATCTCACAGAGAACGCCGTGTTTTTGGAAGTAGGCGCCGGCGTGGAGGTGGAGGTCTCTGAACCAAATTTGATTGGTGAGGCATCGGTAACGGTAACGTCTGGGCTTTTTGAATTTTTAAATGGGCATTCCAGTGGGAAAGCCATACTTACTGCCTACTCTGCATCCGGAGCCTTAACCTCTAAACAAAGGAACCTCCTTACGAAAATAGTAATCGAGCGGGAGGGAGAGGCAGTTGTTGTATGATTCGTACGGTAGTTCCAACGGTCTCGATTTTACAATTTCAAGGGAGCGATTTTCTGTTCTTACGAAGGAAACATGTGACATTTTCGACTGTGAACGCCGGGGGACGTGGTAGACCCCTTATACACCTGTACCCAACTCAAGAAGAGGCGTAAATGCTAGCGGAAAGCTACATGACCACTATCTCTACCAACGTTGATGATTGTACAAAGAAGGACTAATTGCGAAAAAAACAAACCCCCCTGTCCGAACTCTGAAGATGACACCGATATTGACGAACAAGCCGTCAGTGATTTGAGCTGGCTGTCGGGAGGAAATATCGAACCGTGGAGCAGAGAGAATCGCGCTTGGGCGACGACTTTTTTTCTGAGACGTCAAACGATGCTACACGAAGATTTGAATGTGGTAACATACCTAAAACAATACTGGTGTTTGGAGGAAGATAAGGGTCAGGACTTGTTGATAAAAGACTTCGAAAGATTGGAGCCTGAAAAACACGATTTATTATTCGTTAGGTGGCCAGTTGTAAGAGAGCGTTTGCTCAACACCTTCCGCACGACACGTTCACCATCTTTATCGTCAGAAGATTCACGTCAATTGAACGAGTTTGAGTCGTTGTCAACACTCAACAGTCGGTCAGGACGCGGTATTGTTGCAGCTAATTCCGACGTTATTTAAGCCCGCTCCATATTCAATTAAAACATCTAATACGTTATACGTTCCAGATCTTCGAACAAACCTCTTATCAGTCAGTAAAATTACTGAACATGGTTTCCATGTGCACTTCGCTAAAGACTGCTGAAATTCGCGACGAGAAGAAAAATGTAATTTTCACAGCTCAAAAAACAGATGGGCTTTACTATGTTTCACCGTTGAAACGAAACGAAGAAAATAAAGCTGTTTTTGAATATCCAGATTTATTATTGTGGCACCAGAGAATGGGTCATCTAAATTTTAGAGACCTTTCAAAAAGTAATTAAGGTGAAAGCACTTGTTGGAGCCGGGAAATTAGTCGGAATGACTTTTGATAAGAACACTATCGACTATGACGTGTGCATCAAAGGAAAAATGTCTCGATCCCCATTTCCGAAGAAACCGGAAAGAAAATCCAAGCTGTTGGAACTAGTCCATAGTGATATATGTGGGCCTGTGCAAACAGAATCAAACGGTAAATCAAAATATTTCATCACATTTATTGATGATTATTCCCGTTGGAGTGAAGTCAAGTGCTTGAGAAAGAAAAGTGACGCTCTAGACGCATTCAAGGAGAGTTGAAAACCAAAAAGGAAGAAAGATCACTAGTTAAAATTTAAAGTTAATAAAAGTTCACCAGCAAAGAATTCGATAAATACCTGGCCGAAAATGGCATTCAGCGCAGGATAACTGTGAGCCATTGTCCGAAACAAAATGGGGTTGCTGAAAGGAAGAATCGAATTCTCCAAGAGATGGCAAGATGCATGCTAATTGAATCGAATTTGGGGACCGGATTTTGGGGAGAAGCAATCAACACAGCAAACTACATTCGCAATCGTTGTCCGTCGCAGGCCCTTTTCGGAAAAATTCCGTACACTTTATGGAATGGACGGAAACCAAACATTTCTTATTTCAAAATCTTTGGCAGCAAGGCTTTTATTTTAGAAAGAAGTGAAAGAGTTGGAAAATTTGAGGCTAGAGCCAAAGAAGCGATTTTTGTGGGATACTCAGAAGTAGCGAAAGGATACCGGGTTTGGATGAAAGATGTAAAAATCCCACCCGGAGTGGTCAGGGGAATCAGCCGGGGCAATTTTTTGGAACATGAGCAATTTTCGACTCGCTGTATTTCGGTTTCTAATTTACTTGCACAGTTGCATTTGCACGCCACTTTTTGGAAAATTTGTCCACTTAAAACGTGCAAGCTGCCATAATTTGGAGGATGTACTCCAAAAACATGAAAAGGTCTGAAAATGTTGAGGTTTTCCGAGCACCCCGAACGAGGATCTTTTGAATCTGCTAACTTGGTTTTATCACAAATCTCTGGACAGCATCGCAAGCATTCAGCGATGTCCAATTTTTTGACCCCCCATGCCTTGAATGACTGGCCTAATGTTCATCTGGGTACCAGTTTTTGTACAGTCCACAATTTTAAATTGGCGGATAATTTGTACGATATTTTTTCGAACAAAACTCTGCTTTAAGAAGTTAATTGATATTTTACATCTTCTTGTTAATTATTTCTTGGTTTTTTGGCAAATTAAATACTTTTTGATTATTAGACGTCACAGGTCCTCGCGCACGTCCCCAGGGTACATGATGCTTTAAATGTCGTGAGAAGAAGAAACTGCCACGGAGCGGGAATCGAACCCGGACACCGTATCTCCGGTACGGCTCTCTGACCACCGAGACAAATTAATTTTAAAAAATTAAAGAAAAGAGGGCTAATAACCTAAGCAGTTCACAGATGGAATGTATCAAAGATTATAAAATGAGAGCTCACCCCCAATCATCAGTCGCTAAATGCGACGCTCGTAAGGGTGGAGGAAAAAGGACCGAGCAGAAAGACAATGGCGACGAGTCGTGGGGAAAAGAGATCACCCGGAGTAGAATAGTCGTTCATGCAATGCCGCAGTGGCCCAGAGGTTTGTGCACCGGACCGGATATTCGGCGTTGCGGGTACGATTTCCGCTCCATGGTCGTTTCTTTTTCACACGGCAACAAACATAGCTATTCTACTTATTTACTAAAGAACAAAGAAAAGGGATCATATCCTGCAACCCCCCACAGGTGGCAACTGTTAGAGATTGCTGGGGATTGTCATTGAGTTGAGCCTCCGGAGCTACAATAAGTCTAGTGAATTCAAGTCCCATTGAAATTATCTCAGGGAACAGTATTTTCAAACTTTTTTCTGAACAAGCCTGTGCCTTGGCTTATTCCCAACCGACAAGAAGAGAGAAATATTTATTAGAATTTGTAAGTATAAGACACCAATACTGACGACTGGCCCTGGGACCATTCACGCAAGAAAGAGGAAACTGTAACGCCCTAAAAAGGGCGTTATGTTAAGCTATAGAGAAAAGGAGCTCGGTCCGGGAAATTGTTCACCGCTCGGTGAATGAACCCGGCAAGCTCAGGGACGAGCGGGAGAAAATGACCCGATAGCGTCAACAAATCCTTGAGGAAACTGCTTGTTATCCACAACACTTAGGGTTTTACAAACATGTCCTCGGGGGTTTAGTATAAAAACCCAGGGGGGACGGAGTCGAGTGAACTGCTAGAGTCGGGGGACAGCTTAGAGTCAGGGACGCACATCCGTGCAGGGGAGGCCGAAGCCTCGCGACCAGCCCTCGCGCCAGCTCGTGCACACGCTACCGCAGGCCGTCGGGCCTGGGGAAAGGTGAGTCAGACTGTAAATAATAAATGTACATCACGGGGTAAAGGTACCTCTTTGTTACTCTTTGTCGACTCCCTGAACCCAGACCCATACGGCGGTACATTGGTGGCAGCGGCGGTCCGTTGGTCCAGGTTTCGTTCCCCCCCCCCCCAACGGTTAGGGTACATTGGTTTCGTTCCCCCCGGGAGGTCTGTTAGGTTTTTCATTGGTTGTTGGTTGGACCGAGCGGTCTTTACGTTGTTTTTTGGGTTGCTTTGTCGTTTTTTGTGGTTGCGATTTTTGTGTGTATCTAGACTAGGGTGAGTTCTGTTTACTTTGTTGTTTTTTTTCCTTGTTCGTTTTTGTTTTTGTTTTTTTTTTTTTTTTTTTTGTAGGCATCCGCGTCACTCGACGTAATTCATTCATTCATTGAAACCCGACCCGTGTTGGAGTGGATTAATAAAATTTTCTCGTAGGAATTGTGCAGTTGACTGGTGGAAGTGTTTGAGTTGCGTAAAAATTAAATGGTTTGATTCGTGATTAGGGATTTAAGATTAAAAAGGTTGTAGGGTGTGACGCGTTGAATTTTGAGGAATGTGTGTGTTTTTTTTTTTTTTTTTGCTGGCGGTCATCAGGTTGCTGACGAATTGTTTTTTTTCTCTCTTTCTTCAATTTTCTTTTCAAGGCTAAATCGTATTGTCATTTGTTGCGTTATTGGCGAACTAATTTCCGGTGGATTACTTAAGGTGCATCAGCTTGGGTGTTTTGTTGTTTTTGATTTGTCGTAAATGAGACGTTCGAAACGGTTGCGTTTAGCGTAGTCATGAGTTTGTAATGCGGGTCAACGGCATTTTCCTTTTGTTTTGTTTTCCGTTGGTGTTGAAATTTGATCTCACTTCTCTTTCTCCGACATTCTTTTTAAAGTACTGTTTTTGTTTTCTCCACTTTTTATTCGGCAAACGGTTCAAGTTTAAATTTTATTTCCTTCTCGTTGGTGGACCTCCGTTTTACCGTGTGGGGTTTGTTGGGGACTATCGATCGAATTTCGCTGGCTTTTAGTTTTAAGGAAACAAGTGACCGTGTGCCATAGGGGCAACGGCAGGACTAACCGGGCGGACGGATTCCGCGAACTTGATGAGAACGAGGGTGTTATAATGAGTTATTGGATTTAACGGCGGACGGATTCCGCGGAACTAGGTGGAAACGAGGAGGTTCTCACGAGTAATTTTTAGTTTTAAGTTGGGCCAGGGGGGTTTCTGTCGTGGTTTTTGGCTGGCACTACAGGGTTCGACTGGGTTTGAAGCCGGCGCGGAGTCTTGGCAGTTTTTCTTATTTCGCAGTTGCTTTGATTACTAGTTTTTCGTTTTGCTTTTCTCTTATTGTTTTTGATGATGTCAGGTGAGAATTGCCGGAGGGGGGGAGGAGCTTGAAATGTTCGGTTGTTCGTTGTGTTGTTGTTGTTCTGCAAGTTCTAATTCTTTTTGGGAGGAGAGATCTTTTGTTTCTTCTGTTCCAGGAGGCGTTTGGTTGGTATTTGGGTGGGGTCACTGGTCTGGGTCCTTCACACATCAGGGGAGCGGCGTTGGTCTGTTATCACGCATGGTGCGGCTCTTCTTGTTTGGCACGACGGTTTGGAGGAACGGCGGGCGTCGAAGGAGGTCCAGGGCGATTCTGGGCATTTGGGAAATGGTCTCCGTGTGATGGGGGGGCAGTGGTCCGTCGGCCCACGCACAGGAACGAATGATGCGACGCATGTGCTCGGGAGGTCTTCAAGCCCTTCGGCGCAATGGATCGATTGGCGGCCCAGCTGGTTTTCTTCTTTTTTTTTCTCGATGATTTATTCGTCTTTACTTATCTATTTGGCTGTTGGCAATATTTCGTTGTTTTTGGTTTGTACAGGCTCTCCTCCTCATGGTTTCGGTGGTTTGCGGTGTGTGGAACGTGGCTAATAGAAATCGTGGTAAATAGAAATCGAAATTCCGAGGTGTTGTGGGACATAGCAGGATTCTCAGGGGTGAGGCGGCGTCGAGGGCCGTTTTCTTCAAGGAGGGAATCGGCCTCCTTGCTCGTCTTGGCGAGTATGACACCCCTCCCCTTTCAATGGTTGGTGAAGAAGAACTTTTTTTTGAGGCCGTCCCCTTGTGTAGGCCGTCGAGCAGCTGGACCTTGCCCTTTGTGCGTGCCTGAATGTGAACCCCACCAGAGAACGCCGGGAGTGGCGGGTGAGGGTTCCGGCCGGAGGAGAGGTGCCAAGCCGGGCACACAAGGTGGAGCAGGCTGTTTGTGCGCTGGCGGGACGCAGCGCCGTGGAGGTGGGGGTGATGTAACGCCCTAAATGTAACGCCCTAAAAAGGGCGTTATGTTAAGCTATAGAGAAAAGGAGCTCGGTCCGGGAAATTGTTCACCGCTCGGTGAATGAACCCGGCAAGCTCAGGGACGAGCGGGAGAAAATGACCCGATAGCGTCAACAAATCCTTGAGGAAACTGCTTGTTATCCACAACACTTATGCCCGTATTTATGAACGTTCCTTGACATTAAGGAACCCTTGAAATTCATTAAAACAGATGGTTTTATTGTGATCAAAACTGTTCTCAACGGTTCCTTGACTCAAGGAAGCTTCAAGGAACGTTCATAAATACGGACCTTAGGGTTTTACAAACATGTCCTCGGGGGTTTAGTATAAAAACCCAGGGGGGACGGAGTCGAGTGAACTGCTAGAGTCGGGGGACAGCTTAGAGTCAGGGACGCACATCCGTGCAGGGGAGGCCGAAGCCTCGCGACCAGCCCTCGCGCCAGCTCGTGTACACGCTACCGCAGGCCGTCGGGCCTGGGGAAAGGTGAGTCAGACTGTAAATAATAAATGTACATCACGGGGTAAAGGTACCTCTTTGTTACTCTTTGTCGACTCCCTGAACCCAGACCCATACGGCGGTACATAACGATAGTAAGCTGGCCTCGGAAGCCTCTTCCCCGAGACCTCGAGAACCGAGCTTCCATTTCATAGGCGGTATGTTTTCGTCCTTGATTAACACGAGTTGACCGATTTGAACGTTTTTTGATGGTCGCATCCATTTCGTGCGCTGTTGAAGTTCATTCACATACTCTAGGGACCATCTTTTCCAGAAGTTTTGCTTCAACTGTTGAACAATTGCAACCTAGACAGTCGATTCGTTTTTAATGAAGTCAAATCATGATCGGGTAGAGAGGTTAAAGGTTCTCCGATCAGGAAATGGGACGGGGTTAGTGGTAGCAGGTCCAACGGGGATCGGATGACAAGGGAGTGAGTGGTCGAGAATTCACGCATACTTCTATTTGGGTAAGCATCGTGTACATTTCTGTGATTGTGAGATTTGAGCAACCTACCGTCCGCTTCAAGTGATACTTGATTGATTTGATACCTGACTCCCACAGACCTCCAAAATGCGGTGAACTTGGAGGAATGAAATTCCAATCGATTTTCTCTCGAGCTAAGGCTTCGGAAACTCGCGACTGATGATTTTCTGTTTGAAAGAGTTGACCAAGTTTTTTGAGCTCGGAGTTAGCTCCAACAAAATTTGAACCATTGTCGGAGTGAGCTGAGCGTGGTTTTTCCTCGACGAGAACAAAACAGTCGAAAGGCCTTCTTAAAGTTCTCGAAACTTTAACGAAAAACGGTCCACAATAGACAATTCCAGTGTGATAAAATGGCCGTGCTGCTTCAGTCCTGAAACTGGGCAATGATCCCATTAGTTGACTGGCAATTGTTGGTTTTGCTCGGAAACACCGAAGACATCGGCCGACTACTTCTTTCGCTAATTTCCTGCCGTTTATTGGCCAGAACCGCTGTCGAAGTGACGAAAGATGCAGCTGCGGACCTGCACGACATAACCTGTTGTGTTCGTGAAGAAAACTTAGTAGAGACAAGTTATGAGTTGAACTTAGCAATATTGGGTGAATTTGATCTGGGTCTAGGGTAGAATTTTGAAGTCTTCCGCCAACTCTCATGAGACCAGCAGAATCAAGAAAGGAGTTCAATGGCAAGAGTTTACTATTCTTGTCAATTGCCCGACCTTGCCGTAATGATTCGTACTCATTTTTGAAATCTTCTTCTTGGGACATTCGAATGAGCCGTTCCTCTCGTTCATTGATCGATAAAGAACCATTGTTGTGACTAGAACAGGAGTTGTTTATGAACCTTGAAAACGAACGCGAATACATTGAGTAATTTTTGAAACGACGAATATTTTTTGAATCCCGGAACGAATCTCGTCAAATAAGAGCAAATGAAATTGTCTTTTTCGTCTCAGGAAGGATTTCTTTTGTGGGGACGAAGTTTCTAGGTATTGTTGTTTGGTCACGAAGCCACGCCGGGCCGTGAAACCAGAAATTATTAGAAACCAGTTGTTTGGCGTCTAGTCCACGGGACACGAGATCTGCAGTATTTTTCGATGAATTAATGTGACTCCAACAGCTTATATTGGTTACGTTTTGAACTTTGGCCACTCTATTGGCTACAAAAGTATTGTAATTCGAAGACTGTGAATTCAACCACGAGAGAACTATAGTGGAATCAGTGTAATAAATTACACTGTTAATTTTTAGATCTAGGGCTTTGATTACGACTGATGTTAGTTCTGAAAGTAGAAGAGCGCCGCATAATTCAAGCCGGGGCAAAGAGCTTGTTTTCAGAGGTGCTACTCTAGATTTTGATGCTATCAAATTAGTTGAAGTAGATCCATCCTTACAGAAAACCTTCAAGTAGAGACAAGCCCCAAAAACCCTTAATGAAGCATCCGAAAACCCATGAATTTCTACCGCATTGCTTGACTCTTGTGGGAAGATACATCTTTCGATTTCGATTTCTTCCATACATATATTTCAATTTTGACAGAAAACAAGACCATTTTTTTTTTTATGTTAGGTTGAATCGGTTTATCCCATCCAGTTTTAGACTTCCAAATGTCCGGCATAATCAATTTTCCGGTGAGAATTAAAGGACTTATAAGACCGATAGGATCAAATATTTTTGAAATGAATGATAGAATGTTCCTTTTTGTGTTTGAAGTTGTAAATGGCAAAGATTTAAAATTAAATGATCTCTTGTCGGACTCCAGAGAAGGCCCAAAGTTTTGACTTGCTTGATGTGACGCTATCATTTTCTATGTCTTCTGGAGGCATTGAATGAAGGAGGGAAGAATGATTTGCAGACCACTTTCGAAGATGAAAACCCCCTTTTTTGAGCATTTTGATTAATTGATCTCTTAATTGACTCTTTCAAGTGAATTTGACCCGGATAACACGTCGTCCATGTAAAATTCATTTAAGGAAGCAAAATGCGCGTGAGGAAAGTTGTGATTTTCGTCTAACGCTAGCTGTTTTAATGTTCTAGTTGCTAGAAACGGGGCACTATATAGTAGTCCCGTATGTGACCGTTAATAATTTGGTAAGTTCTCAATTTTTGACTTGAATTTTTCTTGCCATACTATTTGCTGAAGGCTATGTTCAGAACTGTCTGAGTATTTGCCTATGCATTTTCTCAATGTTAGCTGTAAAACAAAATAATTATATGTTTCCAAAATCTGGTTGTGATGGGAAATAAATCCTGCTGAACTTTAGGGCCTGACATTGATATGCTATTGAGAGATAACCCGCTAGATGTTTTGGCCGGGGCGTCGAATACTACACGAAGTTTAGTTGTGCAAGAGGATTCTCTAATTACGGCATGATGTGGTAAAAAGTATTCGATTCTGCCTTCACCTACTCCTGAATTTAATAATTTCATATGACCAAGACCCTCATATTCTCTCATGAATTGAACGTACCTACTGGTTCCATACTTCTCGTTGACCGAACGTCAAGAGTCTAAATTTGAAGCACTAGAGTACCTGTTGGATTAGATAGCAAGACAGAAGCATGAATTATATCGGATGATAGAGAGGAAAATTTCATACGGAATCTTATCAAAGAGGTGAAAAAAGAGTATGAGATACCTCACACGTTTTAGCTTAATATTCTTTGGTTTTACAAACCCGTGTAAGTTCCGTGAGGTAGCTAGAAGAATATTGCACGACGAAGTACCTTAAAGCCTTCATTAGATAGGTTGTTATACAATTGAGGCACTTACAATATGAATAATTCCAGAAACAAAACACGCATTGGAAAGGAGATTGAGTCTTTTTGAGTTATGTTGTCACCGGTGTTCTGTAAAGGAATTTTCAAATACGGAGGATCATTCGTCAACTGAATTACCAAATTAAAGGTAAATAAATAGATAAAAGTAACGTCAGTTTTGTGGCCAACATTATTCAACACAAAATAGTCGAGCAAACTCCAATACCACAATTGCTAACGCAGTGACCTAACTTCAAACAAGAAAAGCAAAGATTCAAAGACTTGATTTTTTGTATACGGTCCGAAACAGATAGTTTGAGGAATTTCTCAGATTTGTAAATTGGATGTGACCCGAAGAGAACTTGCAACTAACCGACTGTGATGAAAGCAGGCCGTTCGAGACGGGTTTACGTTGAGTATCGACCTTATTGCGTTGGATTTGGAGAGGACCCAATTTCACAGGTGAATTGAAACTTTCGAGTATTTGAATTCTCTGCTGAATAAAATTAGTGATGTCTTTCTCAGCAGGTAACGAATTGAAACTGATTTTGGTTTTCCATTCCCGAAAAGTATTCGAATTAAATTTTGTCGATACGAGATGAACTTATAGACAATTCCAGGTGTCTGTTGGTTGCTTGAGAACTGTTAATGACCTTAAATGCTTTGAGAATTCATTCAAGAGAGTTCGTAATGCTAAGGGTGATTCCTTTTCGATTTTTTCCAATTCGAAAAGTGCTTTTACATGTTTTTGTAGGATGATGGATTCGTTATGGTAACCCCCCCGTAAAAGACCCCAAGCCACTGAATAGTTGGAAGCTGTCAGTTCGAGAGATTGAATCATTTCGGAGGCTTCTCCTACCAAACCCGACCGCAGATAGTGCGATTTCTGAATGCCATCCAACTTCTTATTTGAATGAATTAATGACGAGAAAGAGTCGGAAAATGGAAACCAATCGTCAAAAGAACCGCTAAAACTTGGAAAAGTTATGGTGGGGAGTTTGACGTTTCTGATTGGATCATCATGAAAACTTCGACAAGAAACCGACTGATTACACGAATTTCCATTTCGACATCCAACTGACTGACAATAATTTGACTCATGAAGTGAACTGGTTGAAGAATGAGGCTTAGAATAAGTCACTTGCTTCACAATGTTTTCAGCTTTTGAAATTAATTCGAAATAAGCATATTCAAAACACATACGCTCTTCGATGTCACCATCTTTGAATTCGATTTCTTCAATTTTACTATGAATTTCCACAAATTCTTGAAGAATTGGTTGAATAAAGCTCAACCGACGTTCCAGATTTGTTATGTCGCTATCTTGAGTAAATTCAGCGAAAAATGTTCTAAAGCGAGTGAGACGCCCTTTGATGGCTCCTCGTTTTTGAATTAACGATTCCATTGGAAACCAATGTGATCAATAAAAAAAAGACAAAACAGGAAATTGATGTGGAATGAACTAGATGCGTACCTTTTTGCTTCGTCGGAAGAAACGAAGTGGTAAAACGAATTGAACTTGGCTAGACACGGACGATGATATCACGCTGGTGATATTGACGATCTCGTACGAAGGGGTGCGAGAATTTCATAGAATTTCACTCCGTGAAAAGAATGAACGAGTAGCCCGATGGCTGTTTTTCCGCGTCGCGACAAAACGAAAGACGATTTCTCTCCCAAAACAGGCCGTTTCATTGCCCGGAGGACCGTAAAATGAAGACGACAGGGATCAAGGCCTGGATTGGTGATAAAAATCGCTAACGAACGAGTTTGAAAGAAAAATATACTTTTTTGTTCTGAATCTCAAAAGCAGTTGATTTTTATTTCATCGTGTGTTTTGATTTTAATGGGATTAGGCTGTTTTGGCATACAGCCGTCTTCGACAGTGCCCGTAGTAAAAGTTTTTTGTTGAGTTATTTAAATATTTAAGGCGGGAGTGAACAAATCGAACTATCGAGATGAAGCAATCCATTCGAGAGCCCATCACTAAGTGGTGAGACGGGTTCTGTCCCAAAAGATTAAGGTGGAGGGGAAACGACGCTCTTTTGAACTCAAAAATAATCTTATATTTCGACAAATTAAAATAATCGAGGATCTTCTTTCATGGAATAAACATAACAATAATCAAAACCTGTAGGTGTAGGACCGAGAATAAGAGCAGCAGGTCGAGAGAAAAGGAAGAGGTGAGACGAAAGGTGGAGCGAGAGGCACAGCTCGAACGGAACTACTTGCTTTGTCTCGGACTCTCGGTCCGACCTGGACCTGTGTGACGGGGTAGGAGTCCGTTCCGTCACAGTGGACAGAATATAGCTTAGTCTTAGGCGTCATGTGAGTTACCGCGTTTGTCACAACGGAGTTAGCCCTTACACTGATCTTTAAAATGCCCGTAACGAAGGCAATTATGACACTGTACCACTCTTTGAATGAAAGGGTTAACCTCGCGTACAACATGGTGAATAAAATATAAACATACGGAGGCAGAACCTGACCTCGAACTGAAAATGAGACCGAATTAGTTTGTGGGGTATACGTGTCACTGAGGGTTTCATGTTCTAGACGACGAGAAAGACGTTTTATTGAGAATATATGCAAAATATCACCTATACTCAACCCATCTATACGAACCCATTTTCGTTATTTTCACGCAGGCTCCTCCTACTTTTTTTCCCTCTTCGTTGTAACCGGACCTCTCAGTCTGCGCACAACTAATCTAGAAACTAACTTGAGGAGGACTTATGAAGTCTTTTCTTTGTTTCACTTGCTATTAAGCTGTGTTCTGGTGCGTTCATGTGATTTCCTTTTTTATTATTTCTGACTTCCTGACTTTCCTGATTATTTCAAATGTCCTTTTCAGGACGCTCCCTCTGTTAGCTTGTCTAACTCTTCCTTGTCATTTTTTCGTTTTTATTTTCTCCGATTATCCCGACCTGTCAATTCCGTTTCGTTTTTCCTACTTACCTGTTCTTCGGAAATTTTGCTCGTTTTTCCTGCATCCTTTACGCAATTAGCATACATCCGGAATCATGTTGCATAGACTCTATTTGACAATGGACGGTGTTTTCGTACAAGAAGACGAAATTGTCTTTAAAAAAAAATTGTCTGACTACCACGACGAAATGAATTGTGATAACTTTCTGGAATGGTTTACAACAACTCTTCCTCTGCTGAAGAACAACGCCGTGATTGTCATGGACAACGCTCCTTATCACTCAATGAAAGCTGAGAAAATACCAAACTCATCGTGGAAAAAAGCAGCAATCATGGAATGGATTACAAGCAAGGGTCAAGAAGCAGATGCTACTATGTTGAAGCCAGAACTCCTGGAACTCACCAAACAGTTGAAAGGGGACCATGACAAGACTGTCCTAAGACTTCCACCATACCATTGCGAGCTAAACCCAATAGAGCTGGCATGGGCAATGGTCAAGGGACACGTCAAGAAAAATAATACTTCTTTCAAATTGTATGATGTGAAGAAGCTTCCCGAAGAAGGCATTGAGAGGGTCACAGCAGAAAACTGGCGGAACTTCGTCAAACATGTCATCGTGGAAAAAAACAAATTATGGGAGACTGACGATATCTTGGACGAATTGACTGACGACTTACCGCGGCTCATCATAAGAGATGACAGTGCTGGCGAAAGTTCAAAAAGTGACGACGACTAACTGAAATATTAAATAAAAATAAAATAAAAAACTTCTAGTCATCAAAGTTCCTTAATTTTGGATGAATGTTGCCTACCTTTATAATTAATGTTTGCGTGTTTTATTACGACGTTGTAACGCCTAGCAGCGATAGCTATAAAAAAAAAAAATAAGCGTATCAGAAAAACATAATATATGTGAAAAAAATGAAGGCATTCTCGTGAATAAATTGACTCTTTGCTGTAATTTTTGTATCCGACCTATAAGCAACTCAATCAAAGAATGCACGGGTGCGAACACAAAGTTTGTTGGTTCTAAAAGTGAAAAACTGAAAGCTCAAGGGGCTGTAAAAGTAGAGAGCTCGAGGAGCTGTAGGAGTAGAGAGCGTAGAGAGTTCCCAACATAGTTGTCATCTTTTTGGCTTGCAGTAGACCCAAGCCCGTCTTTCACGTAAAATTTCCCTCCTAAACCGTGGGGAACCACCCACCTGCGCCAACAGCGTTCACTCTTACGATGAACGCAGTATAGAGGGCCCTTGATGACGTTGAGAAAGCCTTCTTACTTTCTCAACCGTCGTTTCCCAGTCGACAACGTCAGAAATCTTCCTCCGTTGAGAAAGCCTTCTCACTTCCTCAACCGTCGTCCCCAGTCGTCTTCGTCAGAGATCTTCCTCAGTCGAGAAAGCTATCTCATTTCCTCCAGTCGTAGTTCGACATACAGGAATAGCTTCTCATTGTTGTCGCCAGACCCCGGCTCAACCAACCGCCTACTGAGAGTGATAATCAACCCCAGGTCTGATTACTCCACCGAGAACGCACGAGCGTGAAGCTAGCCTCCTTTTGATAAGCCCCCATAACCTCATTGAAACCTACTCCTCAACCTACTGCTCAACGGGGCTGGGTGATCGGAGTGGACCAAATGGTACGGGACACATGTGGGAAGATTTTGGGCCAAAAAAACTTTGTGCGCGTTTAATAAGGGTGTCCGTGAAAAATCGCCAAGTGTCCAGGAGGGTCGTATGCTCGCACATTTGGGGGCGGGGAGCAAAATGCTCAAGGGGGCTGGGTGATCGGAGTGGACCAAATGGTACGGGACACATGTGGGAAGATTTTGGGGCAAAAAACTTTGTGCGCGTTTCATAAGGGTGTCCGTGAAAAATCGCCAAGTGTCCAGGAGGGTCGTATGCTCGCACATTTGGGGGCGGGGAGCAAAATGCTCAAGGGGGCTGGGTGATCGGAGTGGACCAAATGGTACGGGACACATGTGGGAAGATTTTGGGCCAAAAAACTTTGTGCGCGTTTCATAAGGGTGTCCGTGAAAAATCGCCAAGTGTCCAGGAGGGTCGTATGCTCGCACATTTGGGGGCGGGGAGCAAAATGCTCAAGGGGGCTGGGTGATCGGAGTGGACCAAATGGTACGGGACACATGTGGGAAGATTTTGGGCCAAAAAACTTTGTGCGCGTTTCATAAGGGTGTCCGTGAAAAATCGCCAAGTGTCCAGGAGGGTCGTATGCTCGCACATTTGGGGGCGGGGAGCAAAATGCTCAAGGGGGCTGGGTGATCGGAGTGGACCAAATGGTACGGGACACATGTGAGAAGATTTTGGGCCAAAAAACTTTGTGCGCGTTTCATAAGGGTGTCCGTGAAAAATCGCCAAGTGTCCAGGAGGGTCGTATGCTCGCACATTTGGGGGCGGGGAGAAAAATGCTCAAGGGGGCTGGGTGATCGGAGTGGACCAAATGGTACGGGACACATGTGGGAAGATTTTGGGCCAAAAAACTTTGTGCGCGTTTCACAAGGGTGTCCGTGAAAAATCGCCAAGTGTCCAGGAGGGTCGTATGCTCGCACATTTGGGGGCGGGGAGCAAAATGCTCAAGGGGGCTGGGTGATCAGAGTGGACCAAATGGTACGGGACACATGTGGGAAGATTTTGGCCAAAAAACTTTGTGCGCGTTTCATAAGGGTGTCCGTGAAAAATCGCCAAGTGTCCAGGAGGGTCGTATGCTCGCACATTTGGGGGCGGGGAGCAAAATGCTCAAGGGGGCTGGGGTATTGGTGTGGACTGAAGTGTCCAGGACATATGTGAGTAGAACCTGGGTGGAGAAATATTTTGCCCGTTTGAAATGGGTGTCCGTGAAAAATCGCCAAGTCTCCAGGGAGCCCGATAAACCCACATTTCGTATAAGCAACACAAAAGTTATAATTATGTAATAAAAGTAGGTATAGTATTATAGTACAGTAAAAGTAGTTGTACGTATTTTTACAGATCACTGTGGGCGTGCTGGAACAAAAAGTACAGTTTTATTACGATGAAGTAGTAGTATTAATATGTCAACTGTGATTCAGGGTGACAGAATTACCAGAGGAATTTTCGAAGACATTGGATTCGATTACTTGGCAGTCGTCCTCGCCGTCGTCGTCGTCGTCGTCGTCCTCGTTGAGATCATTGGACCTTTTGATGGTAATGTTACTCTGCGACAATTCGTAAAACAAAACATATTTATGAAATATTCAAGTTTTTTTGTTTCCCCATGTAACTTTATTATTTTCTCACCATTCTTTGGCCCAACGAGAACGTCGACGGCGTGGGCGACGGTGAGCCGGAGGCATTCCCAGCCGGCGGCGTTGCCACCGCTGACAAATTTAGTGCAGGTTGTCTGATCGGATTATATGGGCTCTGATGTGCCCTTTGTTGTTGGGGTCGCCTTTGGACCCCCACCCCGCCGCTCTGTCCGGCAGCTCTGTTGTTTAAAGTCTGGATACAAAATGTCATTTAAAGGTACATTTCTGTATATTACGGTGTTTGTGCACCAGGGTCCTTACTTCTTGCATGAAGAAATTGGCTCTTGCAGTTTCCTGGTCAGTCATGACGGCCAGGGCCGACACAATACACGCGTGGTGGTGGCTGTGAATACATGAAACTTATTTATTAACAGAAATTAACTGATGTTAATACATGAATTCATGTTGTACTCACCGATACATTGGGCTCCTGCCCCGACCGGGACTAGGATTGTCTCGGTTATATTTTTTTGTGTACCAAGAACTGTTGTTGTTCGGCCACATTTTTCTTGAATGGCTAATGGTGATCAAAATCAAAGGAGGTTAGAGCTGGGAATATTATCCCGGCTTTAACGTTTTTCGAACTTGCAAAATCACTATCGATACACAATACCAGTTCATGCTTTTACATTATGTCAAGGTGAAAAACTGACGTTAACCATTATTTAAAATTAACCAGATTATTTGCAGATATTTCATATAATGTAAAATTGGTCTTGGTGAATTTATAACCGATGCCTTTTTATTGCATGAATGACGTAATTATGGGCTTTTTGTACCTTACACTTCAACTGCTGTACGTCATCAAATAAACACAAGAATAGTTCCTAATTTCAATTGTTTAATCACAAGGTGTTCATTTTATCAAAATTGGGATGCTCCACATTCAACTTGTTGATTTTTTGCCCCGTTCACAAGCCCTGTGCTTTGCAAGAGATTTTGCAAACATCTCCGCTAACCCTAATGTTAATGCTGTTCAAATTTCAACCAACGAAATGTTTACTATCCTAGTAACGCGTACACCAAAATTAACTTTAGCGTTCACGGGAACTCAATCTATTCAATCCACCTATTGTCAGCCAATAAAAGTATTCGTATCTCAAAAATAAGACAATAGAAGTTTAACATATGCTATCAACGTAAACCCAGTTATTTCGTGTTTTTTTTTTTTGTCCAATTTCTCCGTTTCTATGGGCTACAGCCAATCTGTTCGGAATTTAGCATATAACAAATCGCACCCCCGCTACAATAGTGTCGTAACTCAAAAACATATTTTTTTTCAGAAAACACAAAAAACAGTTTTCAGCCAGGTTTTCAAAAACTGTTTTTGGTGTTTCTGAAAAAAATATGTTTTTGAGTTACGACACTATTGTAGCGAGGGTGCGAAATAAAAATTTTAACATTTTTCATGAATACCCCGTATGTAAAATCAGATCAATATAAGAGTTATCTTTCCTCATTTTTACAAAGTGACCAAATAATGGGGAGGTTCCCATCTATTATTCTTTCCATCCAATTTCATATTTACAATTACATCAGCGACTTTTAACATTTCGAACGGATTCTCTTTCTTCGTCGTGCCATGCAATGTCACGTATTATTTCAAGAAAAATTCTAGAAGAGGTACAACACAAAATCAATGTACATAATAAACAAGTATAATAATACTTTAATTGCTTAACCAAAAAATACAATTCCGGTTATTGCCAAACATAAAGCTCACAAAGCGCTAGCATTCTTCACTATAGTGTTTTGTAAAATATGCATACATTGAGACTGGAAATATGAATTATACACAATAATAATTCATACTGCAAAAAAGGGCACCAAGTAATTTTAGCAATACATAATTTTGGATTAATTATCACAATTACAGAGGATGCATTGGTGCACCATTCGTAATATGAATGAAATTTGTTATTTTCGTTAAAATTGGCATACAATGTGCATAATGCAGAGAACAAATTGGACAACTGTCATGTGAAGTTAAATAAAAGTGACATTTATAAAAAAGACAATCGAATGGTTATTTATTGAAATTTTAAGTATTCAAAATTGTTAAAAATGTCATTCCAGTACTAACTAAAAGTTTAACGTTGAGAGTGTATCTCCCTAGTACTCTACTCGATGCTTCATTTTGACAGCATTAATCGCGAAAAATGTATTCAATTGAATTTTTCTTAGTATGAAGAGACGTGAAGAGCAATATTCATTTCTACTTTCAATTTTCAATGAGAACAAAGAAACACATAAATATCACTGACGATGACTCCAGTCCAGGACGCCGGAAGCTCAAAATAAGCACATCCCTATAAATAAGATATCATCAACTAGGTGCCACACAAAACTTGATAATAATGGTAATAATAGTGTTACCAAGCTTACAAAATATCACAGCTTTATCGTTTGCAACAAAAGGTTGACTTAAAAGGACTTTTGTCGTTTGACAAAAGGGTGTCGATTTTGCAATCGGTGCCCATCTCTGATGAGGCAATTAACAAAATGTGCACCCACTACTCCTTAACCACCTAATAAGCTCAGTGAATAATAATTTATGAGGAAGGCGTTGATCATAATAATGTATTTCGTTATCAGTGCTCGTCAATGATGAGGCAATTATTTTACGTCCTTGTATTCATAGCAATGATCTAGAAGAGCATAATTTGAAATGACTAGGCCGTCAGTGTTTTCACCCACAGGTGTTTCCTGACTGATGGTTGTTTCTTCCGTTTTTTTTTTATCTTCACTTAAGGTCATAGTACTATTGCTGCTGGCTAAAGAGGAACTTGTGCAAACATGACACGTGAATTTTTGTTTTTTCCAGTCCTTGCAAGACTTTCCTTCAGCAATTGGACCAATGCAATTTTTCGTAGAGTGATACCACCTATTGCAAGACTCACATTCAACCCATACAATATCAAGGCTTTTGTCATACTTCGCGCAACATGAAGGGCAAAAATTATCCAATGGCAGGGATGCAGAGAGCAATTTATCAATTAATGCTACTCTATATTCATTAGCATGAAGTGCATCTGTCATGTCTTGGTGCTTGATGAATTTCTCTGCGTAAGCTATAACAAAAATCCCGCAATTGAAAGAATCACTTTGCTTCGCGCAATCACGGTGAATGAATTCTAACGTTAACAAATATTGAACTCTATTAGGATTGCTATTTCTCCAGTTATCAGCTAGAGCCAACCTGTATTTTAAAGCTTGCTTTTTTAAGAACCCTTTAGTCCTTTTCAAAGAGTCAAAATAATGCAACTTTTTATGGGCAAAGTCAAGAACGAGGAGCATCCAATGATTACATTCGTGTAGGGGGACTAGAATGATAGGTTTGTCAGGAACAGATACCTTCATGTCGGACCAATTCATCATGCTCTTCTCAAACAAATGTCCACCTACAAAGCATCTGTACGCATACGCAGGCGCACTATTTTCTTCGATAAGTAATTGTAATGATATGTCGATGACATCTTCTACTACGTACTCACCAGGAGATAGAGTTTGCAATTGAGACAAATGCAAATGACATTTTTGACCGTTAGCAAATTTATATTGTGCTACACAAACATCCTTTGAGGAGTTCACGAGGGTTTTACGGTCTATGCGTAGGTAGTCATGATAAATCTGGTCAGTTCTGCTTTTCACCATATCAGTAGAAGCAGCTAATTTTAGGTGTTTATCTACATTAGCTTTGGACGCAGAAAGCAGTCTTTCAAAGCACGAGCCTGATAAGTAAAGTGCTTTTTTCCTAGGTTCACGTTTACTCCAAGATTCTACTTCTGGCAAATTGAAAGAATTTTCAGCGTTTGTCGGGAAAATGTTGTATTCATTATTCTGAGATCGCTTGATTTTTTTAGACTTAGTCAACTCGTCTCCAACGTTAGTGGACGAGCCGACCGAATCTGTAATTACAGTGCCAACGCTTATTTGTTTAACATCAGGGACAGAAGCAATTGCCTCAGAATGATTTATGGAAGGCGTGAGATCAGGAAGAATTTTCGGAACTTTTACGTCAGAATTAGTAACTGCCTTTATCTTCCTTTTTTCCCTAGAGAGGCACATCTTTCACTTGGAATTTTAAGCAATATTTGTTTGGCCTGACTAGAGGACAAATCCTTGGTTATTTCCAAGAACCTGTCAATTCGCAAATTCTTTTCGTGTTGTAAGACAGAATTCTTCATTAAATCAAAATATTTTTCAACAGCAGCGTTGCTTTCATGCGCTACGCGTGATGATTTCCTCACTTTGGAAACAACAACTTTTGACCACATGCCAGCGTATGGCAAGTACTTGTTCAGTATGATTTCTGCAAGACGCGGGTAATTAAGTTCGTTTCGCTCAGTAAATGAGAAATCATCCTTCGGGGGAGGGGTAGATTTAACGACAGAATTAGCAGATGCAAGTATTTTTTTACCCATATTGTAAAAATTATTTGTCAAATACATAGGAGCGTCAGGGGAGACTTCATCTTCAAGAGAAACACATGAGTCGATAATGTCATCAACTTTATCGCGCATCTCTTCGAAATCTTTTGTCGCTAGTCGGTTGAAAGATACAAAGAAATGTTCGGTCTTATGAGTGCTGAGGAGTCGAAAAGCATAGTACCTAGTTCTTGCAATGTAGTCGCGTGCATGAGTACTGTTGTAAGGCTAACTACAACTTTTCTAAGTTTAGGCGGCACTTGAAGACGCGAAACATCATTGGATGTTGTTTTCACGAAATGAGAACAACAGAGGCTTAGAATGACTCGATTATTGAAATAACTGACTTCCTTCCCGTCAGCAAATTTAAAACATGCATTCAGGTACTCAGCCAAGCTGCATTCATTCCATGAAAGTAGAACAGCTTTTATTATAGCCAAACTCCAGTCCGTGACGACGACACTTACCAGGTTGGATATTTTTTCAGGCTTCACCCAATCAGCAAAGGACAAAAGCCATTTACTTATCTGGCAGGCAGTATGAATACTTGATACGTACTCCGTCAGTGGGCAAATAATGCTTTTTTGTTTCGCATACAAGTGAGCCCTAAAGACACAAACGTAATAAAAAACTTTTTTGTTGTTGCAGAAACTCAATCTGCTATTTTTTACACAAGAGCCTGTGGCATCGATGTTCACAACTAGCTTGCTTCCCTGTTCTTTCCTAATTTTTTTGGCTGCTTCCAGTTGCTGTGCACCGTGCATAACACATTCCAACGGTTCCCCTACAAAACGAATGTACAAATTGTCTTTCTGGGAACGAAGACCCTAAATGGCACTAAATGTGGGGTCCTTATGCAAATCGTTTTCTGCTTTTGCCTCTTGCTTAACCTTTCGGAAAACATTACTAGATGTGACACCTTGTAGGTGTCCTTTCTGCAACAGATCATCTTTAGCATTTTGAATTTCATGCTGCCTACCCAAAAATGGAGTTGTATGAAGAAGAACTTCTTTCAACTTTTTTCTAGCGTCCCCTTTAATGTGGTGAGTTAATTTTATAGTCCCGTGACGAGGGCTTATGTCACAGTTATTCGTGAATACGACTAGTTTAGTCGACAGCAATTCAATGACGTACTCGCGGCAGTCATCTAACGGACAATAGCAATATATAACGTGCTTAGAACGTCTAGTCTTGGCACGTTTAACATTAACGACACAAGGAATGTTCTGATCAATAAAAATCCCTCTGATAATATTGGGATAGTTTGCCTGTAAATTAAAAGAATCTTTTTCTAACAAATTCGATTTTTGTTCTTCCGAGTAGACGACTTCAAACAAAGTTATTTTGGAACTTTTTTTGATAACCTTAGATTCGAGAGTCAAAGCGGTAATTCCTTTTTCCGGAACCTTAACACGAGCTTGAGTGGACATACTAATTGGAAAGTCAACACCGGAATCAACATACGAACCAGAACAGGGTAATTCGGCTGTTTGCCCATTGCCATTTACAGGATCACATACTAAACTGTCAGCAAAAACACATGAATCGTGATTTTCTACGGAGTCAATTTCCTGGGACGGAGAAACATTTTCAACAAGGAGAGGACTCGCAATCGCTGTGACAACAGTTGAATTTCGCTCTCCAAACAAACCCTGAACGTTCCCTACGAGATCCCTCGATTCGTTGTAAATACGAAGTAATTTCCGTGAAAACAACCTTTCTTGGCCTTGTCTTCTAAGTCGATACTTTGACCCCTGTGATATATTACAATTGAGGAATATTTCCTTGGTCACTAATTGGCACAATTTATGAGATATAACGAGAGGAGCCTCACTGAAACCAATTTTGACAAGAGAATCAACCACATGCCGAGCCAAAGTTGGTACATCCTTCAAGTGATCCATAATGAATTACTCCACTGATAACATCCACGAATTGAAAAAAAAATTAATTACCATAAATGAGAACACTGTAATTGTCCATAGAAATGAGCAATAAATCACAACATGAGCTTCAAGGAACTCATAGCCTAGAAGTAAACAACAGAACCCGAAGAAAACCAAACTTCACAAAGAAGCAAAATTCAGTATTGTTGGGCTCGAGAACAAAAATTGTTACAAACTTACTTTAAGGCAAGACGATGTCATCGGATAATATCCATGTTAAAGAACAACAACACAACACGATGAATAAAACTGGGTATTTCCGAGACAAACAAAACCGTGCTCTATTCAACACATCGCCATTCTAAAATGGCCGATGCAAAAGCAGTGTTGAATGTTGATGCATCATACCACACGAATATGGCGCCAACAGCGGAAATAATATGAAGCAGTGGAAAACAACAATGTACAATATGGCGTCACGAATTTAAGACAAAAAAAATCACACACTTGGCGATTTTTCACGGACACCCTTATGAAACGCGCACAAAGTTTTTTGACCCAAAATCTTCCCACATGTGTCCCGTACCATTTGGTCCACACCGATCACCCAGCCCCCTTGAGCATTTTTCTCCCCGCCCCCAAATGTGCGAGCATACGACCCTCCTGGACACTTGGCGATTTTTCACGGACACCCTTATGAAACGCGCACAAAGTTTTTTGGCCCAAAATCTTCCCACATGTGTCCCGTACCATTTGGTCCACACCGATCACCCAGCCCCCTTGAGCATTTTTCTCCCCGCCCCCAAATGTGCGAGCATACGACCCTCCTGGACACTTGGCGATTTTTCACGGACACCCTTATGAAACGCGCACAAAGTTTTTTGGCCCAAAATCTTCCCACATGTGTCCCGTACCATTTGGTCCACTCCGATCACCCAGCCCCCTTGAGCATTTTGCTCCCCGCCCCCAAATGTGCGAGCATACGACCCTCCTGGACACTTGGCGATTTTTCACGGACACCCTTATGAAACGCGCACAAAGTTTTTTGGCCCAAAATCTTCCCACATGTGTCCCGTACCATTTGGTCCACACCGATCACCCAGCCCCCTTGAGCATTTTTCTCCCCGCCCCCAAATGTGCGAGCATACGACCCTCCTGGACACTTGGCGATTTTTCACGGACACCCTTATGAAACGCGCACAAAGTTTTTTGGCCCAAAATCTTCCCACATGTGTCCCGTACCATTTGGTCCACACCGATCACCCAGCCCCCTTGAGCATTTTTCTCCCCGCCCCCAAATGTGCGAGCATACGACCCTCCTGGACACTTGGCGATTTTTCACGGACACCCTTATGAAACGCGCACAAAGTTTTTTGGCCCAAAATCTTCCCACATGTGTCCCGTACCATTTGGTCCACACCGATCACCCAGCCCCCTTGAGCATTTTTCTCCCCGCCCCCAAATGTGCGAGCATACGACCCTCCTGGACACTTGGCGATTTTTCACGGACACCCTTATGAAACGCGCACAAAGTTTTTTGGCCCAAAATCTTCCCACATGTGTCCCGTACCATTTGGTCCACACCGATCACCCAGCCCCGTTGAGCATTTTTCTCCCCGCCCCCAAATGTGCGAGCATACGACCCTCCTGGACACTTGGCGATTTTTCACGGACACCCTTATGAAACGCGCACAAAGTTTTTTGGCCCAAAATCTTCCCACATGTGTCCCGTACCATTTGGTCCACTCCGATCACCCAGCCCCCTTGAGCATTTTTCTCCCCGCCCCCAAATGTGCGAGCATACGACCCTCCTGGACACTTGGCGATTTTTCACGGACACCCTCATGAAACGCGCACAAAGTTTTTTGGCCCAAAATCTTCCCACATGTGTCCCATACCATTTGGTCCACACCGATCACCCAGCCCCCTTGAGCATTTTTCTCCCCGCCCCCAAATGTGCGAGCATACGACCCTCCTGGACACTTGGCGATTTTTCACGGACACCCTTATGAAACGCGCACAAAGTTTTTTGGCCCAAAATCTTCCCACATGTGTCCCGTACCATTTGGTCCACACCGATCACCCAGCCCCCTTGAGCATTTTTCTCCACGACACGAAATTTGCGTTTTCTGGGCCTCCTGGACACTTGGTGATTTTTCACGTACACCCTCTTGAAGTGCGCACAAAGTTCTTTTGCTCTAAATCTTCCCACATGTGTCCTGTACCCTTGGGTCAACCTCATTCCCCCAGCCCCCCTTAGCATTTTTCTCCACGACACGAAATGTGCGTTTCTTAGGCCTCCTGAACACTTGTCGATTTTTCGACAGAATGTATTTTTCTTTTCATTGCTGATGATTTTTCAGTTTTAATTAGATGTATTCAATACCACGGCTTCGCGTTATTGTATCTTGAACCACTTCGTGTGCTTTTATTATGTTAATTTTGTGGTATCGTTATCAGCAGTTTGGCTCCCCTTAGATGTATTCCTCGTTTTCTTTGAATTTGAATTTTGGCGGGCATAACCTTCCTCATTTGCATAAAAAAGGAGGCTGGAAAAGGAGGCCAACTTCACACTCGTGAGAACGCCGCTTACGGACACATCTTGAGAGCGATTCCTCGTACGACCTCAAAAGTCTCCACTTTTCGGAATACCCAAAACCTGGTGAGCGAATTTTCCTTTCTTTGCACGAAGTGTCGGTGTTCGGTTTCGGGTCCTTGTACCTCGGGGCTCGACTTCTCCTGCGGGCGTGTTGCCGCGGGGTTCATCGGGGAGAGGGGGTTCCCCACTTGTATATATTGTACAGTTCTAATTACCTTTCGTTGAACCTGGTTAAATAAATACAACTCCACAACGAATCGTTTCAATTTCTTTACCCCAAACCTGTACCAAAACCCACAGGTGAGAGAAGACCTGCAAAAAACTTACTGGGGGAAAAAGTAGAGACTCCATCTAACTAGAAAACCCAACGCTACAAATACTTAATGATGAATTGATGTTTTGACGAGATGTGAGTCTAGGTTATTTTATTGAAGCCTGGAGGCTGTCACTCGCGGCCACGCTGTGCTTGAAAGTTGAAATAGCTCACTATTTTCCGACACTTTTTCAGAAGGGCCGCTAGTTCGGGATTACCGCCTTTTTTCGAGGGCGGACGTTTTCGACCCTCGATGACAGCTCCCCTTTATCCTCACGACTTCCCTGAACGTACAGGTTGAGCGTATGCGCTATGTAAGGATGATGCCTCAATTTAAGATTTTCCAATGCCGCATTTTTCTACGTTGGCCCCATTGTCCGTGACAACAGCCACGACTTTTCCCTCCAGATCAAATTCGTTTATGACTTTGGCGATCTCTTGGGCGATGTTGAGACCTGTATGGCTGAGGTCTAATTGCCTTGATGCCAAGGTGTGGTCACGAAGAACGCCTTTATGGACGAAATGAATGGTGACAACTATAAATCCCTGACCAGGTCCACATGTCGGTTGTCAGGGCGCAATTTTTTACGTCACGCAGATCGAGAATGAGAAGTTTCTTTTTCTCTTCGTACAACTGCGAAAGAAGCTTCTCACTCAGGGTCCTTCTGCTTGGAAGCGGGTAATTACCGTTCAATTTCACGACAAATTCTCTGAATCCAACGTTTTCGACGATCGAGAGTGGTTGTATATCCGTTGCGATCATTTTTAAGAGACTCAGATCGATAGAGTAATGCTGAGCAGAAGATAAGAAATACATTCCTGAAGAAATACGTAGTTGTTGGTAATTACTTTTCCGGATTGTTGGGGACGGTGTTAGTCCCGATCCAGAAGCCTGAGAATCTGATTCTGCTGGCTAAGTTGAACTGCTAGGTGGACGCTGCGTGGGAGGGCCCAAATATTCCAAGTATGCGACAGGATGAATTCTCTTTAGATGCGTAATCGTATTGGTCGTGTTTCCAAAATACCTATTTGAAATCTCTCTTACAATGGTTACAATTCCTAAGCTTAGTTAGGCTGCTATTAATAATGCGACAAATAGGCTTTTAAACTTACTTTTCTAAGGTGGGCAGTGACTTATAACAAATCAAGCAGGATTTGTTTCATATGATGATGTGATCATTAAAGGCCGTGAGAGGGTGAGTGGCTCTATTTTCCTTAAGCTGGTTGAGGAAAGTGAAATTTTTAGTTTACTGTCTAAAATTAAGAAGCATATAACTCATTTCATGAATTCGGATTGACTAACGCGAGGTGTTAATGAGGGCTAAAGAATTCATTGTTACTCCTATTAAGCATATTTTTAATTTAGTATTGTCGTCAGGCTCTTTCCCTGGCTTTTAAGAAGTCCATTGTAATACCTATATGTATTTAAGAGCGGGAATAAAATGGAAATGACCAATTGTAGGCCAATGTCCTTATGTCTGTCTTTGTCCAATATGCTAGAGAAATGTATTACCGGTGCAGTTGATGTCGGTTCCGGTGCAGTTGAGCCACTGCCCCTCTCACGAAAGGCCGAGTGACGGAGCGAGTCGAAAATGAGGATAGGAGAAGACGGTGGTAAGCGACCTGGTGACTGTGGCAGGGCCAAACTTGCCATGTCATGAGATTGATTCATAGGATAGGAGCACGATTTGATTCGAAGAATTACTAAAATATTTTGTTTTCATTATTGTAAAACCGGCTCCCACTTGCGGTTTTCGCCAAATAATATTTCTTACAGTTGGTTGGTTTTTAGGCAATGCGAGGAATAATTTATTTATAGCGTTTTCCTATTGCATGAAATTCTGTCCCGGAGCAGTTCATTTCCATCCGTCTTTTCCTCTACCATACGTTTTAATACAGAGAGGACGGGTGGAAATGAACTGTTCCGATACAGAATTTTCCAAATCGAAAACGCTATAT
This sequence comes from Corythucha ciliata, assembly GCA_038030265.1. Lineage (NCBI taxonomy): Eukaryota > Metazoa > Arthropoda > Insecta > Hemiptera > Tingidae > Corythucha > Corythucha ciliata. Next base: position 24,969,188 of record CM075937.1, on the reverse strand, counting down.
TTGGCTAACACTGCTCTGAGAGAGCCTATTTGTGAGCGCTTCGACTATTTCAGCGTAATGTAAGTATTTGATCGGTTTTTTGGGACCAGAGAAAGCCGACAAATTGTAGTGCGCGGAGCTGACTGGCAGGAACAATAATTGAGGTTTTGTGTATCTTCTTCACTGTCAGAAAATGTTCGAAACATTCTTTGTAGCAGGTGAAATTTTATTTCTTGGGATCTGTAGTATTCTCCAGTGATTATTGTTCATATGGTTTTATAAGTTGTTATTTGAAAATCATTAAATAGATGAGTATAATGCGGATCGTGTGATTCGAAAGGAGGTAGATTGCTGACGAACCGGGTGATGTGACATCTTGAGTAGAGAGCCAGTCGAAGAGTCGCTCTTGATTCTGAGGCTAGAAAAGATTACGTGATCTGTTTTACAATAATTATTCATGCACCAAAAACCAATTAAACATCAATTACTGACAACATGGTCCAAGATTCTCAAATGGATCAAGGGGTAAGAGGTCAGTGAAATCGCGCCTTTACATTGTTTCAAAATGTTGTTTAGGCATAAGAAAATTATAATTTTTTAATTTAAAGAACAGAACTGAATTTATGTTCAATTGAAATAATCTGAAATTGAAATAGGGGCAACATTAAAATAGTTTGAAACTTGCCTCCCATAGAGGCATGTGTGTACGATGTGAGAAGAAGGCCCACGTTGTACGTTTTTCCGACTTCTTGAAGCAAAATCTTTTGGTTTTTTAATGAATTCTAGGAAGGCACCATTCAACCGAGAAGAGATTGTGACAATTTCAAGAATAAGATTTGGACACTCAAGGTTAGCGTATATTCACCTGCGAGAAAGTGATAGAAGCTTACATGCCAGTTTGACGTCCCTAGAATAGACGAAGCTCATAGCTCACCTATCCTCTAGCTCTAATCCTGGAATGCACAAGATACTGGGGGCCTATTCTCTAACTCCGAAGCACTAGCTTTTTCGAAGTCATATGTTTATTTCATTCATTTTCTTCAAACAAATTAATGAATTAGACACATGGCTGGCGAAAAAAATATTTCTTCTTGTTAGAGAATAGGCCCCTTGATGTCAGAGAAATGAACTCATCGACTCCTTAGTTCGAGAAAAAGTCGTAATGCCCTTCTACTTACCTCAACTACTAACTATGAACCCGGTCATGTCTGAGGGTGTGTTAACTGCCATTTTACTCTTCATAAAAGACTCAAACTTACCGATTTAATCCAAATAAAGCCAAACAAATGGCTAATACACTAAGTTGTAAAGCCAAAAAAAAAATAAAAATAAATAAAAATAAAAATCTAGGAAGGCAAACTACGAAATAACTTTGCCAAACCCCCATTCTTACAGCCTGTCGGCAAGAACTCATTCGCTTGTTGAACTTGGATTGTCCGGGGGTGAGTCTGCTACTCAAATAAGGAGTATTCAAAAGTTCCATAATGGTATAACCAGAATCACCATACAAGACGAATTATTCGTCGTATGGGGAGGGTTATTTTACTATGTAATTATAGTCATAAAAACTAGACTCCTTCAAAATACCAGTAATAAAAGAGAATTAATAATTGTCATGCATTAGAATTACAGTCAATTAACTCGTCCTCGTCGGAATCAAATCTCCTGCCGGGGTAAGGGTCTGAGCATGAAACTTTAGACCACCGGAAACGAGCAAAGCCTGGTACTTGACACAGTGATGACGCTTATGTCCCGAAAAATATTCCTGTTGTTCGGTGGAAGGCCGGCAGATCTTGCCGTGAAGTCTATAAATCCTCAGCACTTTCTTATGGTCGTGAACCTCTCGAACTGATGACCTGAAATAGGATTAAAACGTATTTTTAAGAAAAAATGTATTATACAGGACCGAAGTACTTGCAATTTGAGTAATGACGCATTCTTTTTTCGCCCAACCAATCAAGACGAACAAGCGATTTTGATTGGAAAAATCTCTCTTTTTTCTAAACAAAAAAATTGTCATTTTTGCCAAAATATCGCCAATTAATTTAAAAAAATAATGCTCATGAGTTATTTTGATAGGGACACGTTGAAGATGTTTTTCTGATCCATGGGAAGTCCATAGGCGCAGATTTAGTGTGGACAAAGTGGAACATGAAACCAACCGTCGCATGGCCTTCCTCGATCTCGGGATCACCCGAGGAGAAAACAACACGTTGTCGTTCGAATGTTACTGCAAACCAACATCCAGCGGCCGCACTATGCAAATTTTCTCCTCCCACCCGAGTAAACACAAAACAAACGTCATGGACATGATTAGTCGAGCAATCACACTCTCGGACCAACAGGTTTGGAAATCTGCATGAAGAAAAATAACAGACAAGCTGTTGAATAATGGGTACCCTTTGAGATACATGTGTAATAGGTGGCATAAAACCGTAAACCGGCTGAAAGCTCAACACCCTCACCAAGGCAATGAGGCACAAACGCATAACACGATTGCGTCCCGACCCAACAAACGTCGACGGACGGCACCGGAGGAGCAGCACTCACAACACACCCAGACCAGCCCAAAGGAGAACAACTGACTTTTTCCATTCCACTAACCCTCAACATGAAACCAGAAGCATTCGGGTTATGACACACGACCACCAGCCCTAGCCAACAAGAGAAACGTCAGCACATTAATATGTACGTTCCAGGCCTCAGTGAGCGACTCCAAAGCGCTTTAAAGACGCTGGATGTGGACTCGATGACCCTGGCTCACCGACCTACTGACAAATGAGGAAAATGGTGCTTCTCATTGAAGGACAAGATTCCTCCGAAAGAGCAGTCTGGACTATTATACAAAATCAATTGCCAAGATTGCAGCAAATCATACAATAGGAGTGAAACGGGTCAAGTCTGGACTATTATACAAAATCAATTGCCAAGATTGCAGCAAATCATACAATAGGAGTGAAACGGGTCAAAAGCTCATAACAAGGATCAGACAGCACCAAAATGACTTTAGAGGGGAAAAGAACAATACGGCGTTGAGTACGCATTCCACCACCAAGCATCACAATTTCGAATTCAATAACCTAGAAATATTACATCGTGAGAGCAATAATATTCGAAGAAAAACAGTGGAGAGCCTTATCATAGGACGGAACTTGGAAACAAATGTCAATTTCGAGGCAGACACCAAAGGCCTGGATACTCATTACATCGACATTTTAAATAAGGCATGCAAAGGTGCCGCCAGCCACCGGACAGCGCAGACGACAACAAGAAATCAATGCCTTCCCAGCTAACCTTCACGCACGGTTACCTTCGTCCACGTATTCAACCCTCTCCTCGATGTCGTTGCTTGTGATGGAAACATTCATCGTCATGACACAAATATAATCGTAATAACATTGTATGACTCTAAAAAATCAGGTTTACGGTACATACGACCACACATTCACATGTGTTTCTCAGAAATTTATCGAGGTACGTCGTTACCCTCCCCCCCCCCCCGCTGCCATTAATAACACTTCGAAACTAGTCGCCAATAAAACAAAAAATTAAACAAGAATTAGGAGGCAACTGGGCATTTTCATCCAACACACAATCAGGGGAGGATTCACGGGGGAGGGGGTAACTACCCCCCCCCCATGATTTCAGAAAAGTTGATTTTTTAAGAAATATGTATAGATAGAATATCACGACGATTCCCTGAGGACAAACGGTGGTTGGCAAGCTTATTATCAAGGGATGATAGGTCTCGCAGAAAATGGCCTTTTTAAAAAATTACTTCGTCAGCCAAGTGAATTCACGCAGCAGATAACCTCATAATTGAGAACCCAATTAGTTTATGGGGGCCTGTTCTTCAACTTTTAAATGTCACTATCACTCTCTCTTTCCACCCGTCCACCCAATCAATATATGATTTAATTCGGGGTGGACGGGTGGAAAAGGATATTACTTGGAACACTGAAATCTTTCAGAACAGGTCCCCTGAATGTTACGCAGGCCTGTTTGGGTACGCTAGTCGCCTCAAGGTTACGCTAGAAGAAATCAAAGCGCTTATGGAAAAGTTGCGCGAGGATCTGAAAGTTGACACGTTGGTGCAGAAGGGGGATGTGGTGCAAGAGTTTAAAGCATTTGCTTCAAACTTGACATCGCATTTTTCCCTGAGGATCTCTTCTATTGTAGAGAACGATGCAAGGAGGAATTATTATAATAATAATTAGGTGTGCTGGAAAAAGAAAAGAGTTATTGGGAGCTGGAAAATTTAATTTTGAGTATTCTCACAGACATGGGTCTTGATCTGTCTTCTGATAATTTGTGTCAGGGGATATAATCAGCCGACTGGGTAATCCGACGCCGGAGAAAGCTCGACCGATATTGCTTAAACTCCGGTCTTTCCGATATAATAAGCTAATGAATCTTCATAGTACTTTCAAGCTCCGAGTTACTCCAGTAAGAATAACGGAACATTTTGACCAAGCTTGCACATGGCTTATTTTGAACTTTGACTTTTATCCTTCTGAATAGTCACGACTCTGACCTTACCAACACATTTTCTTTTCTCGATAACCCAATTCTTTCAACAGTTATGAAGGAATTGCTGTTGAAACATCTAAAAAACAAATTTGTTTATCGACTATCAAGCATCCGACTATAAAGCAATTGCTCTTAGTTTATTTTTTCTCGTCTGCCCCACCCCTCTCATTTTGCTAGACGCGCCCCTTAGGACACGGCGCGGCGGCTCACCCGGCTTCCCCCCCCCCACCTTAGAGCCGGCACTGCAGTCATGAATGAACTAGCGCGAATGTTCGGCAGATCTCGTCCAAAGTGGCTCGAAAACACCCTGCACGATTGTTAAATTCATGTTGAATCATCTCTATTACTTATTACCTCACTAATTATATCGTTTTGAATTTTAATTGAATGATTGAATAGACACACATAGGCTATCGTAAATTATTATACTTAAGTACACTACGCGTCATCAAATCCTCGATTTAGAGCTCTTTCCCTTTTCTCTTCCCCTTCTTCACTTGTGTATTCCTTCCACCTCTTCCGCTTGCGTATCACTGATGCACTTGCACTTCAACCGCTTGCTAGGTGATCAATTGATCATGGACCACTGGCTTTATTATTTTGATCATTCCCTTGACCATCGAAAATGAAAACATTTCCGAATTGAACTATCTGCGTGTACATTTCATAGGAAATTGTTCAACGAGCAACTTTTGATTGAGTAGAGTAGCCCATAATATTGTAAGGATTCAATACTCTTTTATAAGACGTCTTACAGTACATAAGTAGCTGGTTACATAAACCGCGCAGGCGTTTTAATCTCGCGTTTTAATCAAGTGTTTCATGGTTGTACAGCCTTAGTCTTCACACAAGTATTAGCGCATTATGAACGAATGAAAGATCTCCAGCCGCCATCCTCTTTAGAACTCACTAGGCCGCGCACCGACTTACCGTTGGTCGTTTCAAACCTGTAGGTGCCGTCGGTGCGGTAGCGGAGACAGTTCAAGTCAACCGACCTTACTTTACGGCCGTTATATTCAATGAATAAATTGCAGCAGAATTGGTAACCGTCCTTGAATACCAATACTTGGTACCATGTACTGCACATTTTTACTCCAGCAGGTCTTGGCATGGAACCGCACTGGACTAATGGACGCGTTCTTGGAGGTCCGTCTGGAAAAAAATGTATACCTATTGAAAACTAAAAATCAAATCAATCGTGACTGTTCCACAATTTTCACTTTTCATTTCCATGCTGAAAATTGTCTTGCCCCCAAAGGTAAAGCTATACTTGAAAACAGGTCCGATAATCTCAGTCTTTATGCACGCTAAAAAATGAAATGACCATCAACGAACGATCGATCTAATTATCATCGTTTGATGAACGAGCTCATACCTGATTGGTGAATCAAATATCCGCAACATGTCGCCTTCTTGGCACCCGAAGTTGAGCACGCGCCTATGTCCCACAAATAACCCGGAAACAGTTTTAAATCATCACCGAGTAACTCAGCAGCCGATTGTGATCCTCTCGGGTCAATGGGTTTTTTCGACACTGCCTTCAGACCTTTTAAAAGTGAGAGAGCTCGTCAACCGAGTAAAATGTCTTCAATTCATGGTACAGTTTTGTACTCACCACCTACTACTGGACATTGAATTACGCCGTGGAAAAAAAATAGCGAGATTATTACTGTTTTCATGTTGCAAAACGACTAATTCAATTTTTCCAATATATTTGTGATGTAGACGATATCTGAGTGATCGCTGTCCTAACGACACCCTTGACAAAGTTTAACTCTCGAGAGGATAATTTCATTTTAAGGAGGCCGTAAAATTGTTTATAATAGCCCTCAACCAAGGTGGTAGAGCTATGTAGAGGTGGCGCAGCTCCCCTCTTGCCCTACTAGGACGAGGTTGGGAATTGACGTCATCCATAGACCTCTACAGGAAGAAAACGATCGACTGCTCCTTTGCGCTAGCTATTCCCCATTTTCCATTTAGCATTTTCTACAATTTCTCGTTAAGAAGGAATACATGCTGGATTTCGAACAAGGCTTATGTCTCTAAACCAACAATTTGCAATTTTTCGCTAACGCTAATTTTGTCAGGATGTATTCAACGTCGTCTAATTTTTCCTTTAAATGTGTGCTGTGTGCTCGAAATTGAAATCAGGACACAAACACACTAACTTATTTACCTCGATATTCGGGCCGTGTCGAGAATTACCATAAATAGAGTGAAAAATTAATTAATAATCTGTCTACACCGAGGGCCGTTTCTAGCCCTCGCGGGGCGTGTAGGCGAGAACTATCAGGGGGCCCCCTAACAGCTGGTGGATAATTTAAATGTATACTAAACACAGACGTGGAGACGGGTTTTGTTCAAAAAGGAGGGGCTTCAGAAATTGTATGCTTTGCTCTGCTAAAACTGGCTTGATAGCCACTCGCATCCTTCAAATCTAGGTATGACTACAGTCGCAAAATATGGCAAAAACTGACGATTTTCGTGCCTTAAAAATGACGACCTAAAAATAGCGAAACTGGCGATTGCAGCTCTAAAAAGAGCCAAACTGACTTCTCGCGCCCTATAAATTGCTGGACGCACGATTAGCGCGCCATGAAAATGCCTTAAAAGTTTATGATTCCCGCCCTAAACATAGCTAAATCGACGTGGCCTTGACTTCCTAAAAACAGCTAAATTGGCTCCACGCCCTGAAAATGCAAATGACTAAAATAACGGATTCGTGCCCTGGAAGTATCAACACCGGTAGTGTTTTATTCGTTGAATTGTTTGAGAACCACGGTCATGATAGTTCAAATAAAACAAGTGGGAGAAGACCTTCCTTTCTTTACTTTGCCTTCACGATGAAAAAGCTGCAACCCCAAGACAGTCACAACCTACAAAAAGATCCGAAAAGCCCCCAAAACAGACTATTTCTCAGTAAAATGGATAATATTAAAAAACAGGCGATTCATTCATGAAACTACGGGCTTTTTTGCAATTATTAGCAGATTAAATCGAACAGTATTTTGCACTTCTATATGGACAGAATATTTTGCTAGTCCGGCCAATAAAATTACCTGTCTGGTCGGCTCTGTAGCCGTTAAAAGTGCCCTAATAAGCGGCTTAAACGAAGGAGCTGGACGCGGAATGTTCACAAACTTGGCCGGGACACGATCAATTTAATCTAAAGTCTAAAGGGGAACGTTTAATAACTCTCTTGGCTATTTGAGAGTTCGTTAGTATGTTATATCTAAAAATAACATACCAATATCACAATAGATAATAATTGTTATATTATCTAAAAATGTATAGTTTGCAAGATTCATTATTTCTTAAGGTGCGTTTACACCATAGTGTCCCGCGACACTTGTTGCTTGAAATTTAGTGTCAGACACAAATTTCCTTGGTGTAAACACAAACTTCCAGAAATTTTTATCAGAATTTGTATAGTCAATAAATTTCACATCTGGCACTTTACATTTATGTCGAGACACTCGGACACTTCAGTGTAAACCCACCTTTACCATTAGGACCAGCCTATACAGGGTGTTCGAAAATTCCGATGCTCTCATTCGAAAATGCAATTTCGCGAGATCTTTAAAAATCGAATTTCCAGGATTTGGCCCTTTAAAGCCTCAATTTGCCAGATTTATTTTCTTTTAAAATCCACGATTTGGTTCACTTTGGCAACCAATTCTCGTTGATTTGGCTATTTCAAATAGACATTTCGGGTCGTGTTTGGCTCAAATACGCCAATTTCACTTTCACATGTCTGGATATTTTAAGACCATTTTTTGTGGATCTGGCACCTTCAAAGCCAATTTCTCTGATTTTCGTGGTTCGAAAATCCAAATTTGCGGGGCTGAATTCTTCAAAAACCAAATTATTCTGATTTTAGCTCTGTAAAACCCCAATTAGGATTTTCTCTCCATCGAGATTTTTTGTAATTATTTTTATTCCAAGCCGGGGGCCCCCCCATGGGTCGGAGCCCCTAGGCGGTTGCCAACCCCCTAAAAACGGCCCTTTACACCGTTTGAGAAAGAGAAAAGTAACTATAAAACCTAACAGACTGTCAGGCAATCAGACTTTCTGGTCTATGAGTGACGTAGGCAGTCCTACTCAATTCCAAGAAAAGAGCTCTTGGTGCGCCACCTGTTATATCTATCGCCTTGGCCCTCAACCATTTCTTGTTTGATTATACAGGTCAATCTTGCATCGTAAAAAAAATGGGTTGATCGGATTATTTTAGTACAGTATTGCCCATGAAGTTTTTGTCAGAGATTTTGGTCAGAAATTTGTATTACTGAGGCCACAAGAAAGGCGTATACATATATTTTTTTAGTTTACAAATTGAAGTAGTGAATTTGTTCACTGATTACCACATAATACGGGTAAATTTAAAGCCACGTTTCCACTGAACGCGCATTGTTCGCGAACAGTGTTTGCAAACGTTTGCAAACAGATGCGCGTGCAGTGGAAACACTTAATAGCGCCACGCATTGTTCGCAAACATTTTAATCGTGTTTTCACTGAGCGCGCATTGTTCGCGAACAGTGTTTGCAAACGTTTGAGAATATGTCACAGTTGAGCTCAGGCGCTCGAAGGGTAAAGACGTTTATTGCATCTCTTTTCGTGATGTCTGTTTTTTGTGCCGCTTGTCGTGACCCTGTTGCTGAGGAGGAGGGGTTGAAGTGCTTCGGTGCGTGTGGACAGACGTATCATAATTTTTGCTGCTCTGTTTCGGAGAGGAATTTCGTGAAAATGAGCTCCGAATACAAAGGTAAGTGGAAATGCCTTAATTGTAAGCAGGGAGTTCAGGGGGCATCAGTGAATAAGCAGGGCAACCTGGCCACTCAAGAGGACATCCAGATGGTTCTGAACTCTATTGCTGAGTTGAGCAAAAAAGTTGATAGCATACCTATGTTCGAAAAAACACTGGGCGAGCTTCAGGAATCAGTTCATTTCATCAGTAAACAGTTCGATGATTTCAAAATGGATGTTAAGGCAATGAAAGACCAAATCAAAACGCTAAAAGAGGAGAATATGTATCTCAAGGAATCTAATCTCATGCTTCAAAGTAGCGTCGATAACTTGGAGATGGAGAGCCGTAAATGCAACATCGAAGTACATGGTGTTCCAGAGACGAAAAGCGAGGACTGTGAGGAGATTGTAGGGAAAGTCATGAAGAACTTGAATATTGACTCTAAACCGTTGAGCGCGTATCGTCCCTGATCAAGGAGAAACCGAGAAAAATAGTTGCAAAGCTACAGTCAGATAAAGAACGGGAAGAGGTGGTTAAACTAGCTAAGAGAAATAGAAATCTGACGGCGAAGGACCTTTTGGACTCGTGGACACCCAATCGAGTATACGTGAATGAAAATTTATCGGCTTTCCGGAGGGATCTTCTCTATAAAACTAAGATAAGAGCTCGGGAAAAGAACTATAAATTTGTGTGGGTCTCAAACCTTAGGATTCATGTTCGGAAGGAAGAGAATGCTAAAGCGTTAGTCATTAGAAATTCACTTGATCTGGGGAAACTCGTTTATGTTTGTTATAGTGACTAGAGGATTAGGCAAACAGATACAAATAATAAAATTAATCATGATTGTTAACGTTAATAGTTTTTAAGATGAGGAAATCAAATTCAAGACTTTCAATGTACAGGATTTAGATGTTCTAGAAAGTAAATTTAATTGTGAAGGAGAACTGAATCTAATGTGTTGTAATATTAGAAGTATTAAAAGGAACTTTGACTGTTTAAAAGCGTTTATCTTTTCCCTAACGTTCACCTTAGATATTATTATTCTCACGGAAACATGGAATAAGGACCTGCATAATTTTATATTGGAAAATTATAATGGCTTTTATAATTTAAAGAACATAAACAAGGCAGAAGGCGTGACAGTTTTTGTACGAAATAATATTGATGTGGTTAATGTGGAATTGGACGCCATTGATGAATGTAACTCAGTCTCTCTGCTCATTAAAGCCTATGGATCGAAGATATTACTTACTTCAATTTACAGATTGCCTGATAGGAATCCACAATTATTTTTTAGTAGTTTGGATGCTTTTCTTAGAATTAAACAAAATTATAAAATGGCAATATTTGTCGGGGATTTGAATATAGATATCCTTAAAGATAATTGTAACTCTAGCGATTACTTAAATATTATGGCCACTAATGGTTTCTTCTCCCTAATTAATGAACATACGCGAGTGGCTAGTAATTCGAGGTCATGTATTGACCATATTTTTGTCAAAGGAGTTAAAGACTGTAGATGTAAGGGGGTAGTCTACAATTCGGATCTCACAGACCATTATCAAACGTATGCAGGAATCGCTTTGAGTGAGGAAAGTGTGAGTAGCAAGGATAACTGTACCGAGAAAAGTTCATTAAAAGATGCTGTGGACATTGACTATTGTTTACTGGATATTTTACTTCAGCAAGAGGATTGGGAGGAGATGTACAAAATTAATTCTGGGGTAAATGATGTCATTGAGTTCTTTATTGAGAAGCTAAATTCCATTGTTAAAGCGAGTGTTAAAGAGATTAAAACAAAGTAAGCCATAGGTTAGCAAAACTCAAATTTTGGTGTACAGCGGGGATTGTTGTAGCAATTAGAAAAAGAGAAAAATTCTCCTCTCCAAATTTTTGGAACTAACTACAACCAATTACTTTAGCAGTCTCTTTTAATTGTCGAATGCATTTCGGGCACAACTGTGACCCCTCATCAGCAACTGACACCTTCTACTGCAAGTAACGCAACTCAGTAGAAGGTGTCAGTTGCTGATGAGGGGTCACAGTTGTGCCCGAAATGCATTCGACAATTAAAAGAGACTGCTAAAGTAATTGGTTGTAGTTAGTTCCAAAAGTTTGAAGAGGAGCATTCGCAGAGGGACAACCGATATAAGGAGGTGGATTCCATCATAAGAGAAAAATTAAGAAAGCGTGTGCAACAGGAGCCGTTTGACGTTGGCTTAATGAAGGAGTATAAATATTACAGGAACAGGCTAAATGGTGTGATTTCGATGGCTAAAAAATTGTATTATCAAAAACTTTTGCACGAAGCCAAGGGCAATGGTAAAAGGGTATGGTAGGTTATTCGGGAATGTACAAATGAGCCTCAGCCTTCATTTAGTGCAATCAAGTCAATTAGTACTGGTGCAGATCAAGGTATATAGACTACAGAGGTATGCTCGTATCTAGGGGCTACCCCATGGCAACCGTTACGTCACCCGGGTTAGACTTGAGATGAGGTGAGAGGTTCTTATAAAATTGTGATGTTATCGCACTCGTGGGCCCTTTCTGTCACTGTGTTTTTCAGTCTTGCTTGGTTTCTTTTTGCCTTGTTCATCACATTCACCCAGCCTACTATATTTGCATAGCTTTGTTATAGCCTATTTTTAATAATATAGTGATTGTTTTACCCGAAACCAGACTACTGTTAGGAATTTCTTTGGATTTACATCACCTCTCGTATCGGTGGGGTAAGTAATTCAAAGTGTTGAATTATTATTTCATTGTTTAATTGTAAGGAAGCATACCTTGCAATTATAATACTCCCACACCTATTTTATGACCGAAAGTCATGTTCATATTTCATTGATCGGGCGCATGAAAGCTCGTTCCAGCCGCTACTTTTTTTGTAAACTTGTTCCCAACTATTTTGAACGTAAAGTCATTCCGTGTAAAGTCGTTCCGCTCACGTGTCGAGGCCTGTTCCCCAAGTTTTAGCAGTGATTCCAGTCACTTACAAATGTAAAACTTGGATTTCTTCCTGGTAACGAATACTGACGGTGATATTTTAATGAAATACCTACCGTCTGATTTAAATGGATCTAACCCCATGACGTCATTGCGCGAATGATTATGATTGGCTAAAAAGTTAGGAGCATACCTCTGTAGTCTATATACCTTGGGTGCAGATAACATTGTTAGTGATGAAACAAAGATAGCTGAAGCTTTTAATTCTTTCTTTTCTGAAGTTGGGGAAAACATAAATGAGGGCTTTAAGGGAGTGGATCGATGTTATGATAATTTGAAAGGAAGAGTGAGCCTATCTCGTGTTAAAAATTCATTTTTTCTGTCTCCAGTTGATCATGTTGAACTTGAAGGATACATCACGAAGTTGAAAAATTCAAGCTCGTTTTTTCCAGGTCTGATTTCAAACTTTGTTATCAAGCGTATTGGTACTAGAATATCTAGGCCCTTATCCTATATTTTTAACTTGGTGTTTGAATCAGGCGTTTTCCCTGAACGGTTTAAACAAGCCATAGTCATTCCTTGTTTAAAAGTGGCGATAAAAGTGAATTGGGTAATTACAGGCCTATAGCTCTAACGCTGTCTTTCTCCAAACTCTTGAGAAATGTATAAAAAAGAGGCTATTGGAATTCCTAAGCAAGCATGACATAATATCGAAGAATCAGTACGGCTTTCAGGCAGGGTTGGGGACGGATCATGCTGTTAATGAACTGACTTCTTTGGTCGCAGAGAAATTGGACCAGGGGTTCTTTGCTTTGGGAATCTTTCTAGATGTAAGGAAGGCCTTTGATTGTGTTCACCATCAAATATTGTTACATAAGATGAGGAATTTTGGAATAAGAGGAACTGCTCATGACTTGTCTAGAAGTTATTTGGAGGACCGTTCTATTAGAACCAGAATTGCTAAAGCTTTAAGTTCATCAATAAATGTAAATATAGGTATCCCTCAGGGAACAGTATTAGGACCCATTCTTTTTTCACTGTATACATCTGAATTGATGGATTTGCAGATCCAAGGCCAAATTATAGGTTTTGCCGATGATACTGCGCTTGTTTTTTGGAATAAGGATTATGTAAAGCTTCTTGAAAATACTTGGCGTGAACTGCAAATTATTAAACAGTGGTTTGATAGCCACTTCTTAGCTATTAATTTTGATAAGTCAACCGTTTTGAGGTTTGGTATAGGTAATAGAACTTTTCCGTCAGATCACACTGCCTTGTGTGTACATAGTTGTAAGAATAATGTCCCGAATACTTCTAGTCAATCTTGCTGTGATAATCAGGAATCGAAATGTGATATGTGTAATAGTCGTTTGATATCATTTCTGTCTAATTAAAAAGAAACGTGCTCGGCCCGTTGTCTCTTGTTACCAGTTAGGAAATCATGTAAATACTTAGGAATAGCTATTGATGATAAACTTAAATTTGATATGCATGTTAGTAATCTTACCAAAAGATTGAGAAGACTCTTCTATAAATTTCGGGTTCTGAGAAATGTATTGGACAGAAAGATGCTGATCACAGTCTATTATGCGTTAGTCTACTCAGTAATTAAATATGGAATTCTCGGATGGGGTTGTGTGACTACCACTGCTTTAAAATCACTTAATGTTGCTCATAATACGATACTTAAGATTATATTGAGGAAGCCACGAACTTATAATACGGTTATGGTTTTTAAAGAACTACAGGTTTTAAATGTACGTAATACCTTTCTACTCCAATCATGCTTACATTTGTATAAAAAAGGGGTTCGTGAAGAACATGTAGTGCTTCAGAGGATGACAAGGAGTGCGAAATTTGGGAACGTGAGGTTGCCTAGGCTCAAAACGGAATTTTTCAGGCGTACTGCGAACTATCAAGCTCTCTCCTTTCTTCTTAAAAATAAGATTAGCATGGCTGAGTATCCGACAGCACTTAAATTTAAGAAAAAGATGTTGGATGTATTAAAATATATCAACTGAAAACACTCCTGCTTGTTTAAATTTGTAATTTGGTTTGATTATGTTTTTAGCGTTTAGTTAAATATAGGCTGAGTTTAACTCCACTCCCTGCACAAGTTCTTTACTTATAGCGAGTGGGCAAGCTTTTCAAAAAAAAAGTATGTTGTTCTGCATGAAAGAATGTGTAAATGCCAATAAATAAATAAATATAAATAAATGTGCGCGTCCAGTGGAAACACTCACGCGCGCCGCGCATTGTTCGCAAACAGTGTTTGTTTGTGCGCGGGGCTGATCCACTTGTGATGCTTTTCTAAAAATGACCGAATTTGCGTTCGTTGCGAGCCCACTGTAAACACGCTTCTTGAGCGCAAAATTCTTTTGGGCGCAGTGCTAAACAACACCCCTGCTCATGCTATTCGGCTGCATTGGAGCTGAGGGGAAAGCGGTGGTCATGATCTTTTCCTTGACAAGGGTGATAGCTTCAGACCAGGACAATGATATTTTGCACAAACTCAGATTCTTCGGCTTTCCGAAGTATATCGAGTACTCTTTCATGAAGCAGATGGCTGGTTCTTCTGCTGGCATTCCAAGAACTTCGGCCTCTGGGTGGTACACGCATTGATTTGCGGGCGAATTATCTCTATCATTAGAATAGAAATTGAAGATCAGCGTCCACGGAACGAAATCTATGCAGTCGAGACGCGTGGGGCACTGCTATTTACTGATGCGTGGTCTTTGAACTCTACTGTTCCTAGTTTATCTCTCCTTTAAAACGCAGACGCTAGCTTTACATTTTTCCCGACAGGAATTTTTGTTTCAACTCCCCCCCCCCCTCCAAATTCGAACGCTGTCAGCCTACAGGAAATGGAATATTCTTGGCAGGCAGCGACTTGATAACTAGATGTAGTCTGTTTTCTCTTCTGTGAAGTCAGTGTGAGGCTAATAAAAGTGGGATGCTCAAGCTACTTATACGTTGTGGGTGTCTAACGATCTATTAGTATTAGGAGCGGTCCGGAGCACTTCTGGATGACATTTTCAATTACAGGAGGATGACAACTGCTTCCTTGCCCTTGGATTCGGAACCAGTCTATTGCGGAATTGTTTCGTTGTTTTTGCCCATCCAGTAATCGCCCTCCCAAGATTGTGCAGTTCAGAAGCAGCTTACATTGGCTTCAATTTTTCCTCTGAGTCGGAGTTTCTCACATGACTTTATCCATGGTGCGGGGCAGTTTTATCCTCTTTATTCGAAACTTCAGTGACTTTTGTAATACTCTTTTGGTGCTTTATTATGGAGTGGGACAACGACAAGTGTCTTCGACTAATTTCACTCTATGAGCAAAAAGAAGAAATTTGGAAACCCTCTCACAAACACCATTTCAACAAATTCAAAAAAGAGGATGCCTGGGAGTCTATAGCCAAGAGTATTGAAACACCTGTGGACATCGTCAAAGCAAAGCTGAATTCGTTGCTTTCTTCTTTCGGACGAGAGAGAGCAAAAGAAGTATCTTCAACAGGAACAGGGAAAGGTAAGTACAAACATAAACACAATTGGCTGTACCAATTTATTATCCAGAAAATTTGACAGTCAATGTTTATGCGAAGACCTATATCAGTTGAAATAAGCAACAAAGAACAGTATACCAGATTAATCATATAGGTCTGTACAATGTTTCCAAATGCTGACGAAGTGTATAAGAGCAAATGGTTTGCTTATGCAGCTTTTGCTTTTCTAAGGCATAAAAAAAAAACCTCAAAAAACTCTTAGTTCATCTCAATCAAGCAACGAAGATGTACAGGTGAGTCTATGATTAACTATGGCTAGTATGCCAAGTCGTTACTCGAATTTTCCTCAACCTCAAAGCTCCCACACAAACTGGACATTTTTTTTTTTTTTTTTTTTCCGTGATATAGTGACGTATTGCAACTGAACAAATTAAGCAAAATCATAGTTCATCTAGCAATATCAAATCTCATTACTTAGTTCACTATTAGGATAGTCATTCAAGAAGTCACATCCTTTGTTTGTATTATAATTAATTTAGTGCACCAGGTTCACACGCACTACAAACGTCAACACAACACTACGAGGTCCGATGGTTTATTTCTCTTGAGTCTCCGGAGTTCGTTCTTATTATTCAGGACATTCGACATCTCTGGGTTTTTATGTTTGAGGAGGCGTCTTTGATGCTTCCGAGCGAATTTGGCAATGGTTTCGCCAACAGTATCCATTTTCAGGTCGCGATGAATGTCATCGTTCCGCATGTACCATGGCGCGTTCACAATGCTGCGCAGCACCTTGTTTTGATAGGTTTGGATTATTTTAGCATTTGTTTTCTTAGTACAGCCCCAAAGCTGTATTCCATACGTCCAAATAGGCCGCAGAATTTGTTTATACATGAGAATTTTGTTGTGAAGAGTTAATTGGGACTTCCTTCCCATCAGCCAATACATACTCCTGAACTTGATGTTGAGCTCCTCTTTCTTCTTTTGTAGGTGCTTCTTCCAATTCAGCTTGGAGTCAAGTGTCACACCTAAATATTTTACTGACTCAACATACGGAACCTTATTCAAATTAATATTGACGTCCAGGGTGGCAATTTTGCGGTTGGTGAAATTCACATGAGCTGATTTGTTTTCATTTAGCTTCACTCTCCATGTTTTAGTCCACTTGACAACCTTGTCAACAGTTGTTTGCAGTTTCCTTGTAGCTTGCTCAACGTTTTCTCCAACAGCCAAGATGGCTGTATCATCGGCGAATGTGTCAATAGTGACATCGTCACTTGAAGGTAGATCCCTTGTGTACAATAAGTAGAGGACTGGTCCGAGAACGCTGCCTTGAGGTACTCCCGCTGATATGGTCTTTAGGTCCGAGTATTTGTCGTCTTGCTTCACCCTGAAGTGTCTATTGGCCAGGTACGACTTTAGCAGCAGATAATATTGTCTAGGGAGGTCCCTGTGTAGCTTGTACTCAAGCCCTTCGTGCCACACCTTATCAAAGGCTTGAGCAACATCCAGAAACACGCTAGATGCAATATGTTTGTTTTCTAACGCTTTTTCGATCACATTTGTTATTCGATGTACTTGGTCGATCGTTGAGTGGTGATGCCGGAAGCCAAATTGGTGATTAGGGATTAGTTTTCGGTTTTCTATAATTGGCTTAAGCCTTCTTAATAGCAATTTTTCGAATAATTTCGATAAGACTGGTAGAAGAGATATAGGACGATATCCTGTTGTTTCATTCGGTGATTTTCCTGGTTTAGGGATCATTATTACCTCAGCTACCTTCCATTGAGAAGGTACGTGCTTCAATCTGAACGCAGCATTGATAATATGAAGTAATTTCTTTAATGCTATTTCTGGGAGCTCTTTCACTACTTTACCTGTAATCAGGTCGTAACCAGGGGACTTCTTAGCGTTGATGTTGTCTTTTATTTCGCTCTTGATTTCTTTCAGCGTGACTGGATGTATTTCATACGCGTCAGTTTTGTACGTCTGAGTAACAATTTCCTCTGTAGTCTGCGTCGGATACGGCTGAAACGTTTCAAACAAGTGATTCGCAAATAAATCTGCTTTCTCTTGATTACTCCTAGCCCAAGTCCCATCGGCTTTCACTATAGGGGGAGAATGGGTTTTCGGTCTCTTCATGGATTTCGTAACTTTCCAAAGAGAATATTCTGTGTCTTTTTCAGCGCTTAATGTGCTTAAACAATGAGGAACTATTGGGTAGTCGAATTTTAAGTGCAAATTACTTCCAAAGCACCGTGATATGCTTATTTAATAGTGAAATATATATGAAAAAATTATCCGAGCAGTATTTAATTTAAGAAACAAGTTTTAAATTGCTGATAAGAAAGAGGTTACTTTTATTTGGGGTACTGTTATCCTCGGGATGCAACGTCACTGTCTGTCAAACGCAGGTGATTATTTCCGACTTAACTAGCCAAACATGCCGCACGAAGGATATGTTATTGCGACATCGGCAAATTTACCTAAATTAAGTTTTATGACAGTTTGCGAGTTCCTTCACAGGACTATTTTCACTAGTGAATCTTCTGGAGTGAAATTCGAGAAGTAAGTCTTTTGTTTACCTTCAAGTGTTTCTCTCTCTCAGGATGAGTTTACCAATCAATGAATATTTTCATCCTAGTCCTTGCGTTTCATGGTTTTTTCTTGCCTTCTCAGATCGGCTAGGCCTGAATATGGAGACGAGAGCATTGGCATGGTAGAGCTAAAAAGAGAAGGCTCTCTCGTCACCATGCTCGCTAAAGTGACGCCGGAGCATAAAATTAGGCTCAAGCCCTACTCAGTGAGATTGGTAGTCGACGAAAATAATGACTCCGTGAAGGAAGCGAAGTGCTTAGACTGCACTGCCTCAGAAGGTAATCCATACAGCTTGTTCGATATTTCTGTAGTTCAGTACCAATAAGCATTTACTTGCCAAGCGAGTCAGTTTGCTTTGGCTGCAACTGCCTATGAATTTCTAATTCATTGGTACTCACACCACTTGTGATTTTCGGGGTTTCAGCCGGATGCAAGCACTCGATTGCTTTTCTTTTCTGGGTACACCGACGGAGTGAGGAGCCGGCTCCGACGTCTGTTCAATCGTATTGGAAGAAGGTCAGGCTGTCCGAAGTTGTCAACACCAAGAAAATGACGTTAAGGGAGATTGCAGGGAAGAGGTATGTTGACAGACCAGCAGTGATCCCCGGATTCAGGGACATTGTGTGTCAACAAAGCGTCACTGTTGGGGTTCATAATATGCTTTCTTCCCTGCAAATGATAAACCCCTTGTCATTGCACACTCTTAAAATAAAACATGATGAAGAAAGCCCAGTCATCGACTTCCTTGCATACTGCAAATCATTTATGACTGCTGCAAATTGCCAAGAAGCCGAAAAAGAGACGAGAGGCCAGAGTGATTCAAGGCAGTGGTTTGAGCTCAGGTGAACAGTTTTTCAACTGGTTCCGCCCCTATTGCCTTGAAAAAATGTTATAGATAAATGTTTTTCTTCTTCTTCTTCTTTTGTTCAGATATGGCCGAATAACTGCCTCAGTTATTTACGAGGCATCTCGCTGGTCCACCGAGGACGGGGCGTTAGTCAATAAAATTTTAGGAGCGTCTCGTAAATTTATGAGCTTGGCGATGGCAAGAGGAAAAGCTCTGGAGAAAGAAGTGATCAAAGTTGTTGCGAGAAAATTAAAATTGCGCCTGCGGGAATCAGGCTTCGTCCTACGCCCAGATGTCCCCGTCTTCGGTGCCTCTCCGGACGCTTTGGGCCCGGACTTCGTGGTCGAGGTCAAATGTCCCACGAAAGAAAAGACGGTGGGAGCATACATAAATGCTCATGGAGTAATTGCACCCAAATTGATGGCGCAAATCCATTTATAAATGGAAATGTGTGGTGTGAAACATGGGTTGGTCATAGTGGCCAGCCCCAATTTTGAAACCGATAGCGTATTTTTCCACAAATGGGTGACAAAAGATGAACAACTGCTTAAGGATCTTATTGAAAACAGTCTTGATTTCTGGAGGAAGTGTATTTTGAAGTTGCTGTAATTACTGCCTTATTGTCTTATTCCTATTTTACGTACAAAGTAATTATTATTAAAATTAATAACACCCCTTGTAAAACACCAATGTTTCTTATTTTCTTATGTTATTTTCATTACCTTTTCTTTATTTTTTATGTCATATTGTTCATTAATCGTCATTAAAGCAAGCTTTGTACATTTACCAAACCGGCAATAATCGCCATTATGCAATCCAAAAAACCAATCAATTTATTGTCCACAGTACTGTGAGGTAAAACTATTCTATATTCCCTTATCCTACCTATTACTCTTTCCACATGCACTCTTAAACTCGCAATGCTTCTGCCTTCAGTTACTTGAAGTTTTGTCAATTTTTTCCCTTTGGCAACCGAGGGGGGTCTTATTAGTTTGCAATTTTGTTTACTCAACGTGAAATCTAGATGTTTGAATCCACGATCAGCTAGAATGTCTTTCCCATGGGGAAGACAGCCTAGATACCCGCTTTCTACCGTCAGTTCCGAATCCGACACTCTTCCACCGAAACCGTCCGATACAAAGTTTATAAATCCACTAGGGGTGCATGAAATTAAATATTTAACAGTATTACATTGATAGTAATTAGACCAAGTCATTGCTTGGTGCAAAGGATTACTAGGTCTTTCTATTTGAATTTCTAGGCAATCGATAATGGAAACAACATTTCTGTACTTCTTCCTGAAAGGAATAGGGAGCTGTATCCTAACGTTTCTTGAAGCAGGCCAATAAACTAATTGAGATAAATATGCAGCAATTTTTGGGCAGGTTGCCGCAAATAGACATGATGCTCTACTTTCTGAAATACCAAAATCGTCTCCCAGCATCCAGAATGATAAATTACACTTAATTTTTTTAAGCACGAGCATGATGTCTCGTGTCCTGCAAGAAGTACTTTCCTGCAAAAAAGTTATTATGAACATACATTGGGGTGGTATACCCAAGTAAAGCTTCGGCCGATTCTCTAAATAAAAAGTTGTGATGCGGAGGCTAGCTTCCTTCAACATCTCCGTACCGACGTAAGCCTCATACAGCTCGTTGCTATTTGAGTCATCCTGAGACGCTGAAGTCACAGTATACACTGATGACGTCGTGATCTGGTCACTTTCTTCTTCGGTCAAGCTTTGAAGGCGCATCCTCTTCGTTGTCGATGGCAACTCTGCATCCGACATTCGTTTTATTGGTGAAGTGAGAACTGACGCTGTGGCAGGAGCTACCTGGACTGGTTTGCTTCGAAAAGATGGTCTCAGAACGCTTTGGATCCCCACGTGAGTCACTTCTGGGCAGCATTGTAAACCTAACACAGTGGACGAAGCCCGTAAATTTCGACCCTTGAAATAGCATGAGTTCACGCAAGCTCGTTGAATTACAAACCAATTGAAACGCCACTACAGCCAGTTGCTTCATCTATTGCCTCGTCGGGGACAGTAAGAGGCTCAGTAGTCTCAAGCCCTAGTTCACGATCAGAATCATTTCTGCTTTCTACTGTAACTGCTGAGTTACATGCCAGTAGCTCTTCAACGATTTTCTTTCTTTCAAGTTTTTCCAGTACTGATTTTCGTCCAGACTTTGCTAAACATTGCGACGTCTCATTACACAACACGGATGACATTTAAACCCCGACCACAATCCGTACGTATGGTATGCTGTGCGTTTAGTTGGACCGACTCCACAGACACAACGTATCAAACGATTTGTGAACGGGTCCACGCAAATTAGTTTATGGCAGTACCTGTTACTTGACGCCCCAACTGACACTCAAATTTGTGTGGAACAACGTCTTTACAAAGCTCCAAACGAGTTCTGCGATGATTTCGAAAAAATTCGACTGAACGGAAGTTTTCCAAGTCTGTTTCTTTCTGCGCAAAAGGTACATGCATTATTAACTCGGATCCCAATACATGTCATCACTAAGGCCAAGTGAATAGCTAATTCAAAACTTATTTTTCGTCGGAATCAAAATACTCATATTCGTGGCCGTGAGCATTCAAGCATCGTTTCCACTGAACGCGCATTGCTCGCGAACAATGTTTTCAAACACGAAGCGCGTGCAGTGGAAACACTTTTCGCGCCACGCATTGTTCGCAAACATTGTTTATTTACATGTGACAAGTGTTTGTGACAAAATGTATGTAAACGAGTTTGCAAACGTTCGCGAACAATGCGCGTTCAGTGTAAACGAGCCTTTATACATTCATTGACAGTCTATGTTTATAAGAATTTACCGAGTAAGAACTTGGCATTCGTAAGACTTAATTGATGAATCTTTGAAGAATAATACGTACGTTAAAATGATCTTCGCAACAGTAATACGCGGTTTTTGGAAGAGGCAAATGAAATTCCCTTCTTGCCGCGGTGAACCATTTATGCCTAATTTTCTCTTCTCGAGGCACAGAAACGAACCACTTTTCTGGTGTTTTCACAGTTGTACTTCTGCACATTGGCACAAAACATGTTTTGTAGCATCCTTTGTAGTCGCTCATTTTCACAGGGCAGGTTGAAATGATTCCAGCTAAGAAATCAACGCCTAGTAAAAGAATAACAGATCCTACCGAAACAACCGGTCGGTTGATCTGTTATCAACCGACAAATCGAAAAAAAAAAACGCCGAAATACCCTGTCTAATCCCTTTAAACTTTGCAGTGTATCAATATTAATTTACACTAGAGAAAAATAATTACTGAGAACTGTGAACACATACTACACAGGCAGCGGATAATTGTTTGCTAGCTACCTACGTCACGACAACGGCTCCACCCCCCGCACAGCCATAGACCCCAATGTTATCAGACCCCCAAAATTTGAGCTTTTTAAAAAATTATTAAAAATCAAGGGCTTATCGGAAAAATAAACGAAACATATCGTTTTTCCCCATTTTTTCTCCTCTTTCCATTAAGACAATAAAAAAAAAATGTAAAAGTTCCTCATTGCTTATTGTTTCGTTTTTTACTGTTCTAATCAGTTTCTTTAGTTGATGGCAGTACTTGTTCAGTATGTTAAACTGGAAAAATTATAAAATAACAAGTGATTCTACTGTTTGTGAGGAAGGTTGGAGTCGAGGAAATTTCGAGGAACGACTTGGCATACAGGCCTATATATACATAAATATGTATATGTATATTTATATTGATAGTAAGATTGCATTACGAGGGTTTACTAACCCTACCTACTGACCTACTGGTAATGCATGCATGAAGCCACACAGTTTCAGTAGTTGTACTTTCAAACGCTGAAGATGGCGAGCAGCCGAAACCGGTTCGTTTTTTACGCACCTCAACGATGGAAGACAGACAATGTAGTTTCCTACGGCTACAGCTTTATGCACGCATTATAAAGATATATTAATTATGAATAAGTTGAAATTGAAATGAATTTATTGAACGTGAAATTACGAATAATCATTTTGCCATGGTACGGCTCCATTTGTCGAAAAGTATTTAGTAAATGCCTCTCGAATTTCATTGGCAGCGGTTGTTCCTCTCCTTGGTACTTTTATCAAACCTTGCATAGATGTCCGATCATCATTTCGCCAAGAACCAAACGTAACTTCCCCATTCTCTTCTGTGTCCAAAGTTCCCATTGGACAGTATAAATTCGAAGAAGTTCTACTTCGGCGTAAAAAATTGTGGATGTACACACAGGCCATGACAACCCACTTGGCTTTTTCGGGTTGCATAATCATAGGTTTCCTCCAAACGCGGAAGACGGAACTTAAAATGCCAAAGGCGTTTTCCACAACCCTTCGGGCTCGACTCAACCTATAATTAAAAACTCTTTCAGGAGATCCTTTCCAGTGATAGCCCGTGTACGGTTTCATCAAGTTATCGCTCAATCCAAATGCGTCATCCCCTAAAATCACGTACGGTACGGAAGTCTCCCCATTAGGCAATATAGATGGTGGTGGCAGATTTAAGCGACCACTTTGTATATCTCTATACAACTGAGAATTTTTAAAACCACCTCCGTCTGAAATTCTCTCTTGACATCCAACATCGACGAATATAAAGTTGTAATCCGCGTCAACCAGTGCAAATAAAACAATGCTAAAAAATGCTTTGTAGTTGAAGTATTCACTTCCACTGTTGCTCGGACTTTGAATGACGACATGTTTCCCGTCGATGGCTCCTACAGCATGTGGGAAGTTCCACTTATTTTCAAAAATCTGGGAGACCCTTCGCCACTCCTCTTCATTTTCTGGCACCTGTAAATAATTGTTTTTCTTAATTAGCAGTATTGGTATTACCCTTTAAAATATACAATTTTCGAGGAAGTTTCACATTTTCCAAAAAACATTTTTTTTCGATGAGGCATACCAATCCTTCCACGTAAATAAATAAATAAAAATTTAAAACCCTTCAGAAATATTTTTTTTTTTCTTAACAAAAGTTGGCATATTTGAAATCCCGCCAAAACGAACATTTTCCGCAACGTAATATCCCTTGTTTCCTCTGTCCTTTTCATGCCTCTAAATAGCTCATCTGTATATTCTCCATTATTTTATTATTGAATAGCTCTAGTAGAAAATAAGGCAAAGAAACAGAACAAACCGCTCTCCGACAGCAACGTTACAGGCGAATTTTTCTCGGAAGGCGCATATGACACAAACATGCTAGCTGGAGTGTTTGAAATGACCTGAAACTTCAAAAATCGCGTATTCAATAACTGTTGGTTTATTTTACGAACGGATCATGATTTTGGCTCTATTTTAGCATAAATAAACCTTTCAAAATAAATTTATGAATAAGTTCTGACCCATGAAACTTCCTTTTTAAATAATTGGTGAAATTTGCAAACGTACTCGGGCATTTACGAGTAGTGTTAATTATTTGTCCTTATAGTCTATACTTATATGTATACAATAATTTATAACTTTTTAGTAAGGTGTGTAAAATTGGTAGGTAGAAATTTTATCGTGCAGGTATTGTTGACAGATGAAATACATCAGAATACACAGAAACATTCAGTATTAACTATATTGTTTCACTATGATATTTAAAAGCTAAGATTAATTAAATTTTGAATTCAAGGTGAAGGGAGGGGAAACAATTTTTAAAAAAAACTCCTGCTTTATACAAAAACTATTGAAAAAGGGTTCTTAAGTTGAAACGAGGGAACTTCTGTTGTTATTACCTGGGGATCATGATAGTTCTGATATATTGTGTCTCAGTCTTCTGCGTTTGGCACGAGCTATTGAGTCATAACGAGCTATTTTAGCGACGAGGGGATTTATTGAACTATGAAACTTTTTCAACATATTGGAGGATAACTGTTGGATGTAAGGCTTGATAAACGGCATGTCACAATTTTCATGAAGGGTGGAGATTTTCGTGGATTTTGTGCTACCGGTGCATAAACGTAAAAATTTATTTTGAATAATCTGGAGTTTTTTGTAGTTCGAGTCGGACGGTGTAACTCCATGCTGAGCAAGAGTACGTTAAGAATGGACGGATACATGTTTTGTAGATTAACAATTTATTCCTTTGGGACATACCTGATTCGCGCCGCATTAAGGGAAAAACCGGAGTCTAACCGAGAGTTTACTCCTATCTACCAAATCATTGATGTGGCTTGTAAAATTTAGTTTTGAATCTAGTTTGAGGCCCAAGTATTTTACAGATGAAGAGATCGGTATTTGTTGATTTTCTAGAACTATGCTACGATTTAATAATGGCCTGCGTTTTGAATAAATAATAGCTTCTGTTTTAGTACAATGCAGAGAAATCTTCCAGTGAAAGAAGAATTTAGTAATTTTTTAAAGAATATCGTTCAACCTGCGAACTATAGTGTCTACTCTCCAGGAAGACGTGTAAACTGCAGTATCATCCGCGAAAAGCGCTATATTTACGTGTGGTGATGTGGGAATGTCGTTAATAAATAAAATGAACAAGAGTGGTGCAAGAATAGATCCTTGGGGAACTCCAGCGCAGCAAATGTGCAACGAGGAGTTGGCTGTGTTTACAGTCACAAAGAATTTCCTGTCCCTGAGGTAAGCTGCAATAATTTTGATGAGATAAACAGGGAAGTTAAGTTTTATTAATTTATATAGCAAGCCATAATGCCAAACTGTATCGAATGCTTTTTGGACGTCAAGTAAAACCATTCCCGTGTGTTTACGCTCGTTGAAGCGATGAGTGACGTCGTCTACAACTCGGCACAGCTGTGCTTGAGTCGAGTGACCAGTTCGAAACCCGAATTGTTCGTTACACAATATGTTGGATGCAACAGTATAGCTTAGTAGCCGGGATTGGATTAATTTTTCGAATACCTTGCTGAGAGTGGGCAGGAGACTGATAGGACGGTAGCTTGATAGCAGCGAGGGATTTTTGCCAGGCTTGTGCAAAACAATGACTTTAGCCATTTTCCAGAATTTCAAGAAGTACCCTAAAAACAATATTTTATTGTTTTATTTTGATAAAAATACCAAGGCTTTTCGTGGGAGTTGTTTTAAAAGAATGTTGCTTACCGTGTCGTGGCCAGGAGATATATTACTAGACCGAGCCTTAATACAGAGAGAAACTTCTTTAGGAGTAACAAGTTTTACCTCAGTAGGAGCGTGGTTAGCTGTTTTTAGGAATCTACGGACACCCCTGTTGACTACATTGTTGTGATTCGCGGAACTGAGAGACTGAGTAGTTCTTGGCACGTGCTCGAAGTGCTTTGCAAAAGCGTTGGCTTTTTCAAGCGACGATGAAAGCTGAACATATACAATTTTTTGGCAGGTTGACTTTGTAGAAGATACGCACAAAAATAGCCAGACATTTTATGAAATTGCTGCTACTTCGCGGGAGAATGAGGCAGCGCGGGCCTCCACTTCGAGAGAGAAAAATTTCACAAAGCCGAGGACTCCCTCTAAGCGCAGAAGGCAAAGAACACCACATTTATTTATTTATTTTTATTTATTTATTTATTTTTGCCAGATACACTAGTAATTACAAATACTTCAATAAGAGACAGATAATTGGACAGCCCCTTTAAAAGCTAAAAGCTTGTGCCAAGGGGCCTAGCACTCTTTATAGCCTAGAACGAGCATGTACACTACTGCAATAAAAATCAAATTTTTGACTACATACTATTAACCTAAATATAACCAATAAAAATCACGAAGTTAATACAAAAAGGAGAGAATAACAAATAGCCAGACATCTTTGCACCAACACATCACTGAAAATTTTGTAGAACACCCCGAAGAAAGGTTCTCAAAGCTTTCCTCGATTTAAAGTTCCTCAAATTAATTTTATTATCATAACAAAACTTGATTCCAGAAAACAATGCTGAACGCCTACGTGTTTCCGTATGGATAGTCGGCAAATTCATATCACATTGAGACACCGCCCTGGTGCCAAAACGACTGTTAGATTTACATTTGTCTAAGTTAAGATAGAGAAGACTCAACACCGAATTCAAAAGAAAAAGCTGTTTCAAATTTAAAACCCCAAATTCATTGAAAATTAAAGAAGTCGTGAACCGCCTAGGCTTACACAAAATGATCTTAATAAGGGTATTTTGAGCAGACCGGACAGATTTTAAATGGGATTTCACGGTGGACCCCCAAATCACCACACCGTAACATAAAATTGATTCAACCAAAGCAAAATAAACAGATTTCAAAAGGTCTAAGGGTAAAACGGAACGAAGAATTCTAAATCTATAAAATAACTTACGCATACGAGAAACTATTTTAGAAACATGGTTTTTAAATTTTAAATTACAATCGAATAGGATTCCCAAATATTTATGTTCAAAAGTGTATCTTACGTCTTGACAGTCACACTGTAAATTCTGACCCGCAGTACACACATACTTATGTATTTTAAAAGAAGAAGCGATTGAATTACGCACTTTTTTTTAAAGAAAAACGAATTGCCGCCGTCTTTGCTAAATTCAAGCTAAGCAGATTGTTATCATACCACGTCTTTACGACTTGTAATTCACTACTAGCAAGATTAACCAAATGATCCCAATTCGAATGACTAAATATGATACAGGTATCATCTGCAAATGCCTGAATCTCACCCGAGAGTTTTAGGTTCAGCAAATCGTTCACAAAGATCAGGAACAACAAAGGACCCAAGACTGAGCCCTGCGGCACGCCACACTTTAATATTACTTCCCTACTATACTTATCCCCTATCCCAGTGACACATGGTCTGTCTTTCAAGAACGACCATAGAATGTCAAGAGTCACCCCACGAATTCCACAATTAAGTAATTTACTCACTAACAACTCATGGTCAATAGTGTCAAACGCTTTTTTAACGTTAAGAAAAACACCCAGTACATGCACCCCATTATCCAATTTATCTAGAATTGAATTGTGTAAATTAAACAGAGCCTGCTCAGTACTACGTCTTTTTCTAAACCCATATTGGTTTGGTGACAAAATTTCATGTTTATCCAGGAAATCACAAAGTCGAGTTTTAATACATTTTTCAAATACTTTAGCTAAAGCAGATGTCAGTGCTATAGGTCTATAATTGCTTAGGAGTTTAGTATCTCCACCCTTATGGACAGGTATAATGACAGTTTTCTTGAAAATATCAGGAAAAGTCCCAGTCGAAAAGCCTAAGTTGAACAAATGGGCGATGGGAGCACAAATAAAAGATGCAATTTGTCTGAGAACGACGTTCTTTAGATTACCAATTACACAGCTGCTTGTCTTTTTTATTTTAATCAAGTAGCTGAGGACTTCTTGAGGAGTAACTGGCGAAAGGAAAATAGATTCCCTGACGATCCTAGGATCACACCTTTCATTAACCATATTGATTCTTTCAACGTCAGGAACGTCAATACCTTCCTTACACTGTCTCCCCACTTCCGAAAAATAGCAGTTGAAGCAGTCAGCAATCTTTTCAGCGTCATTAACAATTAGGCCCGAATCAGTTAGAATTTCATCTACCTCGCTATTATTTAAGTTACCCCCAGGTACTAATTCATTAATAACATTCCAAACATTTTTAGGGTCCCCTTTCCCCTCTAAAATTTTACTTCTGAAGTGCATCACTTTGGCTTTTTTGAGTAGCAAGTTTAAAAGGTTTCTATACCTAACGAAACGGGTTTTCTGCGCTAAATTATATGGTTCAGAACGAAGTTTTCTCCTCATCCGATCCCTAGAACGGATTGAATTGACCAATCCTTTAGTTATCCAATCAGTTAATTTCGTGTGTTTATTTTTAACCTTGAACACTTGATTAATTGAACAAGAACTAACCATATTTTCCAACGTATTTACAAACTGATCTAGTGCTTTGTTCACGTCATACGTGTTCTTATAAACGGATTCCCAATTTTCCTCTTTCAGTACGGATTCCAGTTTATCATAGTTGACTACATCTCTATACACAAACTTTCTATTTCTACCCCTTACATTATCTTTACTTTGCGAGCCAACACTCGGGGAACTATCTATCGCAAGGCTCCCTAGGCACATGAAATGGTCCGTAATATCCGCATCATAGACAATTCCCACACTATTACCAGGATTAACCCCTTTCACAAAAATGTGGTCGATGCATGACTTGGTTCTATCTGCTACTCTAGTAGGTAGATTTATTACAGAAACAAAACCAGCCTTTGTTAAAATGTTACAGTATTCATTATAATTAGATGACGGATTTAACAAATCAATATTTACATCACCAACTAGAAAGTGAACCCTACAACCAACACCAGAACGCAAGAAATGATCGTCTATCAGTTTTGACTGAAAGACGTCAAGCCACCAACTGACTGAATATTGTCATAATGGGAGATCGCTTAATCAACGCACTCCCCCAACAAGTACCGGGAGAAAATCCCCAAAACCAACCCCCCCCCCTCCACAGAGAGGTGCCAGAAATGGCAGAGGGAGAGGAGGACGTGGAAGAGGAGCTCGTAACAATCGTCGAGACCGTCGGCGAGAAGCTGCAAACGTGCAGCCCATCCCCGCTCCCGTTCACCCACCTCGTAACGCACCAGCGCCTGTTGGCGTCGACTTCGGATGGAGACCTGCTGTAGGTTACTACTCCGGAGGTGTCGGCATAGCCCTGCCGGGCTATTGTTACTTCGTTAGATCGATGCTCAACCGATTGGCAGCAATAGCACAACGCCCACTAGCTCTACTTCTCACTCCGGAAAACCGTCGAGTTTACGAAAAAGTTGCCCTGTATATTGCCTCCGTTAGAATCGGCTGTGCCCAGGATAACTTTAGAGGACTAGTCGAAGGCATTATTCTACGCGAGTACTATGATGAGATAGAGAAGCGCGCAATTGAAGGTCGATGTCTTACCATCCCACGCGCCCTATCGTTCGCCTTATCGCAGATCGGATCGTTTGATTCTGACTCAGAGCAAGTCGTTCCTTTAATCTCGCAGTTTACAGTTCAGCGAGTCGAAGAAGGTGCCGAACCACGTGCACTCCTCCCTCAACAGGACTTTGAGCCTGTATACAGCTAAAGAATGCCATATTCAGTCACTAAACTCAGTAAAAGATCTAGGTATTACTACGAGTCTCTCCTTTAAGATTCATGTAGAGAACATAACGAACAAAGCATTAAAATTGTGTGGTTTCATAAAGAGAAACACGAAAGATTTTGCAGACGTTTCTTCTATAAAATTACTCTACTTTTATCTAGTCAGAACTGTGATAGAATACAATAGTATAATCTGGTCGCCCAGTTATCAAGTGTATATTGATAAGTTGGAAAGAGTGCAAAATAAAATGCTGCGCTATATGGCTTATAAAATCCACATTCCGGTGGTGGCGCAGGACGTATCTTATGACACGCTGCGAACAGTGGCAAACATTGAGTCCCTTCAAAAACGACGTGTGATATGTGATGTCCTGGTTATTTTTAAATTGCTTAATGGACTTATCGATAGCACTGAATTACTTTCAAAACTAAACTTTCATGTACCTACTAGGTCCAGTCGAAACCATGATACGTTCTACCTGCCACTCTGTGGTACTAATTATAAGTTTAACTCGCCACTGTTTAGAGCTTGCCGTGTTATAAATAGCCTGAACATAGACATATTTAGGTATCATAACAGCAAATCAATAAGAAATGTATGCAGTGACTTAATCACTTGTTAACATAGTGGGTTAAAATTTTTATGGCATTCAAGCTGTTAATAAAAAATAAAAAAAAAATAAATTAGCTAAAAAGTCAAGAACACATCTACCGGGGGACCTGTAAATGGCAGTTATAGCATACCTGAAAATCATACATGATGACCAAGTTGTAAATATATTGGAACAGTCGATAAAGCGAGACGCGTGTGATGTTTATGGAGAACACTTAGCCATGAAGTTAAGAACGTATAAAAAGAAAACTCAAGCTGTGGTCCAACATTACATAAATAACATTATTTTCGACGCCGACATGGGTTTATTTGACGGTCCTCCTCCTACGAATCATCAACTGGCTACACGGAATTATGCTGCCAGTAGTTCATCCCTTCACGCTTCAACGGAAAATTATCAATTTCCAAACTCAGCAGATGCAGAAAAAATACTGTACGATATGGATGATAATGCCCAATCACCGCACTCAGATGCAGGAAGCTGCAGCTTTCGCCAATTCAGGCCATGACGTTATTTTATTTTTTGTCACTTCAATCAACTTATTTTGCCACCAAACGCTCTAATCATGATTTTAATTTTTACTTGTTTTAAATAACTTAATAAATGATTTAAAATTAATAAAGTGCCAATATATGATCTTACCTTCACATACTCATCCAGTGCTTCTACGATAGCTTCGCAGACGTCAGGGATAATTCGGGAAATCGTTGATTTCGAAACGCGAAATAGATACATTAGGCTGGCAAAGGAGTCTCCAATTGCTAAAAATCGAAGGGTTATTGCTAACCGTGTCGCTGTCGGGACGCTCTTGCGAAAGTTGGTGTCTTTTTTCGAAACGAAGTGCGAGCTGTTAATAAGGGGGTTACTGGTTAATCAAGAATATGATGGAAATGCACTTCACGCGAGCGTACGCGAACGCGACGGGGGAGTCCGACCTACGGGAACCGCTCAACAACAGAGTCAACGGAGCCACAGCGAACGGCCGGAGACCGGCGATCAGCAATTGCATGGCGTCGGGGCACAACAGAGAAAATACCGGTGCTCGCTCGTTTTCTCATGTTGCCCCCTGAAACGTCCCTTCTTCCTCACGGTTTTATCCTTTGCTAGCGTTGCCGTCGACGAGACGACTTTCCCCGAGCTCGGGTGCTGGCCCAAAAACTCCCGGTCTCAGCGCCTTCTTTTTT
The DNA here is from genome assembly GCA_038030265.1 of Corythucha ciliata. Taxonomy (NCBI): domain Eukaryota; kingdom Metazoa; phylum Arthropoda; class Insecta; order Hemiptera; family Tingidae; genus Corythucha; species Corythucha ciliata. The sequence goes on along the minus strand of CM075937.1, from coordinate 24,937,179 downwards.
GTTTCGCCCTTTCTTCTTCCCACGTTCTGACTACCGAAGTTCCTCGCAATGCGGGTCCTCTCACTCGTTCATTTCGGCTGGATCACCAATAATTACGACAGAGGAGGATGATTTGTTTACCTATCTCTCATATCGTGCCTTGTTCTATTCCATTCAAGGTTCGAGGCGATTACTTACTATATTGTATTCTTTCGTGCTTATTTTTATACTTTTTATTAATTAATAAAATTTACCCGAGCACCTCGTCTCTACAATACCCTTCAATATCAGTATCGGTATTGGTGTGATCCATAACTTGTATCTGTCATTGTTATTGTTATTCGGGTATAGTTCAGATTGCCGAAAATAACCATTTAAGAACATTTATTAGGATTATTCAAGCGCAGACGACTGCAGGCAAAGCGTAAATATCTCCTTTGAGTCCTCTTCGTCCCGTCTAATGTCATGTTGATATGGTTAGCATCGTAGCCTTTTCTTCCATCTGTGACATTCCGAGATTTTGATATTGATGAATCTGTATTCAAATTAACAGTAAAAAGGCGCCTCCCGAATGAACAACTCCAGAAGTAAGGTCTTGAGATGGAAGGAACCGCTGATAATGAAAAAACGTAACACCCGGTCAACTGAAAAATAGCTATTTTGTGAGCTCTCAACCACCGTAAGTATAAATAAATTGGGTGGTAGCACTAACAACGAAATTATAATAATTTTGCTAGCTATAACCCAGTGCCCACGAATTCTTTTCGATTCAGGAGGTGAATTAGGTACCTATACATTTCAAAAGCCTTCTTCTCCGAATTTTTAATGTGAACAGGTTTGATGTATTTACTCACCAAAGAATCTTAAAAACCCAGCCAGATTAAGTGAGATGTGAAGTTATTTACGAGATCTTCAAGATAAAACAACAATACAATCTGAGTTATCAATTCTTCTTACACTATCAGCAATGCCTGTGAAACAAACTCTCAAATTGATAACAAGTACCGCTTACACTATCAAGAACACTAGCGCAGCTATTGATAGTTTCAATCGCCAATACTAGGGGCCTTAGAGCCGTACACATAGTCACCCCTTAAAATATCCTCAAAAAATCTTGGCTAAGTTAAGTTTTTTCTTAAATATTTCTTAAGTATTATTAGTATGCAGGGTCGACGCTTACATTTTTCTTAGCTATGATATTTTTTAAGCAAATATTTTTCTTATGGGTGAATGTAAAGTAATTCTTTATCTTATCGTTTGAATTATTACGGAAAGAACAGTAGAAGTGTTTGCAGGAGAGCATTATAGTCCAGTCATGAATCCTTTAGAGGCCGCGAGGTTAAAATAATTGTAGGAAAGCAGGAGATGGTTCAAGTAGAATTATCCTAAGTTTACAAGTGCCTACAAGGGTCCTGCTTGTGACAGGGAAGCCCAAAACGACGATTCTTCGGGACTTCTTCCAGTTTTTTGCTTATATCTCCGAAAAAAGTGATCCTACGCTTAAACGTTCCATTTGCTTGAAGAAAGCGGATAAAATTACGCATAGATTGGAAAGAAGCAGTCGGAGAAATCGGTTCTGCTGAGCCGTTGCTACGTCTCAAAGAAAAATCAACATTTTCACTAACTATTCCAGAAACTCAGTTTTACCTATTTTCAGCGCGCTGTATACACACAGGGTGTTAACGTTAAGGTCGTACCACCGGCCAGGGTTCGATTCTGCAACTCATTTGCGGCAGAAGTTGTCCTCTGCAAAAACAAATTTCACCCCGCACGAAGTCCGACTTTTTTCACTTTTAAGATTTTTTTCGTGTTATAGACATTGCGTTACTAAAACGGCTGTAACTCGCTTATTTCTGGCCGAAAATCAAATGTGAATACACCGTTGGAAAGAGCGTTAAATTTACCATGTTCCCAGTGCAAAATCTTATTTTAAATGTAGGATTCAGGGGACGAATAATGAGCCCGAGTAGTAAAATGTGAGAAATTACGAAAATTTGCAGAATTTTCAAACGTTTTCAACTCCGACTGAATCTGTCGGTTAATCGTACACTGCAATCTTAAAAGTTGGTGTAGAACCTCAGCTTTCTTTAAGTCTAGTAATTTTTTAAATTAAAAAATCGAATAGGTGAGAAAACCGCGTCTGATTGAAAAAATAGGTGTTTTTTTCATCTTACTCAATGAGGAAGTAACACATTTTCCAAAATCATGCTGTCGTAGATAGCTTGGGTACCAAAACTCATGAAAACACGATCCGTTCAAATAAATTCAGGCCCTATATTTTTTTATTAATTTTTAAAACTATTGGGTTGTGGGACCCATTTGAAATAGGCTAGATAGACTGATGACGTAATAATAGCATTCGTGTGACCTCCACAATAGCTTCCCACAAATCAAACAATAGGACTTAGAGAATTGGCAGGACAAGAAGGGGCAAGACATGATAACATCAATGATGCGGAGGGGTGGGAGGGGTCACAACCCCTTAACCACGTCACGAGTCACAGACCGGCCGTTTAAGGTAACAAAAAATTGACAAGTTAATTAATCCGCTATAAATCGAAATCAATCATTTACGCACTAATATTCAATTCCTGGTCATATTTAGTCATTGTCTTTAGAAAAAAAATGTTTCCAGCGATTTTTATTTTGTATGTTACTTCCTCATTATTTAATGACTGCCAAATCTTCACAGTTCGGTGGAATAAGGGGTGGGTTTTACTTGTTTTTTCTCGCTGAATCGAGTGGCGGTTGGCGCGCATATCACGCTAGCGCTGAATCGGGTGGTGCATATGTGGCTCATGAAATAGGAGAGACAGGGGAATAGGGTTAGTCTGGTGTTATGTTTAAAAATGAATTTATTTTCCACTAAGGGTTGTAATTTGTGGGAAAAGTCCGAGTATCTCTAATAACAACGAGAGAACATGCGGGGAACGACGAACAAGAGCTACTTTATTCACCTCAGCATGATATTTTCTATGTGTCCGCTATTTTGGTTTAGGCATATGCTGCGAACCTCATCTACTGCTCGTTCTGAAACCTCTGGATTCCGCCTTTCTTAGTCACTGCATATGAATCCTATCCAGCAGATCATCGATCTCAGGATGTTTTTCACCATAACTTTATTAACTCCTGTCTTAAGTCCGAAGGGTAAGGTCCGGTCTTCTAGGAGGCCATAGAATTGGTTTTATAAATCTAATCCACGTGTGAAAAATGCATTCATTTGGGAGTGATAAATCTCGTACTCTGACTACTCGGAGCGCTTTACTGTAACTGTAAACACCGAGCATGATTACCTCGGAGCATAGTTTATCAAATAGGTAGAAAGCCTTTCTAGAGGATCTGCTTGAGGATTAGCGTATTCGGCGATCAAATCAGGCAGAACCATTGGATTTTAGAACGGATAGTGGCGACCAACACGAAGGACACACCGAAAATATGCCAAAGTGAATAAAATAGCTCTTGCTTGTCTTTTCTAGAGGTCTATTAGATGTCAGACAGTCTATTCCCGAATTGCGTCCCTTAGTAGAAACGGGATCCTTTTTAAAATATTAAACATCGTATTACCCCTATTCCCCTTGCTCAACTAATTCATGAGCATCGTTAGCACCACCATTCGATTCAGGCCCAGAAAAAACAAACATAAAACAGGCGTATCCCACCCATTATTCCACCAAACTGTGAAGATTTGGCAGTCATTAAATAACTGAGTAAGATAAAAAAAAAAACACCTATTTTTTCAATCAGGCGGTTTTCTCACCTATTCGATTTTTTAATTTAAAAAATTACTAGATCTAAAGAAAGCTGAGGTTCTACACCAACTTTTAAGGTTGCAGTGTACGATTAACTGACACATTCAGTCGGAGATGAAAACGTTTGAAAGTTCTGCAAGTTTTCGTAATTTCTCACATTTTACTACTCGGGCTCATTTTTCGTCCCCTCAATTCTACAGTTAAAATAATATTTTGCACTGGGAAGATGGTAAATTTAACGCTCTTTCCAATGGTGTATTCAGATTTGATTTTCGGCCAGAAATAAGCGAGTTACAGACATTTTAGTAACGCAATGTCTATAACACGAAAAAAATCTTGAAAAATTTCGCTCCGGCAGGTGGCGGTCGGAAAGAGTGCATTTCATTTTGTATATGGATACCCTAAGCCGTCCCAGAAGTAGTAATGTTGAGACCATGATTTGTTTCGTTAATGTTTGACCCTCCATCGTACTGTTTGCTGCCGGGTTTGTTTAAGCTGAACTTAATGGGAATCAAAGGCTACTTCAAAATGAAATCATCGTAATATAATGCTTCTGGAATCAACTGGTGATTTCTAGTGATTTTTTTTACCAGTTCAAGCCATATTACCCCCCCCCCCCCCAACCAAGTCGACCGATTTGGCCCAATGCAATACCAAACGAGGTCGTATGACTACTGATTTTTGTGCCAAAGCGCGTTCCGCTAAATTAATTTCTTCGACAGTTGTCGTGCTAACAAGACCACACACTTACTTCCACTCCGGAGGCACCGCCCCCTCCCCCTTGACTTTTTCAAAAAATTAAAATGGGAATCAAAGGCTAGTATAATATGAAGTATTCGTACCGAATATGACGCATCTAAAATCAACTGGTGATTTGTAGTGATTTTTTGACCATTTCAAGCCCTGTTTTCCCCCACTCCACCTTGACCGATTTGGCCCAAATGCAATACCGACCGGGGTCTTATGACTACTGATTTTTGTGCCAAACCGCGTTCCGCTAAATTAACTTCTACGAGAGTTATCGTGCTAACAAGAAAACGGCCATAAAGATGTAAATATATAAACCAATATATACAGGGTGATTCAGGAGGAATGTGACAAACTTGCACAGGTGATAGTGCGTACCTGGACGCACAGAAAACGTCATAGGGACGCACAGCCGAAAATGCTTTGGTTACGAGATATGAGCATTTTCCTGTTGTTTCCCAGTTTCACCAGTTTTTACGGTAATTGTCGTGTTCACGGCTCACCGTTAGTAGTTAGACAAAAAATGACGGTGGATTCGGAAAAAGAACAAAATCCTGTTCCTGAAACCACCATGAAAATCAAAAAATGTCGCTTGGGCGTGGCTATTTCAGCCATGTGAAAAGTTAAGAAAGTTAATACAAAGAAAGTTAATATGTATTAACGAGGTTGGACATTTGCCAATACAAGGTAAAATCACGTTGTTTGCCGACGACATAGCAATAATAAGCACTGGAAACGATTGGGACGAATGCAAAAAAAATGCAGAAAATAACTTTGCTAAGGTAAATAACTGTTTGAGAAGGTTGCGTTTGACCTTAAATATGAGTAAATGTGTGCATATGCCAATCTCTGTGAGAGGTGCTGACTGGCCTAACGATCTAGAAGTAAAAATGCATTCCGGTTGCCCAAATCAGCAAACATGTAATTGTAACATCATGACGCAAGTGAAAAAGGTCAGATATCTTGGGGTAATTTTTGACTGTTCCATGAAATGGAAGGAGCATATACACTCATTAGCAGATAAACTAAGAAAATGTTCCTTTGTATTATTTAGTGTGAAGTACTTACCGATAGACGTTGTCAAAATGATTTATTTTGCTTTAATTCAATCGATTTTGCAATATGCTATAGTTATTTGGGGGGGCACCTACAGAATAATCGTTAAACCTATATATATGATCCAGAAACGTTTAGTAAAAATAGCATTTAGAAAGGACTTTCGAACACCGTCAGACATTTTATTCCGGGATTTGAAAATTATGAACTTATACCAATTGTATGCTAAGGCTGTATCACTATTTATTGTTAGAAACGATAGTATACCTCAAAATGAAATAAAGACTTTCCGTGGGAAGCCATATATGGTGGAGATGCCTAGAATGAGACTCAGTCTCACTCAAATCTCGCCTTTTTATATGCATAGAACTGTATATAATAATATTTTCCAACAAATTTATGATATTCAATCCAATCAAGAAAATAAAAATTGTTCAAAGACTTTAGATAAAATAATTTGGACCTTTGATATAGACTTTTTCTACAAAAAGATTGTGCAAAGTAAGTTTTTATTATGAAATAGTATTTTTTACGAGTATCACCTTTGTTACTGGAGTTATTATAAGTTTACGTACGTGTATTTGAAGTAGATACATAATGGGTAATTATAATGGATAAGAATTATTGTTATTTATAAGGTAATTAGTTATTTAGTGAAGCTAGAGTCGACTCGGCGGACTGGACACGAGCTGAGTTCAGCTCTCCAGCCGTCGGTAGTTTTAGTATAATTACTGGGTGGTTTATACCCAACTATTGATTTCCTGTACATTTGTTTTGCCTAAAATAAATAAAATAAAATAATAATAAAATAAGTAGTTTTTTCAAATACCTGATAAATTTCATATCAGTATCAATCAGCTGCTATTGCACGCATCGACGGGCAAAGTTGTGGAAAACTACCCCGTTCTGTGTACTTTCGAACGGTGTCCTGATAGTTGAAGTTTGCAACCCTCCGACTTTAGCAATCAAGTTTAAATGCAAAAAAATGTAAGCTTGCTTTGTTAAAACAAGCCGAATAGGTCAGTTTTAATGCCGTTTCCTTGGGGTATTGAATTCCTACGAGCATGCTCCTCTCAATGCCTGAAGTAAGGATTCAATTTATAACGAGGTTTTCCATGTATGGAATGTGAGTTGAGGTGGTGGATTAACAGCGTTAGGGTGAAAATTATGGACTTCGACATTTCACCTTATCAGATTCAGCCGGTACCGTAATATCTCATTCACGTACACTCATATCTCTCATTCACGGAGTTCATTGTCCATCGTTTGTCCCTTGTACCAACTGTATGAGAACAACTTACTGTTACTGTAACTTGTATGAGAACAATTTACAGTAACAACCTTAAGTTGAAATAACAACATAACGTCATTCAAATAAGTGTTCAAAAATTCCTCCCCCTTGTGGACACTCGGACGCTCTTTTCCGTATATCTCTCTGGTGGTTCGACCAATTTCGGCATCTCGTTGTCTGATCGATTCAGCACAGGCCACAACTTTGTTGATCAGCTCCTCGCGTTTGCTGAACTTGTGTTCGTATACCATTGTCTTCATCCACCCTCAGAGACAGTAATCGAAGGACGTTTGGTCAGGAGACCTCGCAGAACAGTTAATTGGTCCTCCTCGCCCACAATGTCCTGAGCTGAGCTGATTCTGATGAAATACAACGGCCAAGTCCCCGTTCAAGTCCTAACGTAGCAGTTCATCCACGGCGTCTCTCATGGTGACCCTCGCCTTCGTCGCAAATTAAAACTTTACTGCCAGACCGGTTTCGACTTATACAGTCATCTTCTGTGGCTAAAATGAAAAGTCGGATTACACAACAAGCATAAAAGGACAATTAAGAACATTCCTACCTGGACTTAGGATGTTAAAAAGAACGGTAACTAAGCATCTATACACTTAAAATGGTATAACGCAGCGCCCAGTGTCACTATATATGAACCATGCAATAAATTGTGTCAATTAATAAAACCTTAGAATTTCAAATGTACATTGTTTTAAACTTACTTAAAGCGTATATAAAAATGGGATTGCTGTACAAGAAACATGAATAAATAAATAATAATAATAAAAAGAACTAAAACGTTTCACACATTGACGTAAGTACGTGTACAGGTAGAAAAATATAAACAGAGAGTGATTAATCTCGATCTTTGTGGTACGGTCATGCTCAACACTGATCCCCTCTCCGTTTGAGTAGGGCAGTGGCACACGGCATAAGATGGAATTCTTTTACAGCGTTTAGCACTACATAGTATATTGCTGTCTTTACAGCTTGCCACGATTTCAATTTTGTCCGCCCAATCCATTAAACTTCCTTTTTTCATTTCGTGTAAAAGTTTTACATCTGTAGCAGGATCAAAACTAATTCCACATGACAAAAGGTGTGCACCATATTCCGTACACCGTGATGATTGTGGCATGTGCTCACTAATCCGTGTGCCCAACCGTCTGCCTGTTTGCCCTGTGTACGTGGGAATGGGGGTTTGGCAGCGACAAGAGAGTTGATACACTCCCGATCTGTCTAGCAAGTCCGGGCCGACTTTTAACCTGCACAGCTGCTGGCTTAACGGATTAACGGCCCTGTATGCCACACGTACATTTTCGCGCTTGACAGCTGACACGATTCGTCTTGAGAGTGTCCCTATGTACGGAACCACCAGAAAATGTTGCATTGGATCTGGTACTTGTGTAGGGAATGTTTGTTTAATAACATAAGCTTTCTGACGCTTAGCTACAAGCATGTCAATTAAGTCTTTTTTATATCCGTTTGACTCTGCTACGTGTTTAATTGTTTCTATTTCCCTACGAAAAGCGTTCGGAGAAAGGGGAAATCGTAGCGCCCTATCAATATACTACACAAACGCCGCCAGTTTTTGGGCCCAAGGATGCATGGAATCACTTGGAATTACAATATCACTTGTGACAGATTTACGATAAATATTGAAAGTAAACGAGTTTTTGGGATTTCTTCTTATGGTTACATCTAGGAAATTTAGGAACACTGAACTTCCTCCTCTACTGTACACTGAATGTTACTATCTAAACTATTTATGACATCGAGGAGCTGCATATGGCTAGGACATGTGGTATCTACTATGCAGAATACATCGTCTACATACCGTCGCCATAATTTTATGGCTTCAGATACTGGACAGTTGAACAAAGATTTCTCCCAGAAACTCATATAAATTTCAGCTAAAAGGGGTGACAGGGGTGATCCCATTGGTAGACCATCGATTTCGTAATACTCCTGCTCAAACTCAAAACAGCAACCACAGTGCGTAGGAGTTCAATTAATTCATAAGCAACTAAAGGATCAATCTTCTTATTCGCAAACATTTTTTCGGTTAGTTCTACACATGCCTGGCTAGGAATATTAGTGTATAAATTCTTTTCTATTAGTTTCTAGTCCTGTCGTCCAGTCAACCAACTCTCAATAAGACAGCTACTAATACGTCTCTAATGTTGCTGACGGCTAGCTAGTGCATCCAATTAGAATGTACCTACGAATTCAAAAAATACAGACGTGTAATTGCATTCGTAACTACACGCAAAAAAATTAAAAAAGTACCCACTGAAACCCCTCAATAACTTAAAAACAATAATAAACAATGGCAATAACAATAATAAAAACGAATAAGGAAAGTATGAAAAGTCGTACGAGGGATATATTTATTCAACGAAAATCGAATAAGTTAAAAATTCAATTGGGCGGGGGGAGGCATGACAAAAATATGGGTAAAAATCTAAGCCCTTCATTTCGTCCCCCATTTCTTCATCTTCATGTTGATCTTCACCATCTTCTTCTTCATTTTCCTCTTCTTCTTCTTGGAACCCTGGAGAGTGAGAATTCTCGCAAGATAGGCCGGAACATCGTTTGAACCGAGAAGAACAGTTTAAACCGTCTTTCCGATAGGAGCAAGCTGCGGTGTTGCATCCGTTTTTACAAGCGCATGCCACTGTTTTGAAGAGAGAAATGGGAGCCGAATCGTTTTCCATACTTTTTGGTACAAGACCTTGGGAAGTGGACATCCAGCCCCACAGGAGAGGTTCGATATCATTTCCTAAGCACTGCTGTACTTGTAGGTACGCTCTGTAACTGTGGAATTTACCAGCGTTCGTTGTGGGGGGGGGGGGTAGTCTTGACAGTTCCACTTTCTTACTTGACGCCAATTTATGGAACATTGTGTAGCGAAGGGCGTCCAGGCTCTCCTCGGATTCCTCTCGCCTGGTATATGACATTTTGAGAAGAGCTTCTCCGGCTTGTGCAACAGCTTCATGCGTATTTGAAGCGCTGTAGAAAACCTCCTGGAGATGTGGAGCTTTGGACAGAAACTGGCAAATCTTCATTTTTCATTGGCCATATATTGCAGACGTGGTATCGCACCCATTCAGAGTATGGCCGACCATCTTTGGGTCATAACGGGACGAGTTAGTAGCATACAGAGTGTCCTTTATACCTCCTCTCGCTGGCTTGAAGAAGATAAAAAAAAAAAAAGTTGGGAGACATTAGGGGAGGACAAGTCAATGTCCTCGCCTACTATAACTACGATCTGAAACCGAATTAGCGAGAGCCGTTTGAACGATCAGTACGTCCGCATCCTCAAAAGCCTTCTCAACCCCAATGTGACATTCCTCAAAATGATTTTTGAGCAGCTCAATCAGCCTCTTCTTATTTTTTTCGTCGGTCAGGAAATTGTCTTGTGCCATTTGATTAATTGTTTCACGGTCGAACATTATGTCCGCTGAGGACGAGGATTTTGATCGTCTTGAGCGCTCACACCTTTTTGTGTCTGTCTGCATTAGTCGGATAACCATCGAATACGACGACAACGTTTGACCCATAATGCATCTTGACAAATCTTGAGTAGCTGTCAGCTTTAGTCCCGAACGATGCATTCCGGGGCCAAATAACTTTGTGAGGTAAGAAACCTCCGTCAACGGCTGTCAAGTGACTCTGAGCTGTAACATCAAGATCGATAGAGGAGAATGCGTTGTAAAACGTAGACTTCGTTCCATCTTCCGTAAATAGTGACGTTGGAAACGGTGCTTGTTCGTACGAGAAAAATTCCTTCAAGTCAGCGTCTGATTGTTTTGATAGGCATAATCTCTGAAACAGTGTTAGTGGATCAACTGCCATCACTTTGATAGATTTTGTATTACCAATAAATTCTAAAAATACAAAATGCTGCCATGTACAATTTACACATGCACGGTGGAACGAAAATTCCTTCGTCGCAAATTAAAATTATCTTTATTTTTTGGCAAATCGGTTTTGACATATATTTTCAACAGAATCGTCCGTGCATGGAAGGATTAAAAAAATCTAATAAAAATAAAGAACAGGAAGCGAAACGCAGCTCGTCTCAATGTTCCTAGAGTCTGGCAATAAAGATGGATAATTCGAATTTGTGACTAAGGACTTTTCTTTCCACCTTATAGCGTACTCAGTCGCCTACACTGTCGTTCTTTCTGGGAATAAATTATTTATGTTTAATTTAATTTATATATTTACAAAAACCAATTCTGTTACACAGACATGGTGAAAACGGCCCTTGACAGCTGATGGCTTTGCTGCTGCAGGCGGGTTCGGCAAGGCCGAGTCCACGCCCAAGAAAAAACAACAGCAAAGTATGTATTTGTAAATGGTACTACCGAAGCTTACGTGTAATCGACTTCGGTCCGTCGTCTTGTAGGTTAAGGGGAAACTAGGAATATTTTACCTTTTAGGACGTTGGAAAAGCGTCAATTATGTTTTTATAAAACCATTAGTGGGGAGAATCGAACTTCCGCTGCAAGAGCATGTTGATAACGGAGTGGAATACTGGCTCCTTTTATTGTATACCATCCAATATACGGTCATGTATACTCGCTACATTTTTCCTTCAAACTAGACCCTTGTCTTATATACTTAAACCTAACTAAACACATTTTCCCCATAATTATCCCTTGTATCCTCGAAGTTATGGGTGGGGGGGAGCGGTCATTTTTTCGACATTTTTTGAAATTGCACGTATACAGACAGCTTTTGCCTTGAAAAATAAATAACAAATATATTTGAAGTCATTGAGTTCTGCTCTTTCATATGATACCCAACTCGACGAAGTCAGAGCAATCCCCCCCCCCCAACAGTCACATATGTGGCCCCCAGGAATGGGGATAAAACATAAGTGCATTTTTTATGAAGAATTTTTTTTTGGCTCCACTACCAAAGTATTCTTGCAAAATCTCATTCTGATGCCACCAATACTGCCTGAGATATTTGAGCGTTTCACTTGCACCATTTTGAAACTGTGTCGGAACTGTGTCTTGCCATTTTAAAGACATATAATTTTAAATTATCTTGCTATTCAAAACAAATAAAACTGAGGAAGCGTGGGAATAAATTGGAAAAGTTTTTGAGTAAGAACGCACTACCCGCCTACCGCCGCGGCCGACGGATGAACGGGCGAGTGGTTCAAACTACGTACTACGCCGCGGATCTTTATACTAGAGAGAAGAGCCATTATTTTTTGGTTTCTCTGTTCAGTGTAATGGAAACGACGGTAAGTACTAAGTAGTGTGACCATTTGGCTTATCTACCATCGTTTTCCTTTGAGGTCTATGGGACACATGTGTCCCAGGCAAAGTCATATGGAAAACCAAGTCATTAAACTTTGTATTATTTGTATGTTAAAAAAATGAAGCGGTTCGTGGGTTCGGATTTTTGCAAAGTAGATTACCCGCTAAATTAAAAAATTATACAAAAGTTGAGTGTTGAAAGAAACATATGGTATCAAGATAGATATCACGCTACAACTTCAAACCGAAAATAAATATGTATAATAATTTTTTATATTTTTATAATAATTTATTATAATAATTTTTGGCTAGCTGGCCTCAGACTAACCCAAATTCCTCAGGTCTTGGTCGAACCCTTCCCTCTAACCTTATCCTTTCCTAGGCGGCGTGGCGCATCTTCGGGGGCGGTGGGGCTCCTTGTGATGTGTTGCTCCGTGGGGGGGCGTCTTCGGCGTGTTCGAGGGTACAGCGTATGTCTGGGAGTTGATGGGACCTTCTCCCGGTGCCGCTACAATGCCCCGCACCCTGACCTAGTCATGTCTTAGGGTGGGTGTGGGAGTCGGTGGGTGGGGCCCGAACCTCCTATTAGCCTTGGGGGAGGCTGCCCTGAACCACCAGCGAATAATCCCCCAGCGTGTAGTAGTGCCGGATGGCGACCGGACGGGACCCTGCTGCACGTGGGGGGGGGGCTGCGCCGAGGCCACGGATGCGCTTGGGGGCTCCCTCCGGGGGTTGGCTCGCGCTTGGGTACGTCCCGGCGCCTCTTGGGCTGCGTTGCGTCTGCTCTTCCTTTCTTTCCTCTCTCTTAACAAACCTCAATAAACATGAATTCAAGCACAAGAAAACTTGGATCAGGTCCCAAAACTTCTCCCCCCGCGGGTACTCCCGACCCGCAAGCGAAACCGACACCAACTTCCACAGACCAAACAAACAACCCCGTCAACGCACCCCAACTTCCTGCTTTGGACAAGGCTCCAGCAGCGACCACTCCGTTAAATAAACGATCTCTAAGTAGTGAAACAGCTGAAAACCTACCCCCGGGAAACGCGCTACTGAAACTAACTCATCTACTACCCAACCTGCCAATCTCATGGACCTCGAAATCGACCCACCTACAGTAAAATCGTCTTCCTCAAATTACCAGCGCCCCACGCGCACTCAATGGCAACCACCAGTCTTACCAAACTCAGCCGAATCATTTTCGAGATTTTGGGTAGTAGAACCCACAGGTGATGTCAACTTTACCAAGACATGCCCTTTTGCCCTTCACAAAAACCTACGCGCAGCACTTGGAAATCTGAAATCTGTTTCGAAAATGTACAATGGCCGGCTAAGTATTCAAGTAAATGATCCTCATCAAGCAAAAAAGGTCGAAAACCTCACTACCTTAGGTGAGATCCCAGTAAAAGCCAGCCCCAATATCCGCCTCAACACAGTGGAAGGAGTAATATTCTGTCGAGATTTTATTAATTCCACGGACGAAACTATCCTTAACGGCTTAGCTGAAGAAAAAGTTATTAAAATCCGCCGCATTACCCGCCGAGTCCCGGGCAGTGATGAACGAGAAAGTACAGGTCTCTTCGTACTCACTTTTTACCTCGCTGAACTCCCCTCGTCCATAAATGGAGCCTTTTACAAGCTTAAGGTCCGCCCGTACATACCCGACCCGATGCGTTGTTCTCACTGCCAACGATTTGGCCACACCGCAGCCCGCTGCCGAACTGCAGCCAAATGCACCTGCGGCGCAGACCCACATGAAAACGAATGCTCCGCTTCCCCCTCCTGCGTGAACTGCGGAGGATCACATAAATCTACTAACCGTCAATGCCCCGTATTCCTAAAAGAAAAAGAAGTACGTCGCCTACAGGTGACCCAAAAGGTTTCATGGCGAGAAGCTCGCGCAATGGCTTCCAATCCATCCACCGTCAGACCAGACATCACATACTCCTCAAAATTAAAATCCCTAACCCCAAGACCCCAAACATCCCTCCCCACTCCAATGCCACCCCCACAACAATCTGACACCCCCCGTCAATCACCTTTCCGTAAGACTACCAGCAGTCTCAATCCTGCAACTAAACCCCTTCGCACTCAACCCTCCCCCTCAACAACAACTACGGGTCTTCGTGGGACTCATGATCCGTGCTCCTCAATGGAGTACGACCCCGAGTCCGGCGAACTAAGCGGCGACTCCGACAAAACCTACTGGACGGATAAAGATACCCAAAGCAAAAAAAAAAAAAGAAAAAAGGCTGGCCAAAGGGCAAGCCACGTAAGCACTCCGACACAAAACACAAAGAATTATGAATATAAACCCACAATCCCCTCATAATACAATCGACTGTTCGGCAAACCATAATATCATACAATGGAACATTCGAGGGCTTTTTGCTCATGTTGATGAACTCCGGGACCTTGTAAAGTCAAACGACCCCCTGTCTATAGCCATCCAAGAAACACATTTTGCCCAAAATCAACCGTATACAATCCCAAACTACACTTTATTTCACAAAGAACCACGTAATCCTGGCGCTCGACGGCGTCATGGAGGAGTGGCACTCTACATAAAAAGTTTTTTCGCCCCCAAACCTATAATTTTGCAAACTAATCTTCAAGCAGTAGCCGCCACAATTAACTTTCCTTTCAAAATCACTCTCTGCTCTCTTTACCTCCCAGATACTAATTGGGCGAACGAGGAGGTTGCGAACCTGCTTCGTTCCTTGCCCAGGCCCATACTTCTACTTGCCGATATCAACGTCCACCACCCAGCCTGGGGTTCTCGACACACGTCTCCTCGAGGAAACGATTTCCATTCGATTATTGAGGGGATACCCCTTGTCCCATTGAACGATGGCACTCCTACTCACTTCATAGCCAGCTCGGGAAATTTCAGTTCCATAGACGTTAGCCTCACCTCCCCTTCTTTGGTAACCTTCTTTTCATGACAGGTTACTGAAGACCTACGACACTCGGATCACTTTCCCATATTAATTCAACTCCGTTCCTCTTACAATATCTCTCAGTCGCCACCGAAATGGAAGCTACCGAATGTCGACTGGGGCGTATTCAACTCCTCCATAAATTTTCCCCCACTAACTAATAACTCCTGCCAAGATGTAATTGCATGCACTAACGCTCTCCACGAAGCTGCTCTTAGCTGTATTAAAAAAATCACGACATCCTCCTAACCGGCCCTCGGTGCCCTGGTGGAATCGTGAAATTCATGCAATCAATAAACAAAAAAAATCTGCACTCAACCGACTAAAAAGAACTTACTCCCTGGAGCATTTGATAGCGTTCAAAAAGTTACGAGCCCAAGAACGTCGTGCCAAACAAGACGCCAAAAAGCGATCTTGGAACGAGTACCTTTCCCAAATTTCTACCTCCGTCTCTGCGCGCGAGGTCTGGACTAGGATAAGATGTCTTAAAGGTAAACCCATTAACACCGTACCCCCATTCATCTGTACAAGTGATGGTAGCAAAGTAGTTGACCCGGGAAAGATCGCGGAGTGCTTCTCAAAACATTACTCTGAACAATGTGCTACCACCAACTATTCGTCTCACTTTCAGACCCTCAAACGCGAAATAGAAAATAACTCGCCTCTGAATTTTTCGACAAATAACACCCTTGATTACAATGAACCTTTTATTATCGATGAACTTATAGCTCGGCCAAAGACTAAAGAAATCGACGGTAGCGCTACTAGTGCCGATTAGTATGTACTTAACCCCCCACCAGTTTTTCGTGCAATCGATATTGTCCGATATTTCTATCAGTGATATGAGTGTTTTTTTTGCCTCAACGGTTTTTTTGTCGTGATTAAAGTAAGTAGACATGAGATAATTAATGATTTTAATACTTTGAGAGACAAGATGTTGTATTTGATTTCAGAAATGAGTGAAAGACCGAAAAGAAGAACTTTAGGAAGCCAAGCAAGGCAAATCGTTTTTTCAGTTTTTCAGTATTTTACCCGGCAGAAGGTAGAGGAAGAGCCTAAGCCCGACATCAACAGTTTGGTGGCTGAGGCGACCGGTGTTTCCCGGTCTTCTGTTTTCCGCATCGTGAAGGAAGCTGAACGATCGACCTCAGAGGGCTCGAGTACGAGTCGGTCACTAACACCACACCTACGAGGAAGAACATTCCACATAAGAACCGAGTCGAGTTCGATTCTTTTACTGACAGTGCCATTCGTTTTAAAGTTCGCAGTTTTATGCTGTTAAAAAGCAGTGCCCGTCAATTAGGCTTCTCCATAAGGAGTTACTAGAGCAAGGCGTTGTAGACTGCGGTAAGGAGTACATTCGGCAGCGCCTACATGGAAGAAGTGTCAATCCAATCGTAAAATTCTAATTGAGCGGCCAGAAATTGCAGCCCGTAGGGTCTCCTACCTGAGGGAGATAAAAAAACATCGAGAGGCCAACAAGAATATTGTCTTCCTGGATGAAACGTACGTACAAGAGGCCCACAACGTTACATCCTGTTGGCAGTCGGAGGACGAATTGGGGGCTACTCATAAAATAGGTGAGCTGATGATTCTTCATTTCTTTAGCATGAAAATAGTTTCTCGTGATTTTATATTTCAGGCAAGGGCAATCGACATATTGTTGTTCATGGAGGTGGGGAGCAAGGCTTCGTTAGAGACGGTCTCCTGATTTTCAAATCCTCAAGTACTTCAGGGGACTATCACACGTCCATGAATGTTGAGAATTTCTCGAAATGGCTCAGTACGTGCTTCCTACCCAACGTGCCGGCAGGCAGTGTCATAGTCATGAACAACGCGAGTTATCATTGCCTCGAAAGAAATGAAAAGCCGAATTGAACAAGCGTGTGATTGTCGAATAGCTTTCCCAGCATGGCATCGAATTCTGCGAAACATCAACGAAAGCAGAACTTCTCGAACTCGTGAGAAGCGTTACCATTGAGAAATCCTTCGTGGTGGATGACTTGATCCGATCATTTGGTCACATACCTCTGCGTCTCCCTCCTTATCACCCCGACTTAAATCCGATTGAGTTGGTGTGGGGAGCCATCAAGAACGATTTTGCTCGAAATAGTGTTGGTACATCACTTAGGGAGAAAGAAATTGATTTGTGCAATAATGAAACCCCCCCCCCCCCTTGGTGGATGAAC